>CM023096.1:44745971-45276430 GCA_013103745.1 Gardenia jasminoides
CACAGCATCAGGTAAAAACCTACGTGAACAATACTCAAGTGTAATACTTCTATTATAAAGGTGTATATTCACTTTATAGTCAATTACAACACATTGAGAGTTATTATATTGTTAAAAATGATTACACCGACAAGCTTTCCTATCCCTCTCCCATATATAAAATCCCTTGAACTGAAAGCAACAAACTGAAAGCAACAGAAGCCCTTTCCCACTAGTTTCCTCATCAGTATGTCCCAGGTCCAAAAGACAGATGTACCAGCCCAAAACCCGAGAAACCGAAGGCCCATACTAGAGAAACATTTTCTTTTCCCTTACTTTTTTCGTTTTCTCTTTCCTAAATACCCAGAATCTTATTGACAAATAAATAAGAGAATCTCAACGGTCGATTAATAAAACCACAATAATAAAACAATAATAATAGACCCCGTCAACGGTCCAGTTTTCAGACCACATTCTCAAGCACTTTCTTCAGCCTTCATCTTCTTACCGCTATAGTCTGAGGCATTTTCACTTCACTATTCCATCATAATAAGCCACTATCCAAGCAAAACTTCTTCAGAAAAATCGAGGCTTTGTGTAAAGATTTGAAGCCCCTTTTCTCCATTTCTTTGAGAGGAAAATGGAGGTAGCAGTAATTGATTGGAAGAGCATAGATTCAAGGTTTGTCAGAGATGAGATTTATGAGAACATCAATGCTCCTCAGTGGGTTGATTTTTCTGCCCCTGATGCCTCCGTTGATGATCAGTCTTGGTTCTGCAGACCAGGTAAAACTTGGGCAACAAATTAGTGTAATTTGGCTATTTCAGTCATTAATTCTGGAGAAATTGTGTGGGTTTTATTTTCTTGATTTTGAGGTTTCTGGTGTTGGTTGTTTGCAGATTGTAATCATCCAAAAAGGGTTGAAGATTTCTTCAAAGAAACAACGCCTAATTCTAAGGTTTCTTTACTTCTCTTCCCTGTGCATGTTCTTGATTTCTACGGTGTATCTGGGTTCTTCTTTTACTTTTTTTTTTCCCCATTCTTACGAAGGGGGGAGGAACCCATTTGGTTTTCGGGCAAACTTGAGGAATAAATGTAGTTGTTTGCAGATTAATTACTGCGTTGAAGAATTTATGAAGTGGGATGTTCCTCGTTGCTTAGGCTCTTTTTTTTTTTTTTTTTTTTTTTGGGGGTGGGTGGGGATTTCAATTAATTACTAGGAAGTGGTTTACAATTCAAAATTGAATTTTGATACGGGAGTTTCTCCATAATGCTGCCCTGCTATTTTTTCTTGTACATTTACAAAATTGAACATTTAAGTTTACCCAAACCTCCTACTGGCAACATGTAACATTTAGTATGAGTGGTCTACTTGGATCTTGGATTTTTAGAAGGAAACGGACAAGCATGTAAGAGATTCAGTTTTTTGTTTGAAGTGTTTATTCCGTAATTTGTTAGCATTCAGTTTCTTCATTGTATCCTAAAGACCATGTAGTATAAAATATTGAGTTATCCTTGAATCTCATTTCTTGGATTCACTAAAATTTAAGTTCTGAACAAGACCTTGGTGAAAGAGGAAATGAAGCTACACTCATTTCCATTCTGCAGTAAATCTTATTTGGAAAAGTTCCAAGTACACAAAACATTTTGATCTTAACGTTCTGGGACATTTAATACATTCTCTGCTTAAGTCAATTGACGTCTTGCTCATGTCTAATGGTGAGTGGATTGCCTCTCTCTAGTAAATTTATAGATTTAGCTAATGCATCACCGGTTAATAGTAAGCTGAAAAGGCATTAAGTTTTTCCATTTGAGTAATATTGTTTGACTTGTCTACTTTGAAATAACTTTCTTCAACTGATCTTTTATCCTGATGTTTCAGAGATCACCTCGTGTCCCAGAGATGCTTCCATTTGGTGAAAGAAACAGGAGGTACAAATGCAGTCCTAGCTCTTTAGGCGTTTTATAGTCCTCATCAATCTGTCATATCTGATTGGAGAACAATGTTTCTTATGATGATTTCAGAGATGCTACACTGAAGAAGAGGGACTAAGAGGACCTTCAATGTCACCAATCAAGGACTTGAAGTATGGAAGGATTACAAGAAGACAGTGAGAACCAAATCCCAATTTCTTGACCCCTCCATTTACAAAGTTAAATTCATGAAAGAGGGAATAAAATCAAGCAGAGAGAAGAAACATATTGATGAAAGTACATTGAAGAACAACCACGAAGTCTTAGAAGTACCTTATCTGCAAAGAATCTGTTTGCTGGCGGGGATATACTTAATAAGGTGGCAGAGTTTTGCAATGAATTGAAGAAGTTGGCAACAAGGGAAAGGACAGAGAGAATGTGGAGGAAAATTTGATTAAAGACCATCTTAGGGATGATTCTGGTGACCTAGATGATAAAGAAAAAGAGAGGAAACCACTGCTTGAGGTAAGCAAAGAGAAACATGACGCACAGCACAAAAGCAACTTCCAGGATAAGCAGACAAGGAAGAAGTAAGTTTTATCTCCGAATATCCCTTATTCTTTGTCATGTTATCTGAAAGTTCTTTTATCTTGGTTACAAATTGTATTAGCATGAGATGTTGGCAATCAACCACATAGTCACAATTGCCTGATCAAATAAACTACCACAGAAATGCATGGAGCACAAAACCTAAAATTAGGAAAAAGAATTTCTAGTTTTGGAGTAGCAACTCAATATTGTCCCACCTGATACTGTACTCATCTCTGGAATTAAATTTGGGCAAATGGGTGAGAGGGCAGATAGTTTTTGGCCCTGCGTGGTGTACATATTAGTAGATTAACGTCATGGACCAGCTCAGTGCAATAAAAATGGACCATCTGACTCTTGGAGTTGGATTGATGGATTTGGCTATAATGTTTTTTGAAAAGATGTTGGCATCTTGTACCCAAAAATGCCCTCTAGGTATCAGATATAACAATATTGTGTGGTTCCTTAATTATAATCTGTTCGGTTATTATCATGCAGGAGATATGATGATGCGGAAAACACTCCAGTTACTATCAATGTTAAGAACATCAAGCATCAACAAGAGACTTTGTTGCAGATTAGGACTTGTCCTCCCACTCACAATGTTTCTCAGCCGGCCATGGGCCTTCAATGCTACCCCCACTCCACCACAAGCTTCCAAGTCTAGAATACAGGTAATGAGGACTTTCAGAGACTATACTGACTGCTTCTCCAGTTTACTTTCAATTGGTTTATTATCATTGAAGTGAAAAATGGTGGCAACTACAGAGTTTCCTTTGTTCTATACAGTTTCACAAATATTTTGATATGAGCTGGGGACGAAAGATACATGATTTTGCCTTTTTGTTTCCAACCATTCCCTATAAATTTACTGATCATGCTGTGGTTTTCGCCCAAGTTATAATGGCATAATTTGCATGGGTTGTACCAAAGTTCATGTGCTGCAAGTTACATTATTTTCAAGGTATTATCATGTCTTGTTTACTCATTTCATGCATTATATTTCATGAAACTAGGAGAGAGGAGTTCTGCAGGACCTGGGACAGAGGAATTTGGATGAGAAGAATCAGAATCAGATGGGAAAGAAAAGCAATCATGGAGGACATGCAGCGATAATTGCTGAAAAAGAAGTCAAGCCTTTGGATGTATTATGGTTTCTAAAGCCTTGCACACTTTCACATTAGTCCATTTAGAAGTCAAGGTAGACTATTTCAATTGTATTCTTTCATTCTTTCATCAGATGCTTCTTAGATTCACATTCATTTGTCCATTCATCTTATCTCATCTCATCTCATCTATTGGGAAATATGTTGCAATAAGAACATGGTTTATGCCAGAAACCAACTTCAGTAAATGAAAGTTGTTATCTTTGTCCTTCATTTTGCAGCGCTTCAGCTTTATAGATGTATATGATAAATGTCCTAGTCAAGCAACAATAGAAATATTTTAGGCTTTCTATTAGGCTGTAACAATTTTTCCCCGTTCCCTTTCATTTTGGCACTTGGTTGTCAACTCATTGACCTGATTGAAAATCTGACAAACCTTTCAAGAGGCTAAATAGTAAACAGGGGAAAGAAGGATTCTCTATTGAGTTTTCAAAAATGTGATCAAGAAGCCTATGCAAAATATCTCCAATCAGCTTTTAGAATTTTTTGTTCAATCGGTAGCTGACAAATCAGATAAGCCTTTTGTTTCTTTGATATATTAAAAATAAAAAAATTTAAAAAAATTTAAAAAAATAAAAAAAATAAGAAGAAGAAGAAGAAGGTCCCTTCAGATGGAGGTTGGGAAGGACCTCAGGTCTGATTGAGGACATAATTAGATACTTGCATTTATTCTTAGATGTCACAATTCATCCATTTAGCACTCAATTCTGAGATGCATTAACCGTATACGCCAGATTAATGCTCTGGGATCATGTAACTCTGAATTTCAACAGCTAGAACTTCTTTGATAACGAATTTGCTTATTATATTCCAGTTCTGGTTTTTAAAGTTTACAAACAGAACTTGAAAGCAGTGGGTTTTTTCCTTTTTTAAGGAAAAGCAGTGGTGTTTGATACTTAAATTATACCCATTATTTGAAAACAGGGCGTTTAGACACCTACTATTTGGAAAAATTATATATTATAACACTATATTACATTTTTTGATGTTATTTATGTGAAATAAAGAAGGAAGAGTATCGTTCGCACTTATTCTACTAGAAGCCTCATCTTCTAGTTCTAGCTCGTTATTCGTATTATTACCCGGAAAGGGAATTAAAAAAAAAGTAAGTTGTGACACGTTCACTTAAAAAATAATTAGAAAGATAAAATAATGGTTAAAAAATATGTTCATGACACGAGCGAAATAATTTTTTTTCGATACACTGAGATATCCAAGTTTCTTTTGAGGAGTGCACGATAGTAGCAAACTTACATATGCTTGAAATCTAGAGTTCAGGCATCATTGTCACTATGAAACATTAGTCAGCAAAACATTACATAGTGAAGCATATGTTCATAATCAACGTCTGCACTTCTCCTAAATCACCAACTTCTCTATGTCTGCGATTCAATTGAAACAGGTGTGTAAAAAGGTCATGATCAAATTTCTCCTGAACTACTACTTCTAACTGATACAATTTTTTTTTTCTTTGACTAATGGAGCACTTTACTGGCTTCCCCTTAATTTCTTTCAAGAAAATAGCAGCGCATAATATCAGGCAGCTATGTTATTTTCTCTCTTTACATGCTCCTAATGTTTCGGGGGTATCCCAAACCTACAATTATACACCTGCCAATCCGATGCCTCTATAGCATCCCCCAATTTCTACTCCTCGCTGTCCCTCTAATCCTTCTTCATTCATTATTCAGTTATTTTTGCAAAATGGAAACTATCGACTGAATATCACTGAAACACTTTTTGTGACGTAACGTGTGTGAAATTTATTATTAAAAAAAAAGATGATTAGAAATTGTGTTTATCATGCAAACTGAACAATATTTGGAATTTTTTTTTTTTGGGTGCAAATTATGCTAACCAAACGTACACATTCATTCTCCCTTCGGGAACATATCTGAGAGAGAGAAGAGCATCCAGTGGCACCAAAAGCCCCACATCAGTTAGGATGTATGAGCCCACAATTCCCATCAAATGAACATGATTATACATGATGATAGTCGGTTCAAAAGATGTTGGAGTAAAGATACTTTAAAAAGAGAAACAACAGGATAAAGATATTGATGATCTAATGTGAAATTCTCCACAAAATGTGCTGACCCTTTTCAAACTTTTTGATCCAAAAGTATACAACGTCAAAGCAGGGCTTTTCCTTTTGGAATAACAACAGTAGCATCCACTAAAACAGGATGCCGCCCACATTTTTAAGCAAGCTTTAGGTCTCCTTTAGTTTCTTCTTATCTCCACCTACCCGTAATATATAACAATTGCATCAAAATCACACCCAAAGCAGTTGTCTCCCGATGCTAATTAATAAATAATCGAAGTCAGATGCTAATGACGAACTTATCCACAGTCAAATGATTAGTATAAATAAAGAATCTCAAATTTTGCATACAGACAGCCTTATAAACTATATTATCAACCATTAATCCAAGTGGTAAGCAACAAAACTCACTTCCTTTTTCCCATATTTAAAAATTCCATTCCAAAGTGACATAATGTATTAAATTCCACACCCAAAAAAAAAAACTATTCAGCTTTCTCCTCAGTCCAAACTGCCAGCCACCACAACCAGATATTGATACTTTGAAATGTGGCAGTAATTTCTTCCAATGCAATATTTTGTTGAGAGATTGAGCACTTAATAATTGCCAGATGCAACTACAAAAGATAATGTATCACTACAAGTCGTTTTGTACCATAATTTCATGTTCTGGATAACATGATGGACACATTAATTAGCCCCAAAAGGACCAAGAAAGATGCACTCTAATGCAGGGCTATAAGCATAGATTAGCCCTCCCCAAAAAAAAAACACAAAAAAAAAAAGACAGCATCACAGCAAGAATGAGTCAGAAAACACACAAAAAATCTTGAAACAATTGATCAAACTCTTATTGATTCTCTTGAATTTCCATACAACTATCAGTGTACAAAGATCCCGCAAGGACTTGGTTATTACACCGAGTTATGGAAACTACAGCCCATAACACCAGTACAAGAAACCAGGAAATTAACAACAAAATCAGAACCAAAATGAAATCAAGAAAAGACTCAAAAAGTAATGTACAAAGATCATCAATCAAAAACCATCATAACTTATGGTTCATTTCCTTCACCTAGTAGTGACACAGAGCATACAATTCAAGATCCTAGAACAAGCATACCGTACACGAGGATACACCCCACTTGTATACAAACTTGATTCCCTCCAAAGATCTTCCATGGTCTCCAGAAACAGATTTAAGCTTCTCACAGGAGGAACATACAGGATCAGAGGTGCTGCTGAGAAAGCCACAGCAAAGAAAAAGTGCAGCATCTTCTTCAGAACGAAACAAATAATGAAGCAGCAAGACTAGTTAATCAGTCCCTTCTTCCCAGGTGAAAAGAGAAAAAAAATCTGATCTTGGATGGATCTTGCTGATCTGCTATGAAGGGTTTTTTGCAGAATTAGAGACTTTTGGAATTTCCTGGCTATATAGTAAATTAATCCCAAGTAGATATGTATGGACTATGGACCATTTATGGGGCAGGAGATAGTGGAATAAAATATAGCGCGTGAGAACAAAGCTACAACTAGTAGAATCAAGAAATTGCAGACTTGAATAATTTATGGTTGATTCAGCATTTCACGGTGCTGCGGCTGCAACTGCATTTTGGAGTTTTTGACATGAACAGTGACACGTGAACTTATGTCAGCCCCTAGTTTTCATCCCCTGTTTTTGTAGTATGAGGTTTGGGTATGCTTTGTTTTTGTATACAGATGTGTACCAAAAGTTTAACATAAATCTTTGTCCGGGAGTCTTCAATTTCTCTCCAATTGAGTTCCTTGTTTGGGTTGCAGTTTTTTATGAAAAAATTTGTATAGTTTTCATAAGTAGATTTTTCAATTGTTTTTGTATTATACATACATAGTATAACTTTTTTATTAAAAAATTTTCAAAAAATAGCAATTCCATCAAATCATGCTACTTGAGTCGAATGGTCAAAGGTTTAAAATGAAAAGAAATTGAGAGTTTTATATGATGTGCATTTACATTTATGTCCAAAGTTCATTTTCCTTTACCCTTCTATGTAGCATACTTTAGATAAATCGCCAACTCAAAAAATAAGTCCCTTGTTTCTTTTAAAGATGCACCATGTCAAACACTTGTCTTCTACACTCGATTTACAACGAATATTTATTTTGCAAAAATATCTTTACCAGAATTTACTTTTTATAGTTATTGGAGCATGAAAACCCCCCTGTTTTTCCCATTTTTAGCATTCACATCTACTCAACAAACTTTATTCCGTAGACAATTTAGGTTGATTGAATATTTCCTCATATTACATGAAAAGTAGAGGACAAATAGCCTACCAAGATCAATTTTACTCTTTTTCTTTAAGTTACTTTCCTATTTTCTCTACTATTACTACCAATTTATATGGCTAATTTTTTTCCTATTACTTTTTTGTTTCAGCACACTCAGTATCTCGCCTAAAGGGTGATATGGTTATTTCATTGGTTTTGCAAACAAAATTTGTAGTATTAGAATGATTTGACTGCTAATTTTAGGAGGAAAAGTTCTTAATTTTGAGTTAAGGGAGTAAAGTGAAATTACGTACAAATTTCAAGGGGTAAAGTTGGATTAAGGTACATATAGACTGTTGGATTAGTCAGTCGACGTGTCAGACCAAAAAACCCAAGGTGACTAAATTCTGAAAAAGTAAACTTATGGTATCCTAATTTGACTTGAAAACCAAATCTTACCCCCTATGGCTAAATGACTCTTCTCTTGCAAAACACCGTGCCTTTTCCATATCGTGTCTTCTTTATTAGCGTAAAAGCTTTTTTGTGGCGCAAAATCACCAAAAAGCATGTGGACGACAAAAGCTTCGTCTTTAGCGGGTCGTTTCATGGTCTAAATTTTGTACACTTGACCAATTCTGCCCCCCGGACTTGTGTAAGTTGGCTGGTCTTTTTCAAGAGTGGGACATAGGGTGATAAGGTCGAGAACAAGAAAGAATAAAACAAGTGTTGCCTAATATGTTTCAAAAGATTAAAAAATAATAATGTCTGTAATAAAGCCCTTTGACATAGTCATTTTTCAGATTTTTTTAAAGAAAAATATACCATAACCACTTCTTTAACCACAGGGAAAAATTAGCACCCAACTAACATCATTCACAAGATTAATAGCAAATTGTGCCAACTTATGTGCAACTCTATTGCCTTTTTTTTTTTTGGTATAAACAAAGGCGTCAACATTCGTTTTACGATCTGCGACTAATTTTATTTAAGTCGCGTTGGCCCTTTGTGCAACTCTACTACCTACTCTATGGACAAAAGAGAAGTAACATTGTTCAAACAACTCTTTAGAATGCTAAAAGTATCCCAGCTAATTTTTTAACTAGTACTTTGGCATCAGTATGGATATTTTAAATGTGGTGCCCTAGGAGTACCAGATAAGAGCACAGATAAAGGAAAGTGGGCTGACTATTAAAGCTGTACAATTACTATCTGAATTGCAGCATTTTGCCAACAAAATTTATCCCTTTATATTTAAAATAAAAAAAAATGGAAGCACCTAACCCACTTCTTTTAGTGCCCTAAGGGTACCAAATAGACAAACCCCTATTAGCATATTAGCACATTAGCGTTGGTTTTGCATAAATCTCTACTAGTCAAAGAGTTGGATAAACCATAGTACAAGTGTCGGGGTGGTTGAATTAACTTGGAAGACAAGTAATATTTTTTTCAGAACATAAGAGAGAACAAACACTTGAAGATGGAAGAGTCGAGATATACGAGTTAGTTGGGAAAGGTCTACACATCTGTGGACATCTTTTATTTTGGAACTTACAGTAAATTTAAAAAAAAATTGAGAAAAGGTCTCAAGAGCCAAGAGGCATGTTGGGGGTGCTGTGGAGTGGCAAATTGACTAGTTTATCTTTAAAAAAAATTAAAATTCTGATCATACTATTCAAGTTTCCAAGAAACAAAATTGTACATTTAACCCGTTTAGATGGTTATTTTCTAAAATTTTTGTATAAAAATATATTGTAACGGTTTGATGTATCATATATGTAAAATAAAAAATTAATTAGGAAATGTGTTTATGAAAAATGTAATTTTTCTTTTTTTTTTTTTTGAAAAAAAGCAAAGCAATCCAAACAACTCTGAGCTATTTTAGGTATTCCACCTACTCTGGAATAACCTTGGCCGCTACGAAAGAAATAATCAAGATGTTCACGAAAGATAGAAGGGCACAAAGACGTATCCCAATTAAACTGTCCAAACTCGATTCAAGGTCTGAATCTTTTTCTTTTTATATTAGAAGGTTTCAACTAATCTCTTGTGTGTCTCTATGTATACTTGGGTGTGATATAAAGTCTTTTGTGATCAGATTACTATAAAGTATAAACAAGGTACTCTTATTATTTGGTATAAAACTAACTTACAAAGGGTGATACATTAATACTTGTATAAAATTAGAGTAAACGCACATTTAGAGAAGGATAGGCTAAACTTACATTGAGTGAAAAAAAACCCAAAATTTCTAAATTTTTAAAATCTCAAATGGGGTTGAAAGACAAATCAAACTATTCAATACTCTAATCAAGTTTGTTGGATAAGAGTTTGTTTAAGTTTTGTTCACTAACTAATCAAATCAAATTTGAAGAGCATTTTATATTCTATAAATTTTCAAACTTGATCCAAGTTTGACCCAATTAGGATAAATTCAAATTTATAGGTTAAAAATTCAAACTACTTGGATTTGATTCAATAAAAACTCTGTTTGAGTTCAGATAACAAACAAAATTAGAACATAATTTCCTATTTGATAAAATAATCAAATATGCTTGAATACTAAGGTATTCAATTTAAGGGATAATATCAGAAACCTCCCCTGAGGTTTCTCGTAATATCACCTGGCGCCCCTATAGTTTTAAAAATATCACTCACCTCCCTTGGTAATTGTAAATTGACTATATTAACCTTCATTTGGTACATGATTTACATCTCACATAAATGGATGTCAAAAAATGAAAGAAAAAGAATCAAAAGTCACTTTCTTCTTTTTTCTGTTTATCCAACATTCTTTTTTATTCTTTTTTTTTGTATGGCTGTACAATTTTTTACTTATAAATTGTAATAAATTAAATTTTATTTTTTAATTGTGATAATATGGAATATGAATGTAAGATTTTTTCCTTTGTTTTGAGTTGACTTTTATAATGAATTAGTACAATTTAAAGACTTGGATCACGATTTGTGAAAATGTTAGGCAAAAAAAAAATGGCTCATAATGAATCAGTTTTAAATATATAAATTAAATTGGTACTAGTATATTTCTTTACAAATATCTTTTTTTTATTTTTAAAATTTTTATTTTTATGAATTATAGATTTGTGATATAGTGGTACGAGTAGAAATTATTTTTTAGGTGGTGATTTTTTTTTAACAAACAAAGTGGTTAGGAGTATTTTTATTTAGCAAAATCAACAAAAGGGTAGTTTGGGGTTTTTATAAATTTTGTTGCACAAATAACAAAAGTAAGGAAGGTAAGTGATATTTTTAAAAGTTTAGAGGTACTAGGTGATATTAAGAGAAATCTCAAGGGAGGTTTTCTGATATTATCCCTCAATTTAATTGGACTTGTTTATACGCTTAACCTCAAGCTCAGTTGATAAAGGATAATAAACTTCAAAGTCAAACTACGAGATGGGACTAGGGGTGGGCAAAAAAATCCGCCGACCCGAAAATCCGGTCAACCCGATCCTACCCGATCCGAAATTTAGGATACCCGATCCGATTTTTTTCATCGGATCATATTAGGGTCGGGTACCCGCAAATATCGGGTACGGATATGGGTCAAAAAATAAAAACCCGTGGGTACCCGACCCGCAGGGTATATTTTATAAATATTAAAAAAATTAGGGGTCAATATGTAATTTAATATGTTTTAAGTTTTAGGGATAATTTCAGAAACCTCCCTTGAGCTTTGTAGTAATATCACTTAGTTCCCTTAAACTTTGAAAAATCTCACATGCCTCCCTTATTTTTAACTTTTTGTAATTTTATCACCCCATTTCAGAAAATATCATTTAAAAATTCATTTTGGGTGAGATAAAATATTTCTATTCCCAAAGTACCCTTTTCTTGTGAACCTTTAGTTTTCATAACAAACCAAGTTAAATCCTTAAAAATTACAATACAGTAATTAGGTTGAAAGGTCTTTTATAATTTTTGAATGATTCAAGAAATGGAAAAAAAAAGTTATAATTAGAACATTTTACACTTTGAAAATACCTCAAATAAATTCCTAAATGCATTGTTAATAATTTATCTCTCTCTTTTTCTACATCATCAATTTAGACAGAATGTTAGGACATTAAAAAAATTTTGAACAATTTACAAATTTCTAAATTCATCCAAAAATATTCTATAATAAAGAAAATTACTTTTATGTTTTTGAAAATACCTCAATTGAGTTTATAAACATAATTTAGACATTGTTTTCTAATATTCAATTCATCAGTCTATACAAAAAATCAGAAAGTTTAAATTTCTTAATTTTTAAACTCCTTAAATTAATCAAAACACTTTCTGGAATGAAATATTTTTCCAACTTGAAGCATCTTAAACATACTTTTAAGTAATAATCTTTTATAACTTAAAAACACTTACTGGTATAATTTATTCTATTATAATTATATTTTCACTCTGTTTGTCTTTATTTTCAAGTTTTTAAAATAGATCTTCACTATTAGAAAAACAATAGGATAACATAAGGGTAATTTTGGCATGAAAACATTTGCTCTCTCCAAATATGAGTTTTTTAATAATATTTTTTTGAAATGGGTTAGTAATGTTACAAAAGTTGAAAATAAGGAGGTAGATGAGATTTTTCAAAGTTGAGGGTACCAAGTGATATTACTATAAACCTCGGGAGGTTTCAAATTATCCTAAGTTTTAACCCTAATTGAAAATCCAAACAGTAATAGTACATCCGATTCTTATCTTCACTCCGCCTCCAACTCCAAATCTCCACATTTTTCTCTCCAAAATATGACCGACGACCACCGTTGAAATTCTAACAAAAGTTTAACCTAGTGTCCTCCTCTTTCTTCAACTTTCTTATCAAGTGTAACATGAAAAGACTATTTTAAGGTAATTTATCCTTTACTATCTCTCATTTATTTTCAAACTTTTGATTCAACCTAATGCTCCGAAGTGGCCATTTTTAGATTGGAATTTGTTGGGGGTTAGATCAGAATTTTGTTATTACTATTAGTTTCAGGGACATTTTTATTTTTTAAATTATCATATTAGCAATTCATTTTTACAGACTAGTAGTAGTGGTAGTATGTATTGGGTTGGTATGGTTGTTTGACTTTTCTCTGTAATTAAGCACCTACAATCAAAACTTTTCAACTTAAATTGTATTCAAAAGTGTAACGAAACTTTATTTTGTCTATTACATATTGTAATAATTTGTATTGGATACTTGAGAGTTGAGAGATTGGTTTGATTGTTAGATGAAATGTGTGATGGAATATTGATGTGTGGACTTTGAAATGTGTTGATTTTGGATTGTTAAATCTTTGACGAAATATATTGGATCTTGGATTGTTGAAATTAATTGATTTTAGACTGTTAAATCTTTAATAAAATGTGGTCATTTAGAAAATTAAAATTTAGGGGCGGGTACTTTATATCCCGATCAGTTTTTTGCGGGTACCTGAGAATCGGGTACCCGAGAACCTGCGGGGCGGGTCAGCCAAATTCCATTAGGGGCGGGTGGCCGACCCGCGCCCACCCCTAGATGGGACTAATACTTAAGGGTAAGGAATCTTTGCACTGCTACAAATTTTTGAATTCACCAAGGTGGTAAATGTAAAGAGATCGAGATACGAGATTGTCCACATCATAATGATGATCCATCAGGAACTTTCGGTACCTTCGTACTCAATTCCAGAACCTGGCCACGTTATACCTGCAATGAGTAGTTTAAAAGTAATAATTAATGTGCGTTTTTCAATCAAGAGCATCTATTAAGCTTACATCTTCAAAGGTCAGATAATGAATAATTACAACCAAAGCGCCCACTGAAACGGAGTGCGGCTCTTGGACATGCCACATACTTAAAAGTCTTTTATTCTGTCATTCGGGGATGCAAAGGAAAGGTTTGCCCTCTGGCGGAAAGAGACTGCCACCAGGATCGGGGAATCGACGGCGCTGGAATTCTCTCATCCTTGCTATAATAAAAAGGGATAATTTGAGACACCTCTCGTAATATCACTGAACTTTTTTAAAAAATTTTAAAATCTCACTTATTTCTATTGAATTGATATTTTTATAACAATTTAGCCTCTTTAAAGAAAATACAAGAACGATAAAACTTTTGTTTCCCTACTACCCGTATATTATCTTACTTATGAAGTTTACAACAATAATAAAAACATAAATTAAGGCTAAATTTGTATACGGTATAAATTTCTCTATTGAAATTATTTATTTTAGTTGTATTGAAATAAAAGTAAAATTTACAGTTTGAAAAAATTACACCATAAAAAATTTGTAGGTATGAAAATATTATTTTAGCTTTCAGTACAATTTAAACTATATCATGTATTAAAACATATTTTCTAAAAAATATTCTTGAGTTTCTTAATTATAACTGTTCATAAAAGTTTTCAAGATAATTACTCATCAACATCCTCCTAAGTGGTTGATTTTGATTGGATTTAATTTATCCACATCTTTTCTATCACAGCATGATCTCGATGTTCAAAAATATTGACCATTATTTTTTTAATATACATCTTTTGGTTTTAAAATTTTATTTTGGTTTGGCTTTTTAGTTAAAAAGTTACTAAGAGCAAGGGTAGTATTATCAATTTATGATTTTTGATAGAAATATTTAGTCTTGTCAAGCTAACAATGAATCTAAGTGAGATTTTAAAAATTTCACGAGAGTTAAGTGATATTATGAGAAACCTTGGAGAGGTTTCTAAAATCATCCCTAATAAAACAGCGAGTTTTCCACTTATTCTTCTCGTGATTGGTTAGTGACTATGAGTTGAATTTATCTGTTGCTAGTTTTTCTGTCCTGATGCTTTGCCCCAGGTTGCCCGGATACGGATGGTGTTTTGATTAAGAATTTTATAAAGACTAATTGTTTTATATGTGCATGGAACTGTTTAAATTTGTTGGAATTGTCCTACACATGAACATTTATTTTATTAATAGTTCGGTAGTGTGATCTCGAAATCTATTTGTAATAGGGTGAAGGTTTGCGCCGTCAATTTGGAGTGAATTGTGTCAGATATTAATCTGCGGTGGCAAGATTGATTCTTTTTGTGCATGCATGTTAAAATATTTTAAACCAAGTTTAGATAATTATTAGAGAAAACTTTTCGATGGGCCCCTCAACTATTCAAATTACTCAATTTTGGCCCATCAACTATAAAGTGTCAGAACGAAACCCCTGAACAAAAAAAAAATGCAACATTTAAGGACTTTTGTTAGATTTCATCATTAGAATCGATGGCAACAGGGGCAAAAATGACCAAACACACAAAAGATTTCCCACAATAAAAATCAAAAGCCATTAAGTTGGTCCTTAAAGTATTTTCAAAAGCACTATTCTTGCCCCTTAAACTAATTCCTGCTCTGCTCTAACCCTTAAACTAATTTCAAGAGCACTATTTTGGTCCCTTAGTACAGGAAAATCCCCCCATTCATATCTTTGTCTTTTAGTCGCAACATTACTGTTTCATTATCAGTCCTAACTTTCAACCACTATGCAATTGCAAGTGCAATTAGCCCATATGCCACTACAAGTGTTGCAACAAGCTGTTTCTCTTTTGCTGCATACCTTCGGACATCGTCTTTCAAACCCCTAATTTTGGCCTCCGTTCTTTAGACTTTGCGCTCCAATTTAACTGATTTATCTTCAGCCTCTTCTACCTTCTTTTCCATTCGGTTAATCAGTCTAAACAGTCCAGGTATGATTTGAACAGAGCGTGTACACATCTGTTCATCCAACCACGTCTAATAATTGCAGCCGTCACCCTAAATCATAGTAAATAATCACCACACTATTCCTCCTCATTTTATAACTTCAAAATCAAAATTTTTTTCATCTTATGTCCAAAGTGCACATTTTGCATATATTCGACCCGAGTTCCAATTGGTCCATGATGTTTTCACCATGTATTGCAACCTATATGAGCAAGTAGGAGGATATGGGTCTCGTCTTGACATGTCTTCCTTTTTCCTCCATCTTTTCTTCCCTTTTTGCTTCGTCTTCTTCTTCTCCAACTCTAAGTTCATCAAATGACCAAACAATGAAGCCTTTTTGGGTGTCATTAATTCTTTTTTGTTCCCTTGCTATCAAATGAAGGAAAATACAGCAATACACAAAATTTAACAAACTTAAAAAATTAAAATACACAAAAAATAAGATTTTTATGAATTTTCTTATGTATTTTTGAACATTCTATTATATAATGCTTTTTTGAGATTGTTATATTTATTTTTTATTGTGTTGGTAGTTATTTGATAGTAATGGAACAAACAAGAATTAAAATATGATGTTTATGAAAGAAAATTAGCAATATAATAAAATGGACGACAGAGAATGGCACAGGGAGTAGATCATATAGTTGCACAGGCTCCTCTGGATAGAGATGGTCTAAAAGCAAGAAGAAGACGCAGAGAAATCCGGGCATATTGCTGCAAAAAACCGCGGCTTACCATTCTTCACTCTCTAGAATCATCAACTTTCTAGCCGGTTAAGCCCCTTTTGGTTGCTCTGTAATCAACTTATCAAATGTAGGCAATGAAGCCAGGACCTTAGGTTGGGGCCGGGGGGGGGGGAGGGGGAGAAGGCCGTGGGGGCGTAAAGTTTGCGAAGTAATCTATTGGGTCTATTTGGATAGGAAAATTTGTCAAAATTTGCTTACTTGTATCATCAACACATTTTTCTACAACCTTTCTATCTCACATATATCATATCGAAAAAGTGTTACAGTGTTTTTTCTTTTTTAAATTAGTTCAAATAATCCACTGTTGAAACACACTCATTGTTTAAAAATCATCACTTACATTAAAAAAATTCAACATAAATACATAAAATTCATAGTATGTCATCAAGTAGTCATTTATCCAACGTTCTCCCATTCGATTATGCAACCGACTCTTCACAATCTTCATTGCAAAAAATGCGCTTTCTATATTACTAGTAGCAACAAGTAAAACCAATGCCAATTTTATAAGTAAATAAATCAATGGGTAAGTGATGTTTCTTTTGATCTCAATTAATTTCTTAGCTAGACTTCCAATGTATTTCTAATAAATTGTGATTTTATATATTTCTTAACCCTTTAACTAAATTCAATTTTTTAAAAGTTTTAAAACTTTGAAATTTGTTCTTATAAGTTTAAACTCAATTTATTTACTTTTTAGTTTTCCCTATAAATTAGATACAAGTTTATGTTCCTTTGTTTCCTATTTTCATTATTTAGTTGCCTCTTTAATTTTTGCTACAAACTAAAAAGGAATTCATATATCATAGATACTTAACACTTCCCACACATGGAAACTTGAGAAATATAATTACTGTATATGTTTATTGTTTATTTATTCTATAAATGTCTCCTAGTTTCTAGGAATAGATCACAAGAGAAGATATACACATTAATACACATATAAGTACAAAATGACACGCGATATTATCAGAGCTATTATCTTTTTGTCAGAGCCCATTTTACTTAAATGCTAAAATTACCCTCAATCAATGGAACTCAAAGAATTATGTATGTGAACACGAGTCTTGATTCCGTCTTATAAGAAAAAGGCTCTTTCTATTCTGAGTTGGCCTGCATCGGGTATTCCTATCCTATTCTATTAGGAAACTGCTTATGCAAAAACTGCTTATTATAGAGCAATCCATTACATATTCATTGATTTTTCTAAAATTCATTATGTATTAATTACTCCTATTTTCTCTCTCTAATTAAATATTTTCTATTAGAGTCTCTCATTCTTTTCCTATTATTCTCATTTTTCTCTTTCTCACTCACATATTAATAAATATATTATTTTATAATTAAATAACATAGTTTTTGTCTTAATCTTTTCTTGTTTCATTTTGGTTCTATACCCTCTTGCTTTTTTTTTTAATTCTAAAACTTTTATTTATTCATCTATTTATTTTTCACAAATATTAGCTTAAAACAATAATTATTATGATATGATCGTAAATCAAAACTTTAACATAAATTTTTTTAAACATGTAACATGCATTTTTCCTTTGAAATCTGCTTGTTTATCATGCCTTTGAGTAACTAATACTATTAGTCATATAGCAACAATGGACTTTTGGAGAGGATACTATCCAGAATTTGACAAATTTTAGACGGCAAATTCCTCAAATTATTGGTGTTTGGAAAAAAAATCCGCAATGTGTTGCTGAATTTTTTTTTCCTTCTTCATCTATAGGTGCCGCACGTGCGGCACCTATAGATGCAGAAGACAAAAAAAATCAGCAACAATTTGCGAATTTTTTTTACAAACGATAATATTCTGAGGAATTTGCCGATTTTAGACTGGGTTTGATGTCATGGAGTAAGGCTTCATTTGGGAACCTGAAGAAGGAAATAGAGCTTCTGAAAAAGAAGATCGGCATGCTCCAGTGCGGCGCTATCTCTGCTAACTCTAAAACTGAAATGGACAGGCTCATCTTCTCTCTTGAGGGGTATTGGATAAGGAAGACATCCGATGGAGGCAGCGTGCCAAGCAACATTGGTATAAATTTGGCAATAGAAATACTTTCTTTTTTCATGCCATGCATCCAAAAGGTGAGAAATTAACTCAATTAGTGGACTCAAGCATTCGGATGGGAATTGGTGTGAAAATCTGAAGGATATTGAAGCTATTATTGTTGACTATTTTGGCAAAATTTTCTCCCACTCGAAAGTCGAACCAGTCAGAAAAAAATCTCCAACGAGTGCTTGAGCATATTAGAACCAAAGTCACTTCAAATATGAATGCTCAAATTCTTGAGACATTTACGACAAAAGAGGTAAAGAAAACCCTTTCCCAGATGCACCCTTATAAGTCTCCTGGGTTTTCACCTATTTTGTTTCAAAAATTTTGGAACATAATTGGTCAGGATGTTACTCAGTTTGTCTTATCCTTTTGAATAATGAGGTCTTTAGTAGTCAAATTAATTTCACACATATAGTTCTTATTCCTAAATGCAAGCAACCTAACCAAATATTACAGTTTCGACCTATTTCTCTTTGCAATGTCGTGTATAAGCTTGCTTCCAAGGTTCTCGCTAATAGGATTAGGCCTGTCTTGTCTGACATTATTTCAGAATCTCAATCGGCATTTATCCCTGGTAGGCTAATGACTGACAATATCCTAGTCTCCTATGAGCTTCATCATTTTATTAAAACTAAAAAATGGGGTAGGGACGGTTTGATGTCTTTGAAATTGAATATGAGTAAGGCTTTTGACAGAGTTGATTGGAATTTTCTATTGAGGGTTATGCGGTCCTTGGTTTTGACTCTCGCTTCATATTCTTGATCCACAGATGTATCTCTTCAGTCACTTTCTCGTTCATGCTTAATGGGGTACAAGTTGGCTCAATAATTCTTTAGAGAGGAATTAGACAAGGTGATCCTTCGCCTTATCTATTTCTTATTTGCGGAGAAGCTTTTTCTTGCCTTTTGCAGGAATCTATTTGTTGTGCAAAATTGAGAGGAATTGCAATATCCAATAATGCTCTGTCTATTTTACGCCTCCTTTTTGCTGATAACACTCTTCTGTTTGGCAATGCAACTCTAGAAGAAGCGACAAACTTCCAAGGTGTGATTCAAAACTATGAGAGAGCCTCAGGGCAATGTGTTAACCTGGCAAAATCTGCCATAGCCTTTAGCCCAAATACATTGCATGAAACTCAATTCGGTATCTCTTAACTGTTTAACATACCTATAGTTGATTCATATGACAGGTACCTGGGGCTTCCTGCTATAGTTGGTAGATCAAAATCTCAGCTTTTTGCCCCCTTAAAAGGTTGAGTCTGGAGCCACTTGCAAGGTTGGAAGGAAAAAAATCTTTCTCGAGTTGGAAAAGAAATTTTACTCAAAGCAGTTGTCCAGATAATCCCCTCATATACCATGTCCTGCTTCTTGCTATCCAACAATGTACTATAAGATATACAGTTAATGGCTAGCAACTATTGGTAGGGTGATTCTTCAAAGCACCGAAAAATGCACTGGTTACGGTGGAGCAAACCATGGACGGACCCAAGCGGGGTCAGGTGGGGGCTTAAGCCCCCACCAAACTGCCGGAAAAGAGGGTTCCTGTAGTATGGGTCTTGTACTAGTCTATGGCATTCATTCTCTTACAAAGACACGTCACTATTTTGTCCAGGGCATTCATTCTACAGTCTATGTCCATGGACTCCAGAGTCAAGAATTAGAGCTATTCAAACATTTGTGTTTGTTTCCATGTAAAGATGATGGCAACCTAACAAAAGAAGCTACTAATTCAGTCTTTTATTGCCTCCCCTTCGTCATTCAAGTGCAACAAATGCCACTACTTCAAGTGTTAATCAATAACAAATTTTTAGGTATGTATAATTATATGTTTTTATTGTTTTTATAATTATTGCTTCAAAATTTTACTTATTAAATATATTTATTTCGTCGCAAAAAAAAATTAAATGTAGTTCAGCCCCCACCAAAATATATTTCTGGGTCCGTCAGCAAACTATGCACCTCCAAAGACAAGGGTAGTCTAGGTTTTTGAAATATGAAAGCCTTCAACTATGACATGTTAGCAAAGCAAGCTTGGAGGATCCTAACCTGTCCTGGCACCCTATTGCATCGGATCCTTAAAGCAAAATACTTCCCTGATACTGACTTTCTTCAAGCAACTCTAGGCAGTAGTCGGCCATTGTTTACTTGGCATGGAATTTTGTAAGGAAGAAAAGTTCTGAATATTGGCTCTAGATCAAGAGTTGGTGATGGAAAATCTGTTCATATCTGGCATTATAGATGGCTTCCTAGACCGCAATCTTTTCATATTTACTCTCCCTCTTGCTTTCTTAATCGTGACGCTTTGGTTTCTTAGCTCATTGATTCTAATCGCCGTTGCTAGAAAGTAGACCTAATCGACTCTATTTTCTAGGAAGAAGAAGCCATGCTAATCAAAAGTCTGCCCATTGCTAGGAACAGAGCTACTGATCGATGGATTTGGCATTACACTAAAAATGGCAAATTCACGATACGCAGTGCTTATCATGCCCTCATGGATTTGGACTTGCTTGGGCATGATCACCATGCCCGAGCTAGCTCGAGTTCGGGCAAGGATCCAGTTTCAAGGAAATTTTGGTGGCTCAATACCCCAAATAATACCAAGCACCTACTCTAGAGAATGTGCTATAATTTTTTGCTAACGTCTGACAATCTCTTGGGCCGTGGGATTTGGACAGAATGTATTTGTGTCTCTTGTGGTGAACCAAAAGGCAACTGGTTCATCTACTTTTTGACTATCCATCCTCTATCCAGATATGGGCTCTTGGTTTCCTTGACAAGAAGCTTTACTCCTGTCGTCAATCTAGTGTTGATCTTTGGGTAAAAGAAATTCTTAGAAATATCCCGACAAAGGATTGTGAATTCTTTGGAATGCTTTACTATGAGATCTGGAGCAATAGAAATGAGGCTCTTTTCAATGGTTATCACTGCGACTCTTAGACAATCATCAAACTAGCAAGTTTCCATCTCTCGGATTTCCAGGAAGCAAATTCATTGTCCATTCCGTCCCCTCCTAAGAGGCTAGGATCTTCCATCCCATATTACAAAGTCAACTTTGATGCTTCAACCTCTACTGTGAAACGTCTAGTTGGAATTGGGGTAGTCATTCGTCGGTATGATGGTCAATTCATTGCTGGTTTGTCAAAAATGATCAAGGGTCCCTTTGATGTTGAGCTCGCCAAAGCATTTGCTGTGAGAGAAGTAGTTTCACTTGTAAAGGTCCTAATGATTCCTAGTTTTATTTTGGAGGGAGACTCAATTATTAATAACATCTGTAGTTCTGAAGATGTTGACTCTGAGATAGGATTGATAATTGAGGATGTTCATCTAATTCTCCTAGATCAAAAAATTGCTAACATGGGTTTCTAGAGAGGCAAATAGGATTGCACATAGTTTAACACATAATGCTAAGACCGCAAACCAATCAGAATCCCTTTGGAACTGTCCTCCAACCTTTATACAGCAATTGCTGCTGACGATTTCTAGCAATCTTAATAGATATTTGCAATTTTCCTTTCAAAAAAAAACTAATACTATTAAATTTACCATCTTTTCCTCTTTTTATACTTGTCATGCAAATCTTGACTTTCATTTTTTATCAACTATTCATATTTATCATGTAAGGTTTGAAGTCGATCAAGTATTCATATTTTCTAATAATTAAATGAAGGTAAGTTTGAATTACATTACATTGTATATCTAATGAATATTGAAGGGACAATAAGGCTATTTTTAGGATTATTTTTATTTTAAACTATTATTTATTTTGACTTAAATTATGTTGTGTTTGAAAAAAGAACCTATTGAGTAAAATTATAAAAATGAAAAAATAAGAGCCTATAGAATTAGTATATGAGAAATTATTAAAACCGAGACCAATTTGGTAAATCATGAAAATAATTAGTAAATTAATGAGAGAGAGAGAGAGAGAGGAAAATGAGTAAGTGAATAAGAAAAAACTATAATTAGAAAGATAAGAAGATGAATAATTAGTGCTTAATGGATCTAAAAAAATCAGGACGCCTATATAGAGTTGATTGATTAAGAGTATTCTTGTTATTGGAGAATGATTTGCTCTAACAAAATCATTATTACTCTGAAAATATCGTTAGTCAGTACAAAACATCAATATTGTCTCTCTCCTAATGAATACTAGTGGGTCATAATATTTTTACTTCACAAGTTTGCCCTCATTCCTTTTTTTTTTTTAGGGTGGAAAATAATGAAACTTACATGGAATTTGATACTACACCAAGGGCATTTTTTGAAAGTTCTTTTGAGGTGGGTGGGCAATTCAGGAAAGAATAGCTTCACCCTTGACTGTAGGTTTTCATGCATGTAGATATAAAAATTTCATGGTTTTCATTTATGAGCTAACTCAGGTTTTGTTTGGAAATTGTCTCTCTCTGGATTGTTGTTTCTTTTGAATAGTATGGAAATCCTATTTTTCCCCATTGGTTTGACAATTGTATATAACATTATTTTTCATAGAAATCTTGGATGTTTGGACCGATTCAATGAAAACCATGAAAAGATTTATGCCATTCTTAATCTAAACCGTAAAGGATTGGTCCTTCCCTCCAGGCGCACTTGAGATCCTCAGCCCCTTATTAAGCCTCCTTATTGAGTCTGACAGCCGTATTCCTGCCACATTACCCATTGTTCCCTTACTGCGGCTGAGTTCCTGGTCATCAATTCATTCTAGCATTCGCCAGACGTCAACAATAATCAATGCAACCCTTTTGTCCTGTCGACGTGCAGATTTTGAAAGACTTCCAAATGTCTCAAGATGCTGTTTCCTGCGTAAGTGTTAAATCTACTAGCTTTACATTATGAAAATCTTGCTCACACATTTTTTCTTCCCTCTTTTTGGTTGAAAATCATGGTAAATGTCTTTTTACGATGATTTTGGTTTTCAAAACATAGTAACTTTTCTAATCCTTCGAGGATAATCTAGCAAATGATCCTCTTCAACGTGCCTATATTCAACAGTTAGCAATTGCTGGGTTAATTCTAAAATTGGTTGAAGAGCAAAACGTTTGTGCTTGCTTAGTAATACTACCTAATTGTCAATGAAATTTTTTGCATTTTAAATTCTTATTAAGATGAATTTGGCTTTCAAAAGCTAGTAAAATTTTTCTTATCATCCAGGATAATCCAGCAAATGATCCACTTTATAATGCCCGTGTTAAATAGCTAGCAACTGCAAGGAAAGTCTTAAAATTAGTTAAAGAACAAAAGGTGTGCCTTCGTGGTAGTAATTACTATACCCAATTTCCAGGCTAATTTCTCTATATACAAATATTAAAAAAGAAAAAAGAAAAAAGAGAGAGTGGCAATTATGGCTACCAGAAGTTTTTTTTTCAATTTGTCAGAATGATAATATTTCATTACTTAACTTGATATTACAAGATTAGATACAAAAAAGATGATTACAATATCCATTTTTGCACTCTCTTGGAGCTACAGGGGAAAGTCTTGATCCCAATTCACATTTTTCACAAGCTTTACAGCAAATTTAGCCAACTTGTGAGTTATTGTATTGCCTAACCTATTAACAAAAGAAAAAGTACATCGATTAAACAAGCCTTTCAATTTAGCAATGTCCTCCAATATGACAGCTACTGCAACCACCTTCTTTGTTTTTCCACTGATCATATTGATGAGTGTTTTGCAGTCTGATTGGAATTCTACTACTTCCTAGTTTGCTTCTTGTGCCATCAATATTCTCATTTTGATTGCAGCAGCTTCCTCCAAAAGTGGGTCTCCTTGGTGTACTTCTGAGGCTACCCAAACTCTTAACAATTTTCCATTCCAATCTCTGGCCATAACACCTTTACCAGTTCTACATGCATTAGGAGCTAGAGCAACATCAGTTTTGATCTTTATGATGCCTCTTGTTGGGGAGATCTAACGAGTATCATCTGAGTTGCTGTTTCATTAATGTACTCCTCCCTATCCTGTTTTTAAGCTTCTAAATACTTTATCCATTCCTAATGAGCTTTCTGTACAGTTTATCTTGCATCACCCTCCGTGTTAGTGAGAACTTTTTGGTTCCTCACTTTCTAGAAATGCCAGAGAATGTTCACAGTTAAAGTGATGTAATCCTACTCTTGTGTCCTACTCTTATCATCTAATAAAATTGCACCTCATGTCTTTTGGTCCATCCCATTGTATGTAGATTTGACCGTGACTTGGCCAGACTTTGTATGTTTCCAATAGGATCTGTCTCTGCAGTGGTGGGTGTCAAACCTCCAAAAATAAAATACCTACTCTAAGAATATAAATTCAAGTATAATGATGAGTAGGGTCGTATCCACAGGGACTGTGTGATTTATCTCCTCTGAGAATTTGGGGGGTTTTGGAAAAGGATAGCAAATAACTAAAAAGGAATAAAAACTGAAATTCTAATTAAGTTAGATTGCAGGAATTAAATAACACAAGAAACAATCAATTAATTAAAACAATCTAGTCAAGGAATTAATCTCGGCATCGGTGCACACAACTGATCATAGATCCAAACAGATATTCACATGTTCATGAATAAATTGGTTATAGTAGTCAAGCGACGCGCCCAACCACCAATCTTTCCTTAATTTTATAGTAGCCCAGAGACGCTCATAGACTACCCTCTTGTGAACTGGACAACCCTAGATATGCTCATAGGATTTAATACAGTCACAGCATTAGGAAATAGAAAGACCCAATTCTAGATGGTTAACACACATGCAGGTTTACTGAGACTAGATTAATTATCCCCACGATACAAATTAGACCACTTGCGAGGCGGTGAATTTGTCTCGTTTGCCACTAATTAGGTTGCTTAAAGGCGACGCGCCAACACCCTAATTGACTATATATTATTTAGACAATTGAATAACTGGCCATATTAATCAATAAATCCAAATAATATTTAATTGAAAACAGAGAATAATTAAATACCCATGAACATATAAATTAAAATTAATAAACAAAAAGATCTCACAGTTATGGTGCTCCGAGCCTCGATTATTCCTCAACTAGAAAAGGAATTAGCCACCCCTTGACATTGAAGCCATGCAAGTCGTTGTTTCCATGCAACTTTGAACAGAAGTCAAATAATTAAATAAACAAGGGAAGAATTCACCAAACCAATGCTACAAACAATAAAAGCTAAATAAGCCAAGTACTATATGAGAGTTGACTGGAGGAAAAGGACGGAAACGACAAGAAACACAAAGCAACTTTAGTCTATGGTTTCGCTACTGGCGGCGTAACAAAGAAAGCTAAAGTAAAGAATTAACAAAGCTAGGCTAACCACGAAGTCAGGAAAAACTAAAACTACTACTACTAATCAAAAGTGCTCTTCCCGAGAAAACGAAAGACGGAAGACTAAATAGAAGTCTCGCAATGATCTCCTACTCAGGTAAGGAAAAGATTCCTTGTATTCATCTCCTCTTGCCGACTCTTTAGAAGACCCAAGATACCAATCCTCAATTGATTTGGTAATCTCATAAAATAAGGAAGATATGCTGGTCATTGCGTGAGTTTCCAATCGCACGAGGTGTTTCCAATTAATTCCGCTACCCATGTTTCCAAAAGATTGACTCCTTCCCAATTACTAACTTCCGCTAACTCTCCAAAATATCAGCATAAGTTTTCAGACATTCAGTTTCACCAATTGCCAACTCAGCCCAGCTACATTTTTCTGGCACAGGCATGCCCTGGAAGTGTAAGTCTTCTAGAATTTTGCTAATAAACGCCACTTTTCACATCAAAGGCCTACAAATGCCACAGAAACAATTTATCAGCAGTAACCCAACTCTTTACACAATAAATGGTCAAAATTATGATCAAACACCAACAAACAAAGTGCACAATTGTCTCCCTATCATGCAGCCAGTTAGTCTAAGTGGAATTGAAGGTATCTTTGGAACATCCTCCATATTAAATCATCTGTTCTGCTTGTCCATGTTCCATCTTCAATTTTGAATCAAAAGCAATTTGCTGCTCTGGTGGTTCTAATATTTCTTTCTTCATATCCTAAGATCCACTTGTCCTGCAAGATGTTTATTGTAGTCCCGTCCCCAACCCTTTTCCGCATTCCTCCATGTAGTAGATGCCTTACTCCATATATGCTTTTCCAAGCCCATAATGCAGCATGAGAGGGGTCTTTGTCTTGTTGTTGCTCTTTGTTGAGAAATCCTACTTTTATCTCCTTGCTTACCAGCAAGTTAGGATTTGTAGTGATCCTCCATAGTTGCTTGGCAAGAAGGGCCTGATTAAAGCATTCTAGATCTCTGAAGCCTAACCCACCTTTTCCTTTTACTTGACACATTGTGTTCCAGTTTATTCAATGCATTTTATTTATGTTTTCTTCACTGTTCCACCAGAAACGTGCCACCTTTTTGCAGATGTCTTTGCAGAGAACTCTTGGTAATTTGAAGCATGACATGGTGTATGTTGGGAGAGCCATAACCACTAATTTGATAAGAATTTCTTTCCATGCAAGACCGAGCAGATTTCTTTTCTAACCTTGGATTTTGCTTTGAATCTTCTCTGTGATGAATTTGAGCACCTACTATTTGGAATGGCAGATTACCATGGGTAAGCCTAAATACTTCCCATTGGTTGCTTCCCTTAAGTTCCCAAGAACTTGACAGATAGCGCTCTTCTCATTCCTACAAGTGTTAGTACTAAAAAAGATAGCAGAATATTCAAAATTTCTGCTAGGATTTTTTTCAGTTCCCAAGCTTTCTAGCTGCCAGAAGTTGATTGTATGAATATACCCTCGCCATGCTGATTGTGTAATAGTTTTTTTTTTAATTAAAATGTCAGCACGCTAGCCAATTTTTTTTTTTAATTCCTGACTAATGTACAAAAAAATCTTTTTTGAAAGTCCTAAACACATTGAATTGAACAATACGTTCATATTAATCTGGATGCTTACTAGCAAATGGAGTTCCATTTTGCTAAACGAATACATGATACTTGAACTAAATTTCAATAGCCCAAGTAGCCAATTGAACACAAGTTACATGTTTTATTAATTGAGCAGATGATTTCAACATCAATTTAATGGATATTTGATTAAGATTTATAGTAAAAGGGATTTTTCTACAGACACCCATTAATATGGATAAGGAATAACATGTTTAATTAATGCATTAATTATTTCATATTTTAGAAAGTTATTTTGAGGGATTCAAATGCTAAATGATATATGTAAGAAATGTGCTTGACAAGGGGCAAGAGACGCGTGGCTCCATTTTTGTGGTTTTTGGTTAAAAGCATCACTTTTAGCTCCACGGTGAATTCATTTTTTCAGCTGATGAATTCAATTTTTGGGCGATTGAAAGATAAGTTCTAGCAGATGCTTTGTGATATTTATTTTTTTTTAAAAAGGTTACATATATCATTTAGTTTTGAATCCCTTAAAAATAGCTTTCTAAAATATGAAATAATTAGTGCATTAATTAAGCAAGTTGTTACTTATCCATATTAATGGTTGCCCATAAAAAATCTCTTGTGCTATAAATTGTAATCAAATATCTATTAAATTGATTTTAAAATCATCTGCCCAAGTAATAAAACATGTAAATTGTATTCAATTAACTACTTGAGTTATTAAAATTAATCTAGTTCTAATATCAAGTCCTGCTTTGGCAAAATCGAGCTCAATTTACTAGTAAGCATCCGGACTAATATGCATATATAGTTCAATTCAACATATTTAAGACCTTAAAGAAATTTCTACAATGCCGTGCTGACCAATGTCAGGAACTAACCAAAAAAAGAATTGGCAGCGGTAGTGTCAAGAATTAAAAAAAAAAAAAATTTAGTCTGATACGAACCCTCCCAACGGTTGAGCGCGTATTTGTCAACAATGGATTTAGATGAAGATTCAAGTTGGATGGCGGAACAATTGACTCCTCTAAACTCCAAGATTATGAACCTTAGACTTAACATTGACCCACAATCTAACGATTTAGTGAACCAATGTTTTTGGTAGAAAAACGCCACAATCAAGGTGATTACTTGATTGATAAGTTCAAGATTGAATAACTCAAGAAAACTCTCAAGTATTCAAGAAAGGCTCTCTTGGAAAGAGAAAAATGAAAACTCACAAAAGATTTGATATAACTTGCTTTTTTTAATAATAATGAGATAGAGTTGGCTATTCATAGCCTACAAAACATAAAAACCTAGGCCAAAAAGGACTAAGAAATTCGACCAGCCATAAAACTTAAGGAAACCGAATTACACACTAAATAGGAAACTAAGTTTTAGGAAACTACTAATTAATAATCCTAAATACTAACAATTAGGAAACTACTTGAAGAGGCATGTGATTAAGGTTAATCCAAAATAGAAACTACTTAACCCATGCTTTATTAGACTTACAAGAACTTAACTAACTAGCAAACGAAAATAAATTCTTTAGACGTGACCACTCGCCGTAGGCATGTCTAACCAGTGCCAACGCTTCTGGTCATTGACTGAAATTGCATTCCTTAGGCGTGCCTGACGGGCGTGGGCATGCCTAACTGGTGAAGAGTTTCGATGAAGCCTAACGATAGAAAATGGACAAACATACCCTTATTCTTCACTTTGTTCATTGGTCCCCAACGAATTTGGCAAAGAAATGGTTGAGCACATGGAAAGTATTGAATGCATGTTTGTTGACACGATTTTGATTCCTTAGAATCTTGCACTCGCATCATAGTCGTTGTGCTAGCCATATTAATTAAAAAAAAAAAACTATTGTAAGTACATTGAGTACATATTAGTATAATCAACTTCTGGCAACCATAATTGCCCCACTCTCTCTCTCTTCTTTTTTTTTTTAACATAATATATAGAGAGATTAGCCCAATTTCCAGTAGACAATTGTCACAAATTTCAAAGGTGTGTGCATACTTATCATGCATCTAATGACGAGTCCATGGCAGAGTTTTCTGCATCTAACTGACTTGAGATGTATCTGCAGAAAAAGTTTGAGGTTGAACTACATAAATTGAGCAAGCTAAAAGAGCAGCTTAACACTAAAGATGTCAAAGCTAATTCCTATGAACATGTTCTATGAGTCCTTTGACATTTTGCACATTCAGATGAAGAAAAGATGAAACAAACTCAAGAGGAGCTCCTACAGAGAATGAAGAAGTCAATGGTTTTCAAACACTGAATCAACATCTAATATTTAAAAAGCGCAAGAACAACAACGAGTTAACAGAAGCGCACAAAGAGTTGATAGTGGTTTGAGTCTATTTCCTCTAAATTGGCGTTTTTAGAAATATAGAGCAGCTGTATATTCTTTGATCCCTATTTATGTATTTATTTTCTCCAGCGTTTCGCTAATTTTCTTGTTGATCAAAGCGATATTCACATCAAGAGGTTGGGAGAGATCAATATAGTTCCCTTTCATCTCCCCTTAACTTTTTTTTATTGACGCACAAGTCCTTCAAGAACCTTGCGTACTTGGGCACCTGCTTGATTGCATCCAATAAAGGTATGTTTATTTGCACTTTACGGAACATCTCTAGGATTTTTTTTTCTTTTCCTGTTTCCTTGGCTTCTCCAATCTACTAGGGAATCGTGGTGGATGGACCTTAACTTTAATCACCGAGTCAGAGATTACTTCAGGAGTTGCCTTTCCTATTCCTTCTTCTTCCAACCCCCTCTCAATTTGATCCTCATTTTTCTCATTGGAAACCATTGGCTTGGGCCTTTCGATCTATTTTCCACTTCTGAGGATCATAGCACTCACGTTCTTTGGATTCATCTCAGGTTATGAGGGTAATCTCCCATCCACCTTAACTTCCAAGCGATTGACAGCAGTTGCTAACTGACTTCTTTGCATTTGTAGACTCTGTATGCTAGAGTCTGTCTTTTGCGGGAACTGCAATGTGTTAGAAGCCGAACTCTTGACTATATCCTCGAGAGATATATTAGATGAACTAGAGGAGGGAGGTTGAGGCTTGAGCTGATATGATTGCTAAAATCCTGGAGGGCAATTTGGAAATAAATTCTACTGCCTGTTCCCATAATTGAAGTTGGGATGATCTCTCCACCCCAGATTATACGTGTTTGAGTACGGGTCATACTCTCTTCGGGGCGCGGGCACGCCGCCAACTATATTCACTTGTTTATCTCCCTCTTCTTGTAGCATTAGGCACGTGTCAGTGGAATGTCCTACATTCGTGCAAATACCACATACCTTGGCTTGTTGAGAGTTTCCTACAGCCAGCTGTCGAACAAAGGACGTCAGTTCAGACAACTATTGTTGGATAGATGGCACCTCCACTTCATTTACTCTACGGATGGGTGCATTCTCACGGGAGCCAAATTATTGTGAGTTTTCTGCCATTTCTTCGATTAACACCCATGCTTGGTTAGGGATCTTATTTGCTAATACCCCACCACTTGCAGCATCAATGATATTCCTGTCAGATAGTTGAAGTCCCTCATAGAAGTATTGGATCAATAATTGTTCACTAATTTGATGTTGTGGACATCTAGTGTACAATTTATTGAATCTCACCCAGTACTGATACAGGGATGGAGTGCTGTTTTATGCCGCATATCTCCTTTTGTAGATTTGCAACTCAGGAAGCAGGAAAGTATTTTTTCAGAAATTTTTTCTTTAGTTGCACCCATTTTGTGATACTACCTGCCGGTAGGTAGTACAGTCAGTCTTTAGCTGCATCCCTAAGGGAGAAAGGGAATGCTCTAAGCTTTATGTGTTCTTCAATAACCCTAAGCAACTTCATATTTGAGCAAATCATGTTAATTCTTGGAGGTGTTTGTGGGGTTTTTCACCTAAAAGTCCATGAAAAGATGGTAAGAGGTGAATCAAGGCTAATTTTAACTCAAAAGAAGTATTTTTAGCTAAATTTGGGAAAGTAATGCATAGGGGTTGTTGGGTCAAATCAGGAGCAGCCAACTCCCTGAGTATCCTATTATTGGCCATGATGTACTTTTCTTACTCTGAATCACTAGAGTAGTCAGTTGAAAATTTTGCAATCCAATTGCCAAATTAAGCCTGGAAAATATTGTAGACGACTATCTTTTCTTGTGTTTTCTGGTCTCTTGTTTTAGCCTATGTGCCGTCTTCTCAACCTCAAGATCGTATATCCATTCACCTGTGCGGAAAGAACGAGGCATAAACTAGCAAAATACCAGAAACAAAATAAGAATAAAAGTAAATAAAATAAAATGAACTTGAAAAGAAATGAATAATTCAGGCACCAGTCTCCAGCAATGGTGCCAAGAATTGACAGGTGTTGAGCCTGTGCTATAATAATAATCTTAACTACCACAATAGTTGCCTTCTAAACAATTCCAAGTACTGGAGCAGGACTCTAGATGTGCAATTGGTTACTTGCTTCATCCGAGTTCCAAAGAGTTTGCTTGACCTGATATATCAGAATTGTCTATAAGAATATATTAATTTGTATTAGTGGTAAGTAGAGTCATCTCCTCAGAGATTGGGAAAAAATATGTTTCTTTCCAGATTGTAGAAAATGGGGGGATTTCAAGGGCTCAAGATTTTATGAAATGATTAAAAGTAATAAACTGCCACAGAAAATAATTAAAGGAGATATCAAATAGGGAACGCTCTGGCCAAGGTTACTGATGAGGAGGTCGAGGATGTCATGCACATTGAGCAAGTAAAGATTCCATTGGGTCCAATGACGCGTGCTCAAACCGCACGTAGGGTCACCTTACTACAAGTGAATGAAGGGGATCCAAGCTCTTGAGCTCCTTAGACCATGGATAGGTGCATCAAGTGGGCCAATTAGTTGGTGGTCCAAGTATTTGTTAGCTTTCTTAGTTACTGTGTTAGTTAGGTTAGTCAATAAAGGCTCTGGTCTCACCTTAGCTTGATCCGAACCCTAGCTAGTTTTAAACAAGTAGAAATGGCCAGCTTGGAAGATTGATTCCTAGTTGGTCTCAATCTAGTCACTTATCAGTATTTATCTTGGTAATTAAACCCTAGCCTAGTAGGAGTAGGTTTTTTACGTTAGGTTAGCTTATTTAAGGCTCATGGCCGCATGTAACTTGACATTACATCGTTATTATTGAGATCAGAAATTGAGAGCATTCTCTCTTGTTTCATTGAAGTTTTCTTGAATATTTTAGATATTTCTTTGATATTCGTTTGACTTATCAATTTAGGAACACGCAAGATTGTGGCGTCTTCTACCAATACCGAGGTTCGTTGGCCACGTGATCAACGGGTTTAGGTTTATTCCGCTGCGTTCGTGTCTCAAGCGTCGATACGTATTCTAGATCCTAGACTTGTCTTGTACGGGTTTCGTCACACGGTTGGCAACGTTCGTATCAGTTACACTTCAGGAATGGTTCAGATACTGATCATTGATGCAAGTATAATTCTAATATTCATTAATAAATAGGTTTTTCACTGTCGATACGATCTGACAGCAGTCTCTCCTTACTGTTCCAATAGTTAAGGTACGACCATTGACTACTTCCCTAATCTAGAAAATAACTCTAGGTACGATCATAGGATTTAATTTTCTAATTGCATTAAAAAGTAGAGAAACCCTATTCTAATTAACAGACATGCTATGAGGGTCCATTTAAATTAGATTGTATATTTTCTGACATAAATACAATTATCCCAGTTGCTATCAGAATTAGGGTAATCAAACAATTACGGATTCAACTACTCTAATTAACAAATAGATTATCTGAATAATCAAATATTGCGCATCTATTCAATCACACATAATAATCATAACCAATAAAACAGAAAACATACAAATACCAACGAATAGAAGAAATAAATAAAATCGATTAAATCTCAAAATAATAGTTGAACCAAATTCTCAGTTGCCCCTTAGCTAGAAATAAGAAATTAGTTCTCCATTAAAGGAGAAGAAACCATGAAGAAATCCGTTGGAGGCTTTTCAATTGTTTTCCCCAAAGATGTCGAAAAAGAAAAAGAAAAGACAAAAGTCTTCGTCTGTTTCTCCACCAAAAAGCAATGAATAGAACGTAATCTTTTTTTTTTTCTTTCCTATTCTCACGGACCAGCCTCTCTAATGCCTCCGTAGTCACCTCATATATCAATCTAATAAAGAAACAAATCCTACTCCTATTGGAACGCGGAAATAAGAATCCTACTCCTATCAACTTTAGAATTTGACTTGAATTAGGAAACTAGTTGACGTCTATCCCGACTTCCCGATTTTGAACCTTGAGTTCAAACGCGTCCACGTGCAAGTTACTTTAAAAATATCAATTAGGCACGTTTTGCTCTAATTTCAGTAATTAACACAATATACCAAATATAAATAGAATCAATCAATTATAGTAATATTTAGTATAAATAAAAAAATAAATAAATATACCAAAAAATACACCTTATCACAAATGAACGGTCGCCCACAAAGGGATCATATCATATTTTGGATTGGGTTTTTAGTGTTAACCGTTAAAAGTTAATGCTTGCCCTCTCAACTCCCCACTGTTTATTACCAATTACGACAAGTCTTTTCCAATCACTTCCGCAGTCAAGTGAAATTACCGAGATGGAAAGGCATGACAGTTCAGATTTACATTTCCAACATTTACATTCGTAATGATATATTGATAGGTGCAAGCAGGTGGAAGATAAAGAGAAACCCTTTTCTCTAGAATCATCAACTTTCTAGTTTCTAGATATGTTTTTAGACTCAAATCGGACATCGAACCGACTGAACTTAGGGGTCAGGGGTCGATGGGTCCGATTCGATTCGATCGGAGATCGAATCAGATGACGTCATAAATATGTGATAAATATATATATTAATAATATATAATTAAAATAGTATATAAAAAAATTTTCTTAAAAAATAATATATAAAAATTCCCTCAAATTGGTAGTTTTTAACTTTATATATATAAATTTTTTTTAAATTGGTGATTTATGACTTTATATATAAATTAGAGAATTTCATATTTAATAAATAAATTGACTTAAAGAATATAATATATATATATATATATATATATAGAGGTAGAAATGTAATTTAAAAAATATATTGGATTAATTTTACACTTTATTAAAATAATGAGAGGTTAAAGCATATTTATTAAAACTTAAAAAGTGAATTTGAAAGGATATAACGGGTTAAAGGTATAAAAAAAAAAAAAAAGGTCAAATAGTCAAACCCGGTCAACCGATCAAACTCGGGTTTTGACCGACTTTGACCGATTTTTGAATTTTCTGGTTTTGAGGGTTGACTCGGACCGAATGTCTGACCAATTTTCAATTTAATCGATCGAACCGGCCAGTCCGGTCCGAGTTTAAAAACGCAGGTTTCTAGTGCGGTAAGCCTTTCTCCGTCATTCAGCTATAATCAACTTATCAAATGCACGGGGATATAAAATTTTCGTGATTTTCATGCATGAGCTAACTCGGGTTTCGCTTGGAAACTCTTTTCTTTGGATTGTTTTCTCCATTGAATAATATGAAATTTTCCCCATTGGTTCAAGGGTTGTGTATAATATTGGTTTTCCAAGAGTTGAATGTTTGCACTGATTCGGTGAAAACCATGAGAAAGTCTATCTGAACCATAAATGGTTAGTCACAGTTTTTTCTTTTTTTTCCTATTAAAATATGGGGTTGAATTGGAGGAAGGGATTTATGTGTACATCTACAGTATTATACACAAGCGAAATTGTTATTCCTCTGTAAGGAAAATAAGTAAGATTTTAAGATAAGTGCGATCTTAAAATTTTCAGGATAGGTTTTCACAATTATCATTGTCTACGCTGTAGCTTGCGGCCACCAGCGGTGACAGCAAAAGCCCCTGAACTCTAATTGATTCTTGTGCAGTGTATTTACTGGAATTTGATTTGAAAAGACTGGTCGTAGTTCGTACTTATCTAGGAAATTTATTGTAGGCACTTAAATAACAGCAACACTCTATAAAAGATTCCATGCGTGGCCTTTTCACCCCTACAGTAGTTGAGCCCCCCCCTTGCTGTCGGTGTAGTTTCTTTGCAGGGTATGTCTCCTCTCTCCCTCTCATTTCCTTGACAACGATAAGATTATTGACCAAAAGAAAAGAAAACGAGATAAACGAAGTCAGCTAAAATAGAGCAGGAATGAATCTTGGAATTCTTGATTAATACGTGAATTTTAATCAAAGATGGGCAAGACATCAACAATAATCAATTTAACCCTTCTGCTCTGTCGACGTGCAGACCTGAAGTACTTGCCGTTCCAATGTCTCACGATGCTGCTTCAAGTGTAGGTGCTACATCTGCTACTTTCACAGTATGAAAATCTTGCTCTTTTTGTCCCTTTGCTTGAAAATCGTGGGTTATGCCACTTTACGATGAATTAGTTTTCAAAAACTTAACTTTTCTAATCCTTCCAGGATAATCCAGCAACTGATCCGCTTCAGTGTGCCTGTATTCAATTGTTAGCAACTGCAGGGAACATTCTAAAATTGGTTTAGTTGCTAAAGGTTTGTGCTTGCTGAACAGTATATTTATTAGCCAACGGCGGTCTAGTGTTTTGATTACTTTTAAAGATAACTTTGGCTCTTAAGAGCTTGTTATTATTTTATTTTATTCTCGCAGAATGATCCAGCAAATGAACCACTTTATAGTCCTTGTATTAAACAATATTTAGCGGACGCTAGGAAAGTCCTAAGTTTGGTTGAAGAGCAAAAGGTGTGTGCTTAGTATTAATTACTCCTACCAATTTTCCAATAGACAATTGTCACGGGCTCTAAAGTTCTTATATACAGAAAAAAGTCGAGGCTGAACTACAGAAAATAAGTGAGCTGAAAGAGCAGCTTAACACTAAAGATGTACAAGTTGCTATAGAAGTCCTTCGACGTTTTCTGCATGAAGAAAAGATGAAACAAACTCAAGAGGAGCTCCTGCAGCGAATCGAAGAAGTCAATGATCTACGGACACTGAATCAACAGTTAATTGTCAAAGAACGCAGGAGCAATGATGAGTGCACAGGAGCTCGCCACGTGTTGATTGAGGTTTGACCCTATTTCCTCTTAACAAATTGGTTTTTCTAGATATAGTCCTCGATGAGCTATTTTTGTATTCATCTTGTCCTGAGTTTGGCGGATCTTCTGGATACTCAAAGCTATATTCGCATCAAGAGGTTGGGAGAAATCGGTGTACCTCCTTTTCTGGCTGCTGCCAAGCGGAAATATCATGGTACTTCCACAGCGCCGACTGAGGCAGCTCGGGTTTGTAGCTTATGGCAAGGAAAAATAGAAAACCCAGAGTGGCATCCGTTCAGAATTGTTGGTGATACGGTAAAACCATTGAGCTCTTCTATTTTTAATTTTCTCGATATTTTGCCCTTTAGTTTGTTCGGATTCTTTGGAACACATGAAAATTTAAGTGGATGGTTTGTTTAGAGTTGTTTTGTTTGGTACTGGACTAGTCGTTTCTCTGAAATTGCGAAAGAGAGTGAGAAATTAGTTCTGCAGGAAATTATAGACGAAGAGGACGAGGCCCTGGTGGATCTGCAAAAGGACTGGGGAGATGAAGTATACGCTGCAGTTGTTACAGCCTTGAAAGAGATGAACGAATGTAATCCCAGTGCCCGAAGAATCACTTCTGAGATATGGAATTTCGCGGAAGGAAGGAAAGCTACATTGAAAGAAACCATCCTTCACTTGATAAAAATGACAAGTCCAAAGAATCCATCAACAAAGCGCAGTAGAACGGGTAAAAGTCTTTATATAGCTTTCAAGATTGTTTCCAATGTAGTTTCAACATCCCTCTAAATGTTTGTTCATGTGATCTGAAATTTTCAGGGATCAAGTAACCTCTGCACAACATGAAGGTGAACTTGAACGTCAGAGAACTGGAGCAATGGACCTTTGAGGATGCTGGTGGTTTCACCATCCATCCTACAACCTTTTATTGCTTTTGCTGCTGTCTCATTCTGACTTTGTAGGCGCCGGACAAATGTTGGGCTTGGTTGGAAATGCTGTACATGTTTGATTTTGGTGTGCGATTAACTTTGATGCAAAAACTTTGGCTTCTGCATCTTTTTGAAATCTATCTGTATCCTTCATGTTCCGCTCTCGAGCAATCTACTTAACTTAGTGGTATAATTTCCCAGAAGACAGTTCTGGATTACCAATTGTTCTTCTTTTGTGTTGCTACCAACCAATTACCGAGAGCACCTCTAGGGTCTAGACATCGAAACTGGAAAAACCAATTTGGTCAAGAAAACAAATGATCATCTCGTTTGAACTTTGAAGTTGCAGGTCAATAGAAGCGAAAATAAATATGTCAGCTTTCTAATTCGGGCAGAAGAAAAACAGTTAAACAAACATTTAAAGTCAACTGAAAATGTCTTGGGCTATGTTATTGGGCTTGTGCTTTCAGTTGCACTTTCAAGATCCAGATCAGGTGGAAGGACATTATGGGGCTTGTTTCAATGCAAATTTTATTTGCCAAAAAAAAAAAGAAAGAAAGGAAATTGCGTTCACATTAGAAATGCAGTGTTGAACTAATTTATTTGTGTTTTTAATTATCTTTTCATTTTATATATGTCACATCATAAAAATAATTTAATATTATTTTAAATAATTTTTTAAAATAATTTTTCCATCAAATATGTACACAATCACCCATTACTGTACTTTTCTTATCTTCACAACTAGTAGTAATAATTGTTTTATTAATAGCAGTAATAATTGTATTATGAATTTTGAGTGACATTTTACACCATAATAAAGCCGCACTTGATTTGATACTTGGATTGCTACTCCTGAATGGAAGTAGCCATGTGCCAGCCCTCTCTCTTGTTTGAGTTGTCTTTGACGGCTCCCAGGGAGCAATGATGCCTCATCAATGACCATAGAGTTTCCGGCATTAGCCTAACAAATTACAGTCTGAGCAATTCCATATTTAGCGTCTAAACATGAATTCATTTATCGGAGTTTTTATAGAAAAAAGTAGGGATAATATCAGAAACCTCCCCTGAGGTTTCTCGTAATATCACCTGGCACCCCTATAGTTTTAAAAATATCACTCACCTCCCTTGTAATTGTAAATTGACTATATTAACCTTCACTTGGTACATGATTTACATATCAAATAAATGGATGTCAAAAAATGAAAGAAAAAGAATCAAAAGTCACTTTCTTCTTTTTTTCTGTTTATCCAACATTCTTTTTTATTCTTTTTTTTTTGTATGGCTGTATAATTTTTTACTTATAAATTGTAATAAATTAAAATTTATTTTTTTTCTAATTGTGATATATGGAATATGAATGTATGATGTTTTCCTTTGTTTTGAGTTGACTTTTATAATAAATTAGTACAATTTAAAGACTTGGATCACGAGTTGTGAAGATGTTAGGCAAAAAAAAAAATTGCTCATAATGAATTAGTTTTAAATATATAAATTAAATTGGTACTAGTATATTTCTTTACAAATATCTTTTTTTTATTTTTAAAATTTTATTTTTATAAATTATAGATTTGTGATATAGTGGTATGAGTAGAAATTATTTTTTAGGTGGTGATTTTTTTTTTTGAACAAACAAAGTGGTTAGGAGTATTTTTATTTAGGAAAATGAGCAAAAGGGTAGTTTCAGGTTTTTATAAATTTTGTTGCACAAATAACAAAAATAAGGGAGGTAAGTGATATTTTCAAAAGTTTAGGGGTACCAGGTGATATTAAGAGAAACCTTAGGCGAGGTTTCTGATATTATCCCAAAAAAGTATTGTAACGATTTGAAATATATAACATAAAAATATGATTGAAAAATATAAAAATTTTTTGGATAAAAATACCAATCCAGATTTTCATGGATCAAGCTTCTATAAAGTGTTTCTGTTTGAAAGCTCTTAATCATTATGAACGTCTAGTGGTAATGTTGGAAATCTAAAAGCTCATCTAGATTACTATTTTCAGGAGCTTTTATAGAAAAATATATTGTAACAATTTAATGCATGTGATGTAAAAAGGTGATTGAAAAATGTGTTCATAAAAAATATAAAAAATTTTTAGAAAAAAATGGCTTCAAAATTTGAAGTACCACCGCTTTCCATTTGCTGTTTTTTTTTTTTTTTTTTTGGGTCAAAAGTCAGACAGTTAGAAGTTGCTTTCCATCTGCTTTTTTTTTTTTTTTTGGGTCAAAAGTCAGACAGTTAGAAGTTAGGGTAACACTAACACTCAAGACACACAAAGGGAGTCTCATTCAACGTAAGAGGGACCCATAAAACTTCACCATCCATGCAATTGCTAACTGGAGGGAAATTCTCAGGACCTTAAATCTTGCTACTCACTTACACTAAGGTTCAATGTGTGACAAACTCTCAAGAAGTCACTCGTCCTTTTTTTCTGAGAGTACTCACACAAATATGCTCACCATAAGGCTTTTTGTTTGTTTTTTATCAAAAGTCAGACAGTTAAAAGTTAGGTTAACACTCAAGGCACACGAACCTCGGCAAATTGACTTGAATGGACTGGTCGAAATTCGTAAGGGATAGCGGAGAATTGAGAACACATGCGTTAATTTGTCTTGCATTTCCTTGCATAACCTCCAAAAATTTTATGTCATATGTTTGGATTGTAATTTTTTATTAAAAAATTATTTACTTGCATTATAAACATATTTTTCAATACACTTTTTTATTTTTTGAATAGTTTTATATAACATATATCACAACACAAAAAATGTTACAATAATTATTCCAAATAATATTTCAAATAATTTCCTATTCGAATACACCCTTAAAATTTATCATATTTGATTGAAAAATTTATAAATTACATGAGGGAGATTGATACAATTGGACATTCAAGGAAGCATTCTAATGAAATTGTGCATTGTTGGAGGGATAGCTGGTTTGTTTGGACTGTGACTTATATGTAAAAGTTCATTTGTTTGCATCAATCATCATTAACATATTTTCCAACTACTCTTTTATCTCATATATATTATATCAAAAAAGCGTTAGAGTACTTTTTAAAAAAAAATTATTTCAAATAATCTATTATCAAACATGTATTATTGTTGGCAAGGTTAGCCGCTTCGTTTATTTGTCATTTTCCGTTGCTTTGGTGTAAAATTAATTTCCTTCGCAGGGCAAGTCCTCTTTCTGTGGTAAAAATTTAGAAAGAGGTCAAAGAAGTGAGCGAAAACATCACACAAGTAAAGCTTGCGAATTCTTGAGTTTTCCATGCATTTCAATCTAACATTTGCAAGACATCAACACTAATCAAATTAACCTTTTGCTCTGTCAATATGCAGATTTTGAAGAGCTTACTGTCCAAACGTCTCGAGCATCCCGCTTGAGTGCTAAATCTAGCAAAAGCTAGCATTTGTACTATGAAAATCTTACTCTCGCTTTTTTTTTTTTTTTTTCCCTTTTGGGTTGAATGATTCTTGGTTAATGTCTTTTTAAGATGAATTTGGCTTTCAAAAACCCAGTAAATTTTCTTCTCCTTCCAGGATAACCTTGCAAATGTTCCGGTTCAAAATGCTTGTATTGATCAGTTAGCAGCTGCTGGGAAAATCTTAAAATTGATTGAAGGACTAAATGTGTGTGCTTATTGCTTAATAGAATTACCTAATGATCCAAGTGAAAGTATCTATACTCAGCCACAAATGCTTGGGCAATCTTGAAATCAATTGAAGAACAAAAAGTCTGTGCTGCTTAAATTACTACCGGTCATTGACTTGTGTAAATTCCAATAATGAATCAGACTCCATATAGATTAGGTGTTTTTAGAGCTATTTTCATAAAATCTACTGTAGCGGTAATAGCTGTTTATTAAGATAACTTTTAGAATATATATATATATATATATATATATATATATCATATATATAATAAAGTCATACTCTCATATTTATCTCTTCACCTTCATCTATTTCCTACATGACTATTTGACATAGCGACAATTTTCTAGTTTTCTCTCTCCTATTACCTTTGTCTTTATTTCTTCTTTTATTATGATAATATTTTTGATAATTTTTCTACTAATCTCTCCAAGTTTCACTCAAATACTTCTCTCTCTCTCTTTCTTTGTCTTTATTCTTTTTTTTCTCATGATAATATTTTCAATAATCTTTCCACTAATTTTCCCAAGTTTCATTCAACAGTTCTTCTCTCTCCTTCTCGTCATCTTTTCCCATGTTAATTTGTTTTTTGTCTCTATTTTTCAACTCTTACCACTACTTATTTTCTTTTTCTCCTAACTATTTTCAATTTTTTAATTTTTAAAATATAGAATTTGAAAAACAATCTTTATCATATAATTTCATCTATCCATCCATATTTAGGGATAGCAACAGGGGCGGGTGACTGTAGGCACCCATCCCGCCCCATTTAAGGTGAGGCGGGTGTGGAGGCGAGATGATTTTTCTCCCCCATTTTAAATGGTGTGGGAGATGGGGAAATTTAATTTCAGTATTAATTTAATTGTTTGCTATCATTGTCACCTTAAATCAAATAATCACGATCTTTAATTCAAAATTTTATATTTTTAATTTAGCATTCATGTCTGAACTTTATTCCGAATTCATATTCTAAATACGGTATATCCTTTCATTAATTCAATTATTTTTTGTTAGTAGTTAGATTCCTTATCTATTTACTCAAACAAGTACTTGAGTTTTAAATTAAAATTATTGAATATTAAAATGATTATGTGCTAATGCACGGAGAATAAACTAGTATATATACAAAATCATATTATGTACTTATCACTTCATTTTTTCTCTTTCTTATATGGCTTAACAATGAAGCAAGTAGATATAGCACGCTATGTGGTTAAGCATGCACTTTTCTTTCTTCTTTTTCTCTTTTTCATTCTCCTCTCCTTTCTCTTATCTCATCCAATTGGATGAAGGATGTCCATCGTTCTCCAATTGGATGTCTTATCTCATCCTTCACATTTAACTAATTTAGAATCTTATCTGTCTATTCTTCTTCAAGACTTAAAACTTAGATTATTCTTATCATATAAGCCGTTCCCATCATGTAAGTTTGGTTACTCAATTACTTTTCGCTTCTTATTTATCAAAGATTATAGACATGTCAAGAACCATCGTTCTTCGTATCAATTTCTGCATATTATATTATTTCTTTCTTTTTATGGAAAAATTCTTTGGACATTCATGGAGAGTCAGTGAATGTGTATGATTTTTATCTATTTTAGTTCGTAGGTTTCAAAGAATTTTTACAAAATTTTTTGGGTGTCTTTTGGTTTTTTACCCAGATTTTTTTTTTTTTAGATTTCAAAGTTTCTCCATTAGCTTTTGGTTGACTGATTTATTGCATGGCAACAATAACCAAAATACCATCCATGTGAATTTTAATTCAAGGTTACCCTCGATCATTAGTGAGTAATTTTCTCTTTGGTTCGCTATATTTAAAGTTTAAAATTTTGTACTAGAAAAATTGTTGTGAGAAACTATTAAAAAAATATGTAAAAATTGTTCAGATTAACATATGGACATAAGTGAAATATCTACCTATCTAACTTCTGATCATTATCAGTATTTGATTCTGGGAGGAATTCATTAACATGACTACTTAATTCAATCTTTTGGGAGAAATTCGAGCTTCCATGATTATGGTTACGGGAAATCAATTCTGTGTTTTGAAACCATGATCATTTCATAGGTAGCAAAACACCAGGCCACCACATAGGGTAATTTCATAGGTAGCGCAGATAATTCTGTTTTGTCACTTTTTGTTAAAAATTTTCAATTTTCTAGGTTTTATTTTGGATTTTTAGTATAACTTGAAAGCCTTTTCAATAGTCTACTTACTCTACTATACCCACAACCACTGACTCTACAATACCCACGAGCATCAGTGAACATCCTCTATTTTGCTACCAGCAAATGCAAATCCCAAATTGAAGAAAAAAGAAAAGCCCATACAAGCAAAGCAATTGAGTAGTAATTTATAATTGAGTGTTTATATTGATTTGAATAATCCATGACATACAGGGATTAATAAAGATAGTATATGTTTTTTATACTTTTCTATTATTTTTGCATATGTTTTGGTCTGTTTATTGCTTTTGTGTAAGAGGAAGAGGAATTTGGGGAGTTACTTTTTGTTGCCAGGAGGAATGAAAACTTGAGAAGAGGAAATGCATGAGAGGAAATACTCTTGATAGGGATTTGAATTTGGAATTGTAGATATGCATGAAATGAATTATTGTTTCCAAATTTCTATAAATGGCAACTTTTCTTATTTGTTTGGATTGTGCATTATTTGTAAAATTTTATTTGTTTGCATCAGCAATACATTTTCCAACAATCTTTTTATCTTATATATATCATATCAAAAAAGTGCTACAATATTTTTTTCAAAAGTTATCCCAAATAATTTATTATCCAAACACATGTCTGGATAGTAGATTTACATTTTTTTCTTGGCATCTTATTTGCTTACAACAATATATGTAATTAGATGGCTTTTAGTACTTTTTTTACATAAAATTGTATGGTTATTTTATTCATTTTATTTTAGAACTAACCAAATCATTTAATACATTCTTGTTCAATGAAATATTGAAAATATTATTAATGTTAATAATATACAACAATAGCTTAATCTATTAGTATCCTTGAATTGCAATGTAACTCAACCAAGTTTTACTAGCATTCTTGAACTATGAATTAACTCAAACAAGTTTTAGTATTTGCTAACATCCTTGAATTATTAATTAACTCAAACAAGTTTTTAGTATCTGAGTTTTGAGTAAATCATCTTTGAGATGATATGAGAGGAGAGAATGTAACTAAGAGGTTTCGATTTTTAAACCTCCATTTACATTAAAAAATTAAAAAAATTTAGAAGTTCTTAAAGTGTAGAATATTCTTTAACGCTATTTGCGGCACAAATATACAATAAATTTGTGTTTTATATAGACATTTTTATAAATTTCATGTTTATCAATTTTAGTAATATGTTAGACATTTTTCTAAATTGTTTTTATATAGTCATTTTTGTAAAATTTATTTTATATAGACATTTTTGTAAATTTGTATTATTGAAATACTTTATGTTATTATCTAATGCAAAAAATTCGTATAAGAGCACGGGAATAAAATTAGTTTTTAAATATTAGTAGAGTATTTTTAAAAATTAAAAAAAATCGCCCACCACCATAACTTCCTTGTTCTCTCTCCTCCCCGTCTATTTCCCCTTCTCCTTCAATAGTCTCCTACCAAGGGAATTCTACATCTGCACTTAGCTTCTTATCTATCTCGACTTTTGTCTATTCCGACCATTCTCTCCAAAGCCTGTTCCTATATTCTATCTATCATTCTGTGTATATATGTACATGTGTATATATATATATATATATATATATATATATATTTGGGTCAAATCTCGGTTGAACAAATGTCCCTATCTCCAAATGCCTCACTCTTTTTGTTTCAGTGAGAACTTTCTTTATTAAAATATTATCAATTCCATTATTTAATTGATTACTTATTATTATTATATTATTTTATCTTTACCGTCAAAGTTGCCACCAAGAACTTGAGTTGAGTTTGCCGAGGAGATCTCACAATCGAGCTTGCACGCTTAGTAGTGGCATCATTATCGTTTTAAAAATAAGTAATTTATTCACTCACACTAATAAATATGCATGCCTGTTTAATTAATAAATAATTTGTAAGTTTATCGATAATCATGATTATATTACATATTTAAATTTTTAAACATTATTACATTATAGGAATAGCAACATTATGTTCTTCTCTATTTAATGAATAGCCTGTAAATTTGTCGATAATCATGTGCTCCTACATTCGGTTATGAATTCATTAGCACAGGATACGAATTTGTACTAATCTAGCAGGTTTGTATCTCAGATTGAAAAGATTGTTAAAACGACATCATTGAGCAATTAGTTAGTTAGGAGTTTGTTAAGAGTACAAGAGTGGGATCCACAATTGTGAAAAGCATCTTTTTGGCAGTTAATAACAAATTCCAGTCCTTCTTCCTCTTTCTTTCTCTCTCTTCTCTCTTCCCTCTTTAATTCTTTTTCCCCTCTCCATAATTCCCTTTTTCATTTGATTTCCTCTAAATTCTTCACATTCTTATCCCAAATCTTCTTCATTTCTATTTTAGTTCCCAAATTACTCTTTTTGATCTTGACAAATTGGTTATCAGACCTCAAGATCCTTGGAACGTTTTGTTAAAACAATGGTTGAAAGTATTAGATTCAAGACATTAGAAGAGCAAGACAAGAAGAAAGAATTGAAGCTGTACGAGATTATGGAAACTCTACACTCATCCCAGTTTTCCAACAACAGATCAGGAATGATCTTAGATAGGAATTGGAAGAAAGGAACAAACGAAAGGAGAATCTGTTAATGGGATCAATTGTAATGAGAATGATGGTAGGAAAAGAGAAATTGAACAAAGAAGAAGAAATTCCAAGAGCAGACCAGACACCATTACTTCCCACCCCTCTAGTTCATCAAAGAATTCAGTTAGAAATGGATAATCAAAGAGTCTTCATGAAGGAGTCAGGTAAGGTCCAGATTCCCAATCCACCAAAAATTGATTTGCAAAATGTTCTTTGGGGAAAATCCGAGAGAATGGCTATGTAAGTGTGAAAAATATTTCTTGCATTATCAAATTCCTGAAGATCAGAAAATAGAAGTCATTGAAATGTATCTGGATGGAAAAGCCGATAGGTGGTTTCAGGGGATTAGGATTTAGAAACCCAAATTAACTTGGAATGAATTTAGAGATCTGTTGTGCAGAAGGTTTAATGACAGAAATTGTAAAGATGTGATAGAAGAGTTTAACAAGTTGAAACAAGAAGAAATGGTGGAAGAGTACCAGGAGAAATTCAAGGAATTGAAACCCTTAATGATGATAAAAAATTGAAATCTTGATGAAGATTACTTTATTTCTAGTTTCATTATGGTCTGAAAGAAGAGATCAAGGTCATAGTGAAAATGTTGAGACATTCGACTCTATCTGAAGCCTTTGAAATGTCTTAATGGCAAGACTATTCACTAAGAATCCAAGGAAAAAGCTCTAGAGAGATTGCAAGAAATGGAGTGGAAAATAGGTTGGGAATTAATAGGAGTTCTGCAATTGTGACATCTGGAGAAAGCCTATATAAGGTTCCTGCAATCAATAGTTTCAAGAATACTAAGCTTAGAAATTCTCAATATGAAGATCTAGGCTCCAAGAAGATTTCTCCTTAAGAAATATAGTGTAGAAGGAACAATGGTTTATGCTATAGGTGCGGAGAGAAATACAGGATCGGTCATCAATGTAAATTGGGGCATCTAAATTTCATGATCTATGATGAAGAAGAAGATTTGGCTTTTGAAGATGCTCTTGGAGAATAGGATGAACAGATCGGTAATCTCGGTCAAGTAATGGAAATGTATTTACACACCTTCTCTGAAGTATTAAAAAGAAAAACCATTACATTGATCGGTGAATTGTTAGGAGAGGAGATAACTATTTTGATAGACACAGGAAGCTCTGATAGCTACATGAGTAGTGAGCTGGTGAAAGGAATCGATATTCCATATCGAATAACGGCTTTTTTTAGTTATCATGGGAAATGGTTCTTGTGGATCTAGCAATGCAATTTGCCCCAAGGTTCAATGGAAAATTAATTGACACCAATTCAGTTTTGATTTGAAAATAATGGAGCTTGGAGGCTGGGACATAATACTTGGAGTAGACTGGATGACACATTTCAGCCCCATGTTTTTTATTTCCACCAGCTGAGGATTTCATTGTTTAACCAAGGAGAGTTTATACACCTGCATGGCAAAGTAGAAGATGGTGATCTTGATTTGATCAGAGGAAAAGATTTGAGGCAGGTCATTGAATATAAGAGACAATTATGTAAGTCCTTGAGTCTTAAAAATTCCAGTAGCACAAAGCAAACACTTGTTCCTAAATAAATTGAGGAATTGATAAAAGAATTTTCTGATGTATTCAAAACTCCACATTCCCTACCACCCAACAGGAGTGTTGATCATGAAATCCCTTTGAAAGCTGAGGCTCAACCCTTTAAGTTGAGGCCTTATCGATATCCACACTCTCAGAAAGAAGAAATAGAGCAGCAAGTGAGTAGTATGCTAAAGAATGGGATAATCAAACATAGTAACAGTCCCTTTGCTTCACCAGTTCTACTGGTCAAGAAAAAGAAGGTACTTGGAGATTGTGTATTGATTACAAAAGACTAAATGATATCACAGTTAAGGACAAATACCCCATTCCTAATCTGGATGAACTCGTGGACGAATTATCTAGATTTGTGTTCAAGACAAAGTTCGATTTAACTACTGGCTACCACCAGATTAGAGTAAAAGCACAAGACCCTTACAAAACTGCCTTTCAAACACACTCTGGGCACTATGAATTTCTGGTGATGCCATTTGGTTTGACCAATGTCCCAGTAACTTTCCAGTCCTTGATGAATCAGGTATTTGAACCTTATTTAAGAAAATTTGTATTAATAATTTTTGATGATATATTGGTTTACAATCCCAACTTGGAAACTCATGTTCATCATCTAAGGATTGTGCTAAGTGTGTTGAGAGAAAATTAGTTATATGCAAAGAAAAGTATATGTGCTTTTGCTCAGAAAACTTGAGTATTTGGAGCATACAATATTTGAACATGGGGTCAGCATGGATCAAGAAATGGTAGAGAGCATCATAAATTGGCAGATACCTTAGACAGTCAAAGGATTAAGAGGATTTTTAGGATTAACTGGTTATTACAGGAGATTTATAAGATATTATAGGGGTGGTATGCAAACCTTTGACTCAACTTCTTAAAAAGGATAAGTTCTGCTAGAATGAAGAGGCTCAGAAAGCATTTGACCATTTTAAGAACTTTATGTGCTCTGCACCTGTATTAAAATTACCAGATTTCCATAAACCATTTGTAATTGAGGCTGATGCAAGTGGTGGAGGGATGGGTGTTGTCCCTATGCAAGAAGGTCACCCAATTGCCTATTTGAGTAAGCCTTTATCCAGTAGGAATTTGGGATTGTCGGTCTATGAAAAAGAACTTAGCAATGGTAATGGTAGTAACAAAATGGAGACACTACCTAGTGGGATATCACTGTATCATTAGGACAGATCATCAACTTTAAAGTATTTGCTAGATCAAAAGCTGAATACATCTCTTCAACATAAATGGCTGACAAAACTCTTGGGTTTGGATTATGAGATCCAATACAAGAAGGGAAGAGAAAATAGAGTAGATGATGCATTATCTACGAAACATGAGCAAGAAGTAGTAACATAGGACCATGAGAATTTGTGCATGGCCATTTCATCTGCCAAACCTGTTTGGATAGAGGAATTACAAAGCAGTTATGAAGGAGATGAGCAGTGTCAAGAATTAATAGCTCAACTATTGTTAAATCCTAATGCCAATGATGATTACATAATCTTGGATGGAATTCTGAAGTATCAAGGGAAGTTCTATGCAGGACAAGCTAATGAAATCGGACACTAATTAATCAAAACCTTGTATGACTCTATTGTAGGAAGGGCATTCTGGTAGCAGGAGTTGTTGGCATTGAATTAAGGCATTCTTTTATTGGGTACAGCAGAAAGAGGACATAAAAACCTTTATGTAGAATTGTGATATTTGTCAAAGAAACAAGCCAAAGCACATGCCATATCCAGGACTATTGCAACCTATAAACATATCTCAACAGGCTTGGTCTCAAATATCTATGGACTTCATAGCAAAACTACCAAAATTTCAGAACTGTGATACTATTCTGGTAGTTGTTGATCGACTCACCAAGTTTGGGCACTTCATAGGCTTGTCACATCATTTCACTGCAAAGCAAGTTGCTTAGGTTTTTTTAGACAACATATGGAGACTTCGTGTGTGACAGCCCCACCTCCCCCTAGGGCGAACCAAAGGGTTCGGCGGGCCGCCTGCCCAGCTCTCGCCAGGACTCACTCACTTGAATGACTAATAACCCTTCAAAGTGAACGAATCCAACCATTTCAATCCAAACCACAAATAATAACATTACTAAATTCAGCTTACAACTCAAACTCTTGGATTACCATAAACCATCAAATTCATCTATTAATTTCAATCTTATACAAATCGAGGAAATCCTACACAAATACTAGCTTCCTCGATTCACTGCCACACCTCAAACCCGTAAGGAAAACAATTAGTGAGCTAACGCCTGAGGCCAAGAAAACATGCAAACATGCAGGCTCAAGAAAATTACACCTTTATTAAACAAGATAAGTAACCGAACTTTGAACAAGAATACAAGTACGTATTTAATTACACATTAAATAAAGGATAGGGTTCTCGAGCCAAGATCCCAATCTTGATCACATTCCAAATAGTTGACACTCACAACTTTCTTATCCATGTAGAGCTCCACTTGTCAACCATCTCCGCCCACCGCTTTCACCCCCCCAACCGGCCCGCCACAAAATAGAAAATTTGGTAATACCAGTATACCAGGTATGTAGTCGGCGACTCCAACCGACAAAAATATGTGAAGACTCATGATTTACCAATCCTCGCCAAGCCCCATCGCCCGAGGTAAAAGGTTTACCAATGAGGTTTTAAGGCCCCAACAAGATTAAATAGCAAGTACAACAAACACAAGCAAGCAGTGTCGTCAGTAAGAGAGGTCGGCCGAGATAAAGTACACGCCCGAAAAGTCTAATAATACAATCAATTTAAACATGTAACAGTCAAGCAAGTCAACAAATCATGCACTTGCCACTCACCAATTAACCGAGAGCGAGTGAGTAAATTTAAGAGGTCATACAAGCGCCTCGGTGTCCACGTGATCACCGAGAGATAAAATCAAAATTACCTAAATGCATTCAAGGTCAAATTTTCAATCAAATAAGGTTCTCGATTCCACATTAAAGGAATCTCATGAAATTGGAAAATCCATTTTCAAATGTGAAAAGACGTGACGTGCATATACTCAATAAACTAAACTCTCGAGAAGCACTTATAAACACTTAAAACAGCAAAAAGGGGCACATGCATGGGCGTTGGACGGAAAACGGACTAAAACGGAAAACACACACTAAAAGGTGTAAGGACAGTTTTGACACCTTGTACCGCTACCCATAACTCAGGCTACAAGTATCGGATTAGAGTGCACGAGGTGCCGTTTCAAGCTAAGAGAACAAGCTATAACTTTAATGAAGACCATTTCTGCCCAGATTCACTCTCTAGGTCGAAAATACAAAACAGTTTCAGAAATTTTCCCGTCAGAATTGCCGACAGGCTACATTCAAACTATCATAACTTGGCGCTCACAAACCCGAATCCAGAAATTCCAAAGCCGTTAGAAAGCTAACATACAAGGCTACAATTCTTAAGAAGACATCAAAAGCAAAAACATTCATCTACCCGGTCAAAATAACCCATTACAGTAGCAAAATACGATTCCTGACAGAAACAGGGCATCAGGGGTAATCTAGTCATTTCACATGCTACAGTGTCTCCGATTCATCTGAAAATTTACAGGTAGCATCCTCACCAATTGTCTACAACTTTCATGCTTTAGGATAAGGCTATTTCAGCCTCCATCATACTCGAATATTCAAGCCAAATTCGGACAGAAAATGGACAGAAATTCTTGGCTGAAATTTTGAGAAGCAAAACACCAAATCCAATCTATTTAATCATCCTCTAGGACACACATGAGCATGAATTCAACTTCCAATCATCAATTCCCAACATTAAGTCTTGCAACTAATGAAACCCTACCCTAACTCTTGGCCAAGGTTCAAGACAAGCAAACAATAAAACCAATCCATGGAATCATCTCACAAGCCAAGGATAAGTATGATTCAAGCCAACAAAACCACCAAATCCAACAATTACACATTATCATCAAAATTTCAGCTTATATACAAAGGAAAAAAAAACCTTCTTGGCTTATGTTCTTGATGAAATTACAAGCCCAAGATAGTCCACTTAACTTCCTAACTCAAGCTTCAAGATTGATGGTTGAAAGTTGCAAGAATCCCCAAGCTTTTCTTCTTTTTTTTTCCTCTTTTTTCTCTCTTCTTTTCTCTTCTTTTTTTTTTTCCTTCTTTTTTTTCCTTGTTTGGCGGTTCATGTAAGCTAATAAAACAACTAAAAGATAACATCAAATAGATATTTTCTTGCTTAGTCAAAATTGGTCAAACTTCTCATGCAATTCAACCTAACAACTTAGGTCATTTTTCACTCTTGCCCACATGATTTCTTTTCCTATCAAATTAGTCCATAGGTACTCAATTTAACCTAGCCTATCAAAGCTTAAGTACACTTACTTAGGCCACTAATCACCCAATTACCCTAATAACTCTCGTGCGCGTACAAATTCACACTGAAAATTCATGAAATAACAAACATTGATTTGTACATATAATTAGGGTTTCGAGAAAATATATTAGGGTTGGTACTTTTGTGTTTAATTTACAATTAGGGTGTAAACAAATTAGGGTTTTATCGAAAATTAGGGTTTTCGAAGCAAACTAGGGTTTAAATGTCAAATTAGGGTTTTGACTTGTAAAACAAAATAGGTAAAACAAAATACTTTAAGAAGTAAAACAAACCAAAAAATGCCTTGGCAAACAATAATCACTATAATTAGCATTATTTAATATTTTCCAAAAACTTGGGAAAATCGGGGCCTCACATCGTGGCCTTCCTGAATCTGTCATAACTAATAGAGACAAGGTGTTCACTAGTCATTTCTGGAAAGAGTTGTCCAACCTAGTGGGCACTAAACTTAATTGCAGCTCTTCTTATCACCCACAGTCAAATGGGCAAAGTGAAAGATTGAACCAACGCTTGGAAACATATTTGAGGTGTATGACAAGTGAATATTCAACACAATGGCACAAATAGCTCCCTTCTGCAGAATGGTGGTATAACTCAACTTTCCATACTAGTTTGAACATGACACCCTTTGAAACCTTATTCGGCTACAAACCAACTCCTATTCCACTGGGACCCTGTCTGGATTCTGTAATACTAGTAGTTGCCAATATGATCCAAGAAAGAAACAGGATCTCAGCTAGCATTAGAGAACATCTCATAAAGGCTCAATAGAGGATGAGATATTTTATAGATCAAAATAGGACAGAAAGAGAGTTCAATGTGGGAGATTGGGTTTTTCCTAAATTGCATACATATAGACAGCACTCTGTGGCCCTTAGAAAGAACTTGAAATTGGTAGCAAGATACCATGGAGCTTTTCAAATCCAGGAAAAGATTGGCCAACTAGCCTACAAGTTGAAACTACCAGATAATGCTAAACTGCATCCTGTTTTTCATGTATCTCTCCTCAAAAATAAGGTGGGATCTCTTCAACAGATTACATCTATGCTGCCTGAATTTGATGATCAAGACCATAGTTGTTAGAATCACAATCCGGATCATGGAATCTTACAATCCACAATCCAAATCATAGTTTTCGATCTTGATCCGATTTTGATACGATCTTACCATTTAAAGATATTATGATAAAAATCTTAATAATTTAACTATAACTTTGTATAGAAAATTCGGAATGCTATTTGTTGCGTTAGAAACTAGATTCAAATAACTTTAGACCCACATAATTATCCTATGCTAATTCCTTACCTAAATTTTTAAAAATTGGTATTTAATTATCTGATTAATAAATACTTAAATGATACACACACACACACACACACATATATATAAAGTCAACTTTTCTAGTTATCTTGTCCAGTAATTTGCATCTGGATTCAAAATAAGAAAGAACAATATTTTTAATTTAATCAAATTCATTTATAATATATCATATATGGTTCCAAAATTTTTATTTAGACTACACCAAATACTTTAGATAGTACAATTTTAACCTCAATTAACAATATTATTATATTGTTCTATATGAATTGCATTATTTATTGCTATATATGTGAATTGTAAACTTCAAAATTATTAATAAGACTATGTTTTATGTTTTTGGTAGGATCGATTGATTCCACGATCTGATACTGCAAAATAAAAAATGATCCAAGATAAAATCTCGATTCTAAAAACCTTGATCAAGACCAATGCCCTTTGGAACCTGAGATTATCCTCAAAAGAAAAGTTATCATGAGAAATATATAACTAATTACATAATTCCTTATCAAATGGAATCACTTGAGTCCAGATGAAACTTCATGGGAGGATAAAACATTTATCACCAATCAGTTTCTAGATTTTCAAACTTGAAGATCAATGTTCATCATGAGTCAGTTGCCAGAATCTTTCAAACTTGAGAACAAGTCTCGACCGATTGTCAGGATAGGAACTTGTAGTAATCTAGCAAGTTTGTAGCTCAGCTTGAAAAGATTGTTAAAACGATATCATTGAGCAATTAGTTAATTAGGAGTCTTGATAGGGAGATAATTGTGCACTTTATTTGATGGTATTTGGTCTTAATTTTGGTTACTTATTGTGCAAAGTAATGGATTTCTGTTCATAATTGGTTTTTGTGTCAATTTCAGGTAATTGGTGTTAAAAGTAGTAATTAAGGGTGAAATTCCAGAATACTTGTAATTCCAATGCGTGCCTGTGTCAGAGGAAGGGGAGCAAGACTGAGGTGGCAACGGTTGGGGCAAGTTTCTGAACATGTGCTATATCTTTGGAGAATTTATGGGAAGTTGATGATTGGGAAGGAGTCATTCTTTTAGGAACGTGGGCAACAAATGAGGATACGACTTCCTCACGGGTTGGAGGCCAGTAAAGTAACCGACTTAACTTCCATATTTCTCGGAACTACCGAAACAATTTGGAAGTTCAAGGGCGGTGGAACAAGTGGAGAGGAATGAGGAATTGTTCCCTTGTCTTGGCAGGAGTCCAAATGCATAAGGGAAGAGGGATGCTGGTGTTCCTGGCAGGCCGGCAAATTAGAAGACCATTATATATATAGGAGGTTGTTTCTTTTGGGAGAAACAATCTTTAGCCTAGCTTTGTTAATTTCGCTTTCTTTAGCTTTCTTTGTTCCGCCGCTAGTAGCAAAAAGACATTAGATTAGTCTCTCGTTTGTTCTATTTGTTTCTTTTGCTTTTGATTGTTCCCATTTTCTTCCGTCTTCCGTTGTCAGAACAATTAGACTAGTAGTTATTTGTTGGTTTTCATTTTTCTCTCCAGCAATTTTGGCTTATTGAATTGACGAGTTCCGTTAGTTGCTTTAACTTCCATTCGGAGAACATGAAATCCACTGGTTGCGTCGTCAACATGAGGCGTGGCTAAATTCCTTTTCTAGTTGAGGAATAATCAAGGCTCGGGGCATAACAACTGTGAGATCGTTTTAATTATCTATTTTAATTTATACGTTTATGGGTATTTAATTATTCTCTATTTTTCCCTGAGTTATTATTGTTTAGATTTATTGGATAATTAGGCCTATTGTTCAATTGTCTAAATAATATATAGCCAATTGAGGTGTTGGCGCGTTGCCTTTAAGCATCTTGATTAGTGGCAAACGAGACAATTTCACCGCCTCGCAAGCTGTCTAATTTGGATCGTGGGGACAATTAATCTAGTCTAAATAAACCTGCATGTGTGTTTGTCATCTAGAATTGGGTCTTTCTAATTCCTAATGCTGTGACTACATTAAATCCTATGAGCGTCTCTAGGGTTGTCTAGTTCACAAGAGGGTAGTTTATTAGCGTTTCTGGACTACTATAAAAATAAGGAAAGATTGGTGGTTGGGTGCGTCGCTTGACCACTATAACCAATTTATCCATGAATGTATGATATTTCTATGGATCTATGATCAGATGTGTGCACCGGTGCCAAGATTAATTCCTTGACTAGGTTGTTTTAATTGATTATTTGTTGTGTTATTTAATTCCTGCATTCATGCTTAATTAGAATTTCAGTTTTTATTCCTTTTTAATTAATTGCTATCTTTTCCAAAGCCCCCAAATTCTCTGTAGGAAATAAATCACCCAGTTCCTAAGGATACGACCCTACTCGCCATTATACTTGAATTTATATTCTTAGAGTAGGTATTTTATTTTTGGCGGTTTGACACCCACCAAGTCTGTTAAGAGAATAAGAGTGGGGTTCATAAGTGTGAAAAGCATCTTTTTGGTAGTTAACAACAAATTCCATTCCTTCTTCTCTCTTTCTATCTCTCTCTGATTCTCTTTCCCCTCCCGATAATTCCCTTCTTCATCTGATTCCCTCTAAATTCTTCTTATTCTTATCCCAAATCTTCTTCATTTCTATTTTAGTTCCCAAATTACTCTTTTTGATCCTGACACATACCTGCCCCTGTACCCAGCTTGGCTACACAGCAGGTGAGAGCTCTTCGCCGGGTATGTCACAAATACAAGCCTAGCCCGGTTTATGGTACGGTGATACCCTTGATAATATTTATGACTTTTTGGACTTTTTGGCGGGTTTATCACCTGTTCTACAGATGGTCAACTACCCCACTCCTGATGTCTCTGAATCCGCTGCTACTTCTGATTTATCATGTTTCAGATACGAGGAGACTCCTATAATGGATTTCTCAATTCATGAGAAAGAACAGGTGCCTATTGGAATATAGGTGCAACTTAGGAGGTTCGAGCAATTGCAGATTTTACAAAATCTACCACACAGAAGAATACACTAGATGTGCAGCTGCTTTATCACTCTATGCGATAAAGGCAAGAAGCATGTTGATAGATGAACTTCATGAAGGAGTGTTTTTTTTTTTTTCCTAACATGCAAATTCTTACACTTACACAATTTTTGTACATTTAAATTTCCTGGCTTCTAATTTCACAATGCTTTTCAGTCATTTATATCAATTTTATACTTTTATGATTTTATATGGACATTAATTAATTAACTAAACTTTAGTTAATTTGCAAAATTTGTACACAAAAAATATTGTGAATGTATTAATTTTTAAAAAATTTTGTACATTTTGTGTTGACCAGCAAATCTCAATTTTTTCCTCATATCAACGGCTAGAAACTCTGTCTTTCATTTTAAAAAAACAAATTATTTTGTGTCACAAACAAAAATTTTTTGACTTCTCTGTTCATTTTTTTTTTTATTTCAATCTATCCCATTGAATTCAAAAAAAAGTCTGATGCACAAAAAATTTGAAAAATTTAAAGAAAAAAGTTACTGCATACACCAATTTCAGCGAACTTAAAATTAGAACAGCGTACCACACAACCCACTTTTGAGATACTTTTTTATTTTTTCAGGATTAATTTAAGAAATTTCCCCCAACACAACTTAATGCAAATGAACAGTCACAGGCACATCATTTTGGATGGGGTTTTTAGAATTAACTGTTAAAAGTTATTTAGTTTGTTTGGATATGTCATTTTTTGGTTTATTTCCCCACTTACATCGTCAACACATTTTTCAATCACCTTTTTAACTCACATACATTACATCAAAAAAGTGCTACAGTATTTAGATGACCAAATAATTCCAAATAATAACATATCCAAACACCCTCATGGAACCTTGTGTCGCGCCCCATTTTTTCAAACAAAAACGTTGTTTGTTGTGGGTAGAGGGAAAGATTTGATTTTGAAAAAAAGAAAGGGAAAGGGGTCATGGGACTATAAAATGCGACGGTTTGGACCCAAAACAAAAAGTCTAGAAAAGGGTTTTTAGAAAAGTTTGGAGTCGCCACTTGGTATGGAGTTTAGGTGTACCAAGTCACCCAAAAAGTTTTGATTTAATGAAATAAACAAAGAAAACCCTTTTTTAGACGACTCCAGGTCTTTGAAAACTAGAGAAAAAGGTTCGGGGGTCACGGTTGAAAGAAGGGAAGGCAAAGATTCGATGTTGCTCGTCTCTAAGGCACCCTTCTAACCTAGCCAAAGCTAGTTGCAAGATTTAGTTGAAAATTTCCTAATTCTAGCTTTAAAATTTATCACATTTGGATGTTGTCTATATGGATGCAAAACCTAGACCTAATGTTGGATCGAGAGGGGGCAAAATGTCTCCTTGAGGTGTGATTGGAATTGATCACATTAGTTGTGTCATCCAATTTTGATCCCTTGAGGAGGTCACGAAAGATGCAAATGATGAGCCTCGAATGAACGGAAAGTAGGGTTTTCAAAATGCAATTTTTATAAAGTATCAAGAGAAAAGAAGTTGGGTTTTTGAAAGGATCAATTTTAAATGCAAAAGGAGCTTGAATTTCCAAAAAGATGCAATTTTAAGAAAATGGTTTTCGACTTTGAATTGCTAAAACATGAAGAAGAAAGTTGATTTTAAAGAATGAATTGATAGAGTTTAAAATAATGTACATGTATGTCCCTAAAGAGGAATAATGCAACATAATGGGTGGGGCTAAGTTCAGACTTTGAATCTCCTTTTATAGAAGGAAACAAAAGCGCTAAGGCTAGGGAAGCCATACTCGCTCTTTCCCTAATCAAAAGGGTAATGCCTTAAATGCACTAATCTAATAAAAGAAAAACTAAATGAGATGTTTCACATACTGGATGGGATAATAGTGACATGCAAAATGGAAAGAAACTCTAAAAGTGAAAAGTGTGTGAAATTTGTATCTAATGCATGAATGGCTTAGGGTCTAGCATTGGACTAGTCAAGAGGTTCTCACTAACGTTGGATTAGTGAGAAATCGAAGGGAAGGCCACAACTAGCATTGGACTAGTGTGGTGGCCAATATATTTACACAATAATTATGTAGACATGATAATAAAGCAAGTAAACATATAAAACACATAAACACATAGCACATAGGCATAATATCTAGATGCAAGGCCCTAGGAAAGCAAATAAACACATAATCATGCAAGCATGAAATAAGCACATATAAAACTAATTATTACATTGGGGAATCTAAATACATTCTAAGGGAAAATTAAATAACAACCTAACTATTACATTTTCTAGACTAAATACACTTTTTGCCCAAAATTAAACCTATCTATTACAAGCATCTAAGGCCTCCAAATGATTTACTCAAAAATTAAATAACATAAATAAAGACTAGACATGAATGAAAGTAAAGGAAAACTTAATTTAAAACATGCAAAATCATGCAAAACACATAATAAGCACATAATAGGAGAAAGAAGTTACCATCCCTTGATATGAGGCCTTAATTGAATCCTTAGATGATGGAAATGATTATCTAAGACTCAATGTCAACAAAGGGATCAAGGTACCAATTTAAAGGAAAACCAATCAAAAATTCAAAGAAAGGGTATCTAAACAAATTCGCAGTTAACATGATAATGATAGAAGTAAAGTAAGATTCGGAACAAAAGAGCATGAAATATCAATGTAATACAAAAAAAATAGGTTACGCGGACGAAAGCGGTAGAACCAGCCAACACAGTGCAAAAATTAAAGACCGGAAGAAACGCGACCGGACTGACAGCAACCACCAAGCAGTGCAAAATCAAAGATCAGAGGAAACACGAACTGAACGCGGACCAGCCAGCGTAACCAGCCGTTTCTTCCCATCTTCAAAATATCGGGAAGATTGCTTCCGTTTTCAGACAATATCACAAAACAAAATCCTCGATGCAAAGGGATCTATTTAAAGCATCAAATATCAGCATTCGATCATGTCAAAACAAGATAAAATCAAGAAGGCCAAATCTTAAGCATCAAGATCATCAAATAGGCAAAAGGAAGGGAAGAAGCCGTGGTAGAAACGGATACGCTGCGTAGCGACCGGCCGCTTTTCACATCTTCAAACATTCAACCGTAAACGCGATTGTTACGAGATAGTCAGCGCAAAGAGATCCGCGCTTTCACAACTTCAAACATTCAAGGAAACGCTGATCGTTAGCGGATTGATCCGCTGTAGTAGTCCGCTGCTTTCTTCACATCTTCAAAGCGGAAGAACATTTTTCCAGAAATTTCTGAATCACACAAAGATCATCACGTAAGCATCGACGCCTAATTTTAAACGAAAACTAATCTAATAGCCTTACCAAGGCTATATAAACGTAATACGCTCATATAACAACACACAAACATCATCAACTATCATAAAACATCAAAACATAGTCAAGACCTTGGTTCCACCAAAGGTCACATTTTCGCAAGATTCGACCAGAAAACGATAGATAGGGTATAGGAAGACTACCGATTCTAAGCTTGAGAAGAACTAAAAGAAATCCCCAAAATTCCAGAAAATCTTCACAAAAGAAACCCTAGTTCTTTCTTTCTTTTCTCTCTTTTCTCCTTTTACTTTGATTTTCGATCGCTTTTTCTCTGCTTTTCCTTTTCTCTCTCCCTCTTCTCTCTTTTCTCGATTTTTCCCTTTGCTAAACCCTAATCTAGGCTATTTATAGCCACCCAAACCTAGAACTAAGGGTTTTGATGTTCTTGGGATGAGGTGAGCTAATCTTGAACGTTAGATCAGTTGTTAGGGTTTAGGGGTGAGTTGGGAATGTTTAAATAGGTTTCTTATCGCTCAAGCATCGAAAAATACAATGGAAAAGGATGATCCAAGCTTCGGAAAAATCCAGCGTCATTTTTTTTTCGCCGATCAGTTACGCTGACTAGTTACTGACTCACCCCGGTCTGCTTTTATGACTTTGACTTTTTTTTTTTTTTTTAGAAAACCTACAAAATGAGAAAAATATGTTAGAAAATTCAGAAATAAATAACTAAACATTAATAGATAAAACATAGGAAAACAAAAGAAATAGTCAAAATTTGGTGTTCTACTTGCCCTCTTTGTCGAAGTTTGAAGAAACTCTAGACAAAGACGACACCAAATGCTTACCTGTCTCACTGGTTGTATCCGAACCATTGTAAACCAAAGAAATGTTAGATTGCCAAATTTTCAAACCAAACAAGCATAATGTGACCAACTTCGTAGAGTTGCCTCATGATCTCGACATGAGAATCGTCAAACGTAGTTCCAAGCAAATGAACTATAATGAAATGAATAATCGAATCTTGTAAAATTCACTGAACGGAGGTAGAAGGGTGGCGGAGGTCGAGACTCACCAATGTGAATTTAAATTTCAAGAACGGGAGATAGAACGAGGAGACTCACCAACAGAAATTTAAATTCTTTCCAAATTTAGACTATTCGGGATTGGACCCAAGCTCAATGACTAAAATAAACTATTGGGATGGACCAAGCAATGGATCGAACATGATTGGGGATTGGACCCAGCCCGAATGACTAAAATAAACTATTCAAGGATTGGACCCGAGACGAATGACGAAATAAACTATTCAATGGATTGGACCCAAGTGAATGATCAACATAATGATTCGGGATTGGACCCGAGCCCGAATGACTAAAATAAACGGGATTCAAGGATTGGACCCAACGAAATGACTAAATAAACTGGGATTCGAAATAAAATGGGATTGGACCCAGGCCCGGATAAAATAATGCTGGGATTGGACCCACCGAATGACTAAAATAAACTATTGATGGGATTGGACCCCTAAAATAAACTACGAATCGAGATAAACTAGGATTGGACCACGAATGACTAAAATAAACTATTCTGATTAATTATCTGGGATTGGACCCGAAGCCCGAATGACTAAAATAAACTATTCAAAGGATTGGACCCAAGACCCGAATGACTAAAATAACTGATTCAAATGGGATTGGACCCGGTGAATGACTAAAATAAACTATTCAAGGGATTGGACCCAGCTCGAATGACTAAAATAAACTATTGGGATTGGACCCGAAGCCTGAATGAACTAAAATAAATTACGATTGGATGGAGGAATAATAAACTATTCAATGGGATTGGACCCAAGAATGAGAAATAAACTCAATATTCGGATTGGACCCTGAATGACTAAAATAAACTATTGATGGATTGACCCAAGCTCAATGATCGAAATAAACGATTCAAAGGGATTGGACCCGGAACAATGACCGAAATAAACTATTGATGGGATTGGACCCAAGCTCGAATGACTGAAATAAACCATCTGGGATTGGACCCGAGCCAACGAATGACTAAAATAAACTATTCAGTGGGATTGGACCGAGCTCGAATGACTAAAATAAACTATTCAGATTGGATTGGACCCAACTGAATGACTAGATGAAAACATAAATCTTTGGGTTGGGACTTTGAAAATAAAACACAAGTTGTTCAAACAAGATAACAGAAGCAAGTAATGATGCACTCGATGAAATGCACTCGATTTTGATTTTTTCTTGACTTAAAAAAAGTAAGTGATTGATAGGAACAAAGACTTTTTTCTTCTCTTTTTTTGTTTTTCTTTTCTTTTCTTTTTTTTTTTTTTTTTTCTTTTTTTTCTTCTTTTTTTTTTTTTTTTCAAGAATTGATAAATTTTGAAAAACTTGAAGAGTAACCTGAACCCTTTCTGCAGGTTGGAACAAATCCACGATATGTTGCCATCGCCTTGATTTGCAAACTTTTCCCGGCAAAAATTAATTTTGAATGTATTATCCAAAATTGGGGAGCACTTCTTTCAAAACAAATTTGCCCAAGTGTCAATTGAATCGTTAATCCTGCAGAAGTCATGAAATATTAACCAATTAGTCCATGGAAATTCAATGCCACCCTTTTTTTTTTTTTTAATCATAAAGTGTAAAACTCTTGTGATCCAAGTAGCCATCAAAATAACTAAAACATATGAGAATCATGCAATAAAACACATTCATCGATATTGGTCACGAAACATTGTTTGTTCTCAAGTAGTAGGAAATATTCATCAAAACAATTTAGGGATTGAAATAAACCATGCGATTTTGTAAACCAAATCCTCATAAACCAGAAAAACATTATTATGCAATTATTCAATTTGCATCAAATACTCATAATATCAAGCAAAAGAGAGACAATTATACCTCAATTTTAACAATTCAAACTTGATTTCTCACTTTCACCAAATTTTGCAATCAAACGACTCATATAGTCAATTCAAGCTTGCCTTTTCCATATTTTCTCAGATTTTACTAAAAAGGATTTACCGAAACATATCCTTTTATTCAAATTGTAAAATGTCTTTGAAAATCAACACTTTTAGGTGAAGACTCGTTACTTGACATATGCCTTCTTGCTCAAATAGTAAAGATGTCTTTTGAAAAATCAACACTTTAGGTGAAAATTCCGGTTACTCAACATTTTACTTGTTCAAACTGCTTTGCATACTCATAATTCAAGCACCGCTTTTACTGAAAGTTAACATTTGTAGATGCTAAACCTCCGGTTACTTAGTACTAGAATCATTGGAGTAGAATTTAAATTCCCACTTTGCTGCTTTTCTTGCTTTTTCTTTCTTTCTTCCTTTCTTTTTCTTCTTCTTTTTTTTTTTTTTTCATCAATTGAAAAGGATCATTCGCCAACAATATCAATCATTTTCTTGTAAAATCCAATAAAAGAAGAAATCTCATTTAATAGGAAAAAATTGAGGCATAATTTTCCCTATTTTACAAAACATACTCTAAAATACCAATGTCGAATCACATAATAATTATTTCAGTGGGATGGAAAAAGGATTTTTCATATCACACTTTTATTTCAAAAGGATGAAAACAATTGCAATCAAATTTCGAAAAACAAATCAATTCATGAGGCAAAAGTGCAAAATTTTTTTTTTTTTTTTTTTTCAGAATTTCGGCAGAGTTTCCCCTATAACTGGATGAAAAACTCCCTGCCAGCAACCCAAATTTTCAAATCACAATCAACACATATAAGCATATAAAAACTAAATTTAAACAAATATACACATCCTCAAGCACTTTAACCAAAAGTATGTCTAACAGTTAAATCTAATCAGAATACAAAATCAAAACATAAACAAAGTAACAGTAGAATAAAAAACAAATCATATGGATCCATCATCCCCAGCTCCACCCATCGCCTCCGGTGGTCTGGATGGCTTCGGTCGAATGTCGCCTCTATATGCCGGTCGAGTGCTCAAAGCCCCGACCGCCTCCTCCATACCCCATCGAGAGTCGAACTGTCTCCATGCGATCCCATCTCTCGATCATCAGTCTGAAATCCGAGTGTCCATGACACCGCCATCCGTGGTGGTGGTGGTGGTGGTGCAGACGATGAGCCAGCCTCTCCTCCCTCCCTGCCTAGTAGCTCTGACGGCTCTGCAATGTGCGATATGTCTATATGTAAGTCCTTGACAATCCAATGCTCGAAGCCCATCGGCCCTCGGGGAGTAGGTGGGATAGCGGGGAATCACCCTCATGGAGGAGAAGTGAAATAAGTCGGGAAACCCGGTGGAATGATGGATGTCCTCCTCGCCGTCCGATATGACCTGATAATGATGTTCGCAAGGGAATCGGGCAAATGGTGAGTTCGACCGTGGAACATACGATCTAAAAGTATAGATCGCCGTTTCCTCACGACTCCGCTTTCTTCTCTGAATGACATTGTGGGCTGGTATAAAATAGCACGTCTTTGGAAAGATCGAGCCACTTCGTCGGTTCGACCCTCTAACTCCTCATATGCGACTCCAAATCAAGGCCATGGCGCGTGAGGGATCCCACTCCGATCGTGTGACGAAGTCCTTCTTCAAATCAATGGTCGGACCCTGCCATGCACCCGGTGTCGAGCTATAGTGCTCGGGGTGATCTCCAATCGGACTCCTCTAACGAGGTCTCGATCCTCTCCATCATTGTGTCCCTTCTTGTCCTCGATGTTCGATAGAACTTCATGCACCAAGTCGGGAAGATCCGATAAAATGCCGGGCTCCACCCCGATCTTGCTGGTGTGGTGGCCCACCTCGAGCTATGTGCAGCTCATACATAAGTCTATGCTCTCGAAGCTCAGGTACTCACTCGGTTCTCCTTAGAGAGAAGCGGGATGTCAAATCGGTGGAGGGTGGGCCTCTCTGCCGCCTCTTCCTCACCAACGGCGTCTGGCTCACCTCCTCATCATGCGGGTGGCTCGACCTCGCCTTGCCACGTGCTCGGACATAGTACACAAAATTTTTTTAAAATAATTAATTGCCAACAATTTTACAAGCAAATAAATAAATTAGAAATTCTTGGAAAACACCCTAAAACAAAATTCCTAAAAAACTGAAAATCAAACAACTTCTACAAAGCCCCAAAAAGAAACAAGATTCTAAAAGATTTCAATTAAATTCACAAAAATGTAGGAATTTCCAAATTTTTTTTTTTTTAAATCCACAACAGTGCACAGAACAAAGAGTGCAATAATTCAACAAATTTTCCAAAATTTCAGGAATTTTAACAAGACCTATGGAAAAAATCTCAAGAATTTTACAACAAAAATAAAGTTTCTAAAAAAATCCAATAAATTTCACAAAATCATTTAAATTCTAAAATCTAAAAACTCAACGAAATTCCACATAAAACCTAAAATTCAACAATTCCTAAAACTCCAATCAATTCAATTAATTTTGACGAAATTCAAAACTCCCAACTTTTTCATAAATTTCCACGAAAATCAACAATTCACTAATTTTATCCAAAATCCTATAAAAATACAACAATCAAAGAATTCAAAGTGATTTCTAATTTTCACATTAATTCTACAACAGTGCAAAAAAAATCCCACAAAATTCCAAATAGGACTAGAAATTTCAACAAATTCCAATTTAAACAAAAAATTCTACAATTTCTACATTTGACCACTCAAACGTGCTCAATTTTAATCTAACAATCATATCCAACCTATTAATTAACAATACAAAAATTAAATTCACAAATTAACAAAAATTACACAATTCAAATAAATAATAATTAAACAAATAAAATAAAACAAATAAAATAGATAAATGGCTCATCAACATCTTTTAATCACATAATCAAGTCTAACAATCATTAGAAACAACAACAATAAACATTATAATTAAAACAGAAAAATCGAAAAAAAGGAAAAAGAATGAATTTTCGGAAATTCAAAAGATGTAATTTCGTTAGGATTTCTTACCGCAATCACGTAGTGGAGTGTTTGAGGAGTGAAATGATGCAAGAAGCCCCAAAAAACAAGCACGCAATTGACCCCAATTGACCGGTTTTAGTTTCGAAAAACAACCTCAATCCCGAACTTTGATGTGTTTTCGTGATGTTTTGTCTGGATGAAAAGGTTATAAGAAGCCTAGGGATGTTCGATGAAGAAATATGGAAGAAAGAACGGATTTGAGGATTTGGGTGAGTTACGTGGAGTGAGGAAGAAGAAAATGTGAGGAAGATGGCTTTGAGCAATGGAACTTGGACTAAAAGCTGGATAACCTCACGGTCCAGCATACCATATGAACAAAATTTTGAAAAATAGGAAATGGATGAAGGTATCTCAAGTAACGCGTTTCGTTCAAAAAATGAAATAAAACAAAAGTCAGAGGAAAACGCGGAACAATCGTAAAGGTTCAGCGTTACACTCGAAGATATGAATTCAAAGAAACGCTGGAGAAACGCGGATCACTCCACGAACAACCCGCGTTACTCTCGAGAACATGAATTTGTAAAGAAAGCTTGATGGAAACGCTATTGGTCAGCGTCACTTCAAAATTTTTTTTTTTTTTTTTTTTTTTTGAAAATTTTTTTCTCTTCTTTTATTATTATTATTATTTTGAACGAGGGCTATAACGCAGCAATGTAGGTAAGAAACCTTACTTTCCAACATTTTTCAAAGAATTTGTCATTTCTTGATTTTCCAAAACATCTATCTTTATTTATTTTTGTATGCATGCTTCAAAAATGGTCTAATCATGCATTCTAAACATCTACTCAAATTAAAACTGACTTCCTCGATTGGACCAATTGGTCGCTTGTCCCTGCTTCTCTGCAAAAGAAAAGAATTGTTGAAAAAGTAATGATAATGCCGCCACCATTCTTCCTTTTATCTCGAGCAACCCGTAAACATGAGTCCTTGGATGTCGACGGTGTCGCCTGAATTCTTCTTGTTTTATCGGTCAGATGTGTTCTCGTCTTGCTTGTTTCTGAAACCATATCACCCATTCCTTCATGGTGATCTAAGAAGATTGTCCTTTGATGAAAATGCCCTTGATAAAAAAATATGTGCAAAAATTTGGGGCAAAGGAAAGAAAATTTATTTTGACATCATGACCATGAATGCTAAACATGACATTTTAAATCAATAAAGGAAAATGCTAGGAAAATTATTTAACACAAAAGCGTTGCATTTGACCCCTTTGGATATCATCTCCTTGAATTTACCGACAAGGAAGTGCTTGATATAAGGTAAACCCCGATAGCGTAATCACCGGCTTGCCTTGTCCCATGAACTTTTCCTTTCCGCTTTGCACCTGCTTTTCAAAACTTGCTTTAGTATCCTTTCTTTGCATTGAAGTCGACCGATAAGGTAGTCTAATGAAATGGACAGACTTAAACCCCAATTTCGTCAATTTAAACATGTTTGTTAAAATAGTGGCATCAGTGAGACAATCCCTTCTGACAAAAATTCAGATAGAATGTATTTGCATCATTTGCCTTTTGATTGAGAAAGTTCTCTTCAGAATTTTTTGTAAAAAGTTGGAGGTCTATAACACTAGACTTTTGCAAGGGGGTTAAAGGTGGTGTAGAGGCAGGTTTAAACTTGAAAATTTTTTTTTTTTTGTTTTTTTTTTTTTTTTTTTTTTTATAGAAAAATTTGCCCCAGTTTGGTCCCCTTTTCTTAAAATGTGTTTTTTTTTTTAATATACAAAAATTGCCCCAGTGTGGGATTTGTGATTCTCAAAAGGGGTTTGCTAAATAATTAACTGTTCTTTCATAGGCTCAAACAGGAGAACTGGGGGGTTGAAGTTTTTAAACGAAAAGGAAAAGAAGGTCGGCTTTTCAGACCACCCTTTTTGCAAAAAATTTCTGAAGAAACCTTGCTCAATCATGTGAAAAATCTATTTTTTTTTTTTTTTTTTACACATATCTGAATTAATTGGTTGAGGAAAAATCTGTCCGTTCATCTCCATGAGAACCAATGCCCCTCTAGGTAGCCACCTTTTGAATAATGAACGGCTCTTGCCAATTGAGATGAAACTTCCCTTTAGCCTCTTCTTGCATCTAAGGATTGCTTTCAAAACCTTGTCCCCACTTTGAACCTGCGAGGTCTAACTTTCTTGTTACAAGTCCCGAACCATCCTCTGGCTGGTAACATTGCCCAATGACAAATGGCATTCAACCTTCTTTCATCGATCAAAATAGTTGCTCGGGACGTTACTTGATCCCCTTTCTTCCAACCGAAGTTTCCATTAGAAGCGAGCAAAGATGGGGTTTCAACTTCAGCAAGTAATACGCTTTCATCTCATACATGAAAGAGTGAGGTGTTGCCCCAAGAAATCGATTGCAATTCTTCATGCCAAAGGGTAGTTTCTCATGCCAATGTCGGTGTGTTTCGATCATCTTGCAAATGATGATATCCAAGTTCATGAGATATCGAGTTTTCGTCCATCAAATTCCAAAAAGATGATGTCCAAGGGTCAAAGGTTTTTATTCATGATCATCCAAGAGAAAATAAAATAAATGTGCGAAAATAAAATGAGTGGACCATAACTTGAAGGACAAAAGGATTCCATTTCATTTGGCAAAGAGAAAGATAACGAATAATACTATGGAAGCATAATTAAAAGCACAATTTTAAACAAGCAAAAAGGTGAAATAACAAGTGCATTGTTTTTTGAAGAAATGATTGACATCAAAGCATGATTCATTTTTCAAGGACAACCCCCCTCAGTTACCAAAACCTTCTCCTCGAGGTGACAACCGGTAGCCCAATTTTGTGTGGACTCTTAAGGAATCGAAGAAAACTCCACATTCTCCATAGGATCGGTGTCAAGGGTGATCCCGACAAACAGTTGAGATAACCTTGTCTCTATATCACCATCAGACCTTTCCTTAAATGATCCACCATCATCCTCGCTTCTTCTTTAATGAACGAGCATGGTCAACAATTCCTCCTCCATACCGATCATTCCAACGGCGTCTTTATGTTCCGGAGAGGGTTTCTATTGGCGTTGCCCTTGCTCATTCTTTCTTTTGAACTATATCCCGGCATCCACCATGTCTTGAATTTTATGTTTCAAGGCCCAACAATTAATCGTCGAATGACCCGGGCTTCCAGAATGGTAGGCGCAGATAGCATGGGGATCATACCCAGTAGGGAGTCCTCGGGGATACAGTCTGGGAGGGACAGTGCTGATTTTTCCAGCGGCCTTTAACTGTTCATACAGTTGGTCAAGGGGGCGGCCCAGATCGGTGAAAGTTCGAAAGGTTTTCTGATTTTGCATTTCATTAGGTGGAAAAGAATTTTGAGCAGGATTTTGTGGAGCAGGTCTAGGAGCATAGTTTTGACGAGGGTAGGAGATAGGTTGGGAAGTTGAAAACAAAGGTTGGGGGTCCAAATGAATAGGCGTGCAGGCTGGGCGGCAGTGTGATGATGGTAGGGGTATGGTAAGTATGAGTTTGGATTGGTGGGGTGGCTCCGAGTTCTGGGCCTAAAAGGTGGGTTCTGATCCCACACAAAAGCAGCTTCTCCTTCATTCTTTCTAAACTGAGCTTCCTCCACTGCCATTTTGTCCTTTGTAACGCGTTTCCAATTGTTGTTTGGGTCACACCGACAATCTTTCCAGCTTTGACAAATTCATCATACCCTCCAACTTATTGACAATTGTAGCAAAAGAACTCCCGGTCATTCAAAAAATCTCTTCAAAATATGGTGGGTCATGTGCCTTGATGAAAGTCTGAACAATCTCTTCTTCCTCACATGGGAGGCTCAACTTTAGTACCAACTTTCTCCATCGCTTGGCATATGACTTGTGATCTTCCGAGGGTCTCCTTTTGACTCCTTCCAATGTTGTTCGTGTTGGCGCCAACTCACAATTGAATTCATACTGCTTCACAAAAGCTGTTGACAAATCCAACCAAGTTTTGATCTCTTGAGATTTCAGGTTCGAGTACCAATCCAAAGCATCCCCCTCCAGACTCTCAGGGAATAGACGCATAGGCAAGTTCTCATCATCCACTGGTTTACCAAGCTTGTTGGCAAACATTTTAAGGTGCGTCTTAGGATTCCCGGTACCATCATACTTGCTGAATTTGGGGGTCTTGAAACCCATAGGTAGCTGGATGTCAGGAAATAGGCACAGATCATTATAATCCAATCCATCATGTCGGTTGAGACCTTGATTCTTCCTTATGAATTCATCAATTTATCCAACCTTTTCAACAAATGTTTGTCGACCGGCGCAACAAGGTCATCCACCGCCGGTTTTCCTTGAAGTCGATCCCCACAAAAGGTTCCGTGGTATGGTATTGAGGCTTTGGAGCATGAGGAGGCATGTTTAGAGTGATCTGAGGTTGAGTGTGAGGGTTTGTTCTTTTGGTTGGGCTCAGCAAGGTATAATCAGGGTGAGTGTATGGAAAATCAGTGTTGTGGTGGGAAAAAGCAATCTCATGAAGGTTAGGAATAGGTGGAACAAGAGTGGTTTGAATATTGGTCGAAAAAAAGGGTGGATTATTTGTCAGCGGGGGAATGCTAACAAAGTGTTCATGATCATTCGAGGTACCACCTCCACTACTGTTGGCCACCAACTGATCAATTACACGCCTTTGCGCGGCCATCTCGGCACTCATCTCATTAAACCTTCCCAGTACTTCACTTAACTGAGCTCCCAAAGCAGCAAAATCCGTCGAAGTGACCAAAGCATTTCTATCCGAGCCTTCTGGTGCAGAACTCATGCTTACGGGCTGCTTTGAGATTTTGCTTTTAGAACGGGTAACGATGGGGCTTCTGCGTGAAGCTATTTTTTTTAAAAAATACCTGAGTGGGAAAGAAAACACACTTTAGGAGCTTATTCCAAAGGGGGAACTGCAGAGATTCATTTGAAAGAAAAAGGAAAAAGAACGGAATTAGTGATTGCTTACATAATTCGGATGCATGTCCTAGAGGGGGGCCCTTTTTATGCCAAGGGTAGGTCTAGTATGAAAGATGCAATCCTCTGGGGTACGCATCATACAATACCTGATGGGTCCGATCACTTCACTGATATGTGATTAGTAAAACAATCTAGAGGATCGACCAAAAGAATATGTGATCCTTGATGTATCACGAGGACAAAGCCCGAATGGATTTATTACTTTAATTGATATGTGAAGAGAGGTTAAAGGTTAATTTGGCATTGAAAAGGACTATTCTTGAAGGAATTGTAGTGCCTTGACTTGTCTTTGAGGGAAAAATGGATTAGGCGGGATTGATGGTTTACTCAAAAGTCAATTGGGTTTATTACTTACCTGTAACTCCACATCTCAATGTTATTTGCAACACACTAGCTCATAAGCTTTCTAAAATCAAGATTTGGCCTTGACAAAAATCATTATCTCAACAATGAGAAATTATTTGTGAATTTTTCGATTTAGTGTCCTTATGCATGGGATTTTACCAACTTTGATAAAATGGCCAAAAAAAATGATTACTAGAGGCTTATACTCTAGCATGTGAAGGTCATTCCATATCTTTGGTGCCATCATGGAAGGGATCGGACCCTACCTTACCTTGTGCGCTACCCCTTTGGATGTTACTGAAAACATAAACATGCAATTCTCATTGGATTATATATCCGAGACACAAAGGTGGTTTATTCCTAACATGGGATTCCCTATACGGCATTCCCTCTATGGTTTATGCATGATGCCAGTTTATTAAAGCAAGTGAAGGTGCAAAATGAAACATGGCCTATAGGAGCCCCATTTGAATGCCGGGGTAAGCCTAAAAGTGATATGCAATTACAACTTGAACGCAATGAACATAAATTCAAACGTGCAATAGCCTATCTAGAAGGATGGCTTGTCTTAAAAGAGCGCCAAGACTCTTATTTTCTATAGTTTGTGAAATGCAAGAAAAGGGAAGACAACAAAAGGTTAGTTTAATCAACAGATATCACATAACACGTTGGAGCAACAAATTGCACAAAAATAAAGAGGGGTGGAATCCCTCCTCTCGTGTCTAGTGATCCTTAATAGGGTAAGGTAGACTCTCCCCTAGGCAATTCTAACATGGATGCATGAGGTTGAGCTCACTAATGCATCTAGACTCGATAAAGGTTACAGGCTCCCAAACCTTGGACCAAAGGCAAGGTCATCAATCCAAATGCCTCAAGTCGGTGGTTGAGGTGATCCCCAGACATTGCTACGTGCCGCGTGCCACGCCACATGTCCAAGTGGATCGATCCTAATCCCTAATAGGGAAGAGTGGCGTGACAAGCCACTAAAAGTAAAAAAAGTAGGGTCAAAGTAAAATACATATGCACGTATGAAAGTGATCCCCGAGAGGAGGATTCAAACATCAAAGCATTTTCGAGGCTCTAGGGTAGATGCACACCCACCCCAAATGCTGTACAAGTAAATAAATAAACAATAATTCATTCATCATGTAACGCGATGTGTAGGGAGTGTTTGCAGGAAAACCCTAAAAGAGAAAAAAAAGGAATGCAACCTAAAACATCCAAATGTGATATATAAGAAAGTTAGAAAATGAAATAATCAACTAAATCAAGTGCTGACCCTCTTAGGAAAATCCCGATTGGAGTGTCGTCAGCCATTTTTCAAACAAAAAGCGTTGTTTGTTGTGGGTAGAGGAAAGATTTGATTTTGAAAAAAGAAAGGAAAGGGGTCATGGGACTATAAAATGCGACGGTTTGGACCCAAAACAAAAGTCTAGAAAAGGGTTTTAGAAAAGTTTGGAGCCACTTGGTATGGAGTTTAGGTGTACCAAGTCACCCAAAAGTTTTGATTTAATGAAATAAACAAAGAAAACCCTTTTTTAGACGACTCCAGGTCTTTGAAAACTAGAGAAAAGGTTCGGGGGTCACGGTTGAAAGAAGGGAAGGCAAAGATTCGATGTTGCTCGTCTCTAAGGCACCCTTCTAACCTAGCCAAAGCTAGTTGCAAGATTTAGTTGAAAATTTCCTAATTCTAGCTTTAAAATTTATCACATTTGGATGTTGTCTATATGGATGCAAAACCTAGACCTAATGTTGGATCGAGAGGGGCAAAATGTCTCCTTGAGGTGTGATTGAATTGATCACATTAGTTGTGTCATCCAATTTTGATCCCTGAGGAGGTCACGAAAGATGCAAATGATGAGCCTCAATGAAGCGGAAAGTAGGGTTTTCAAAATGCAATTTTTATAAAGTATCAAGAGAAAAGAAGTTGGGTTTTTGAAAGGATCAATTTTAAATGCAAAGGGGAGCTTGAATTTCCAAAAAGATGCAATTTTAAGAAAATGGTTTTTCGACTTTGAATTGCTAAAACATGAAGAAGAAAGTTGATTTTTAAAGAATGAATTGGATAGAGTTTAAAATAATGTACATGTATGTCCTAAAGAGGAATAATGCAACATAATGGGTGCGGGGGGCTAAGTTCGTGACTTTGAATCTCCCTTTTTATAGAAGGAAACAAAAGCGTGCTAAGGCTAGGAAGCCATACTCGCTCTTTTCCCTAATCAAAAGGGTAATGCCTTAAATGCACTAATCTAATAAAAGAAAAACTAAATGAGATGTTTCACATACGGGATGGGATAATAGTGACATGCAAAATGGAAAGAAACTCTAAAAGTGAAAAGTGTGTGAAATTTGTATCTAATGCATGAATGGCGTTTAAGGGTCTAGCATTGGACTAGCCCTCGTCAAGAGGTTCTCACTAACGTTGGATTAGTGAGAAATCGAAGGGGAAGGCCACAACTAGCATTGGACTAGTGTGGTGACGTCAATATATTTACACAATAATTATGTAGACATGATAATAAAGCAAGTAAACATATAAAACACATAAACACATAGCACATAGGCATAATATCTAGATGCAAGGCCCTAGGAAAGCAAATAAACACATAATCATGCAAGCATGCGAAATAAGCACATAAAAACTAATTATTACATTGGGGGGAATCTAAATACATTCTAAGGGAAAAATTCGAAATAATAACCTAACTATTACATTTTTCTAGACTAAATACACTTTTTGCCCAAAATTAAACCTATCTATTACAACTTGGCATCTAAGGCCTCCAAATGATTTACTCAAAAATTAAATAACATAAATAAAGACTAGACATGAATGAAAGTAAAGGAAAACTTAATTTAAAACATGCAAAATCATGCAAAACACATAATAAGCACATAATAGGAGAAAGAAGTTACCATCCCTTGATATGAGGCCTTAATTGAATCCTTAGATGATGGAAATGATTATCTAAGACTCAATGTCAACAAAAGGGATCAAGGTACCAATTTAAAGGAAAACCAATCAAAATTCAAAGAAAGGGTATCTAAACAAATTGCAAGCGATAATGATAGGAAGTAAAGTAAGATTGGAACAAAAGAGCATGAAATATCAATGTAATACAAAAAAAGAGGTTACGGACGAAGCGGTAGAACAACACAAGCATGTGCAAAAAAATTAAAGACCAGAAGAAGACCGGAAACGCGGACTCGAGCAGAACCAGCGTTAGCAAAATCAAAGATCAGAGGAAACCTGAACGCGGACCCAGCGTAACCAGCGTTCTTCCCATCTTCAAAATATCGGAAGATTGCTTCCAGTTTTTCGACAATATCACAAAACAAAATCCTCGGATGCAAAGGATCTATTTAAAGCATCAAATATCAGCATTCGATCATGTCAAAACAAGATAAAATCGAAGAAGGCCAAATCTTAAGCATCGCATCATCAAATAGGCAAAAGGGGAAGGGAAGAAGCTGGTAGAAAGCGGGGGCGGCCCGCGTAATACCCGGCGTTTCTTCACATCTTCAAACATTCAACCGAACGCGGATTGTTACGCGAGATAGTCCGCAAGAGATCCGCGTTTCTTCACAACTTCAAACATTCAAGAGGAAACGCGGATCGTTACGCGGATTGATCCGCGTAGTAGTCGCGTTTCTTCACATCTTCAAACGTGAAGAACATTTTTCCGAAATTTCTCAGAATACAAACATCATCACGTAAGCATCGACGCGTCTAATTTTAAACGTAAAACCAATCTAATAGCCTTACCAAGGCTATATAAACGTATGCTCATATAACAACACACAAACATCATCAACTATCATAAAACATCAAAACATAGTCAAGACCTTGGTTCCACCAAAAGGTCACATTTTCAAACAAGATTCACCAGAAAAAACGATAGATAGGGTATGGAAGACTACGATTGAAGCTTGAGAAGAACTAAAAGAAATCCCAAAATTCCAGAAAATCTTCACAAAAAAGAAACCCTAGTTCTTTCTTTCTTTTCTCTCTTTTCTCCTTTTACTTTGATTTTCGATCGTTTTCTCTGCTTTTTTTTCTCTCGACCCTCTTCTCTCTTTCTCTCGATTTTTCCTTTTGCTAAACCCTAATCTAGGCTATTTATAGCCACCCAAACCTAGAACTAAGGTTTTGATGTTCTTGATGAGGTGAGCTAATCTTGAACGTTAGATCGGTTGTTGGTTTAGGGGTGAGTTGGGGAATGTTTAAATAGGTTTCTTATCGCTCAAGCATCAAAATACTGGAAAAGGATGATCCAAGTTTACGGAAAAATCAGCGTCATTTTTTTAAAACTGATCAGGTTCTGGACTAGTTACTGGACTTTTTATGACTTTTTTTTTTTTTTTTTTTTTAGAAAACCTACAAAAATGAGAAAAATATGTTAGAAAATTCAGAAATAAATAACTAAACATTAATAGATAAAAACATAGGAAAACAAAAGAAATAGTCAAAATTTGGTGTCTACACCTTGTTTGGATTGCTATTTTATGAATTTTAATTAGGGATAATTTTAGAAATCTTTTTGAGGTTTCTGACAGTTTTACCTGATGCACTTGAGGTTTTAAAATTTTCACTTGCCTCTCTTATTTTAAACTTTTTATAACGTTCGAAATCCATTTCGAAATATAATGTTAAAAAACTTATTTTGGGTGAGAGAGTATAACTCCATTCCAAGTTTGCCCATTTCTTATAATTTCTTAATTTTATAATACACCAAACATATCTCTTAAGTTTTGTAAATCGATGGATGTAGTCCTTAATGAATATTTAGAACTTGATAACAGTTATTCAAAAAACTCTTTAGTAGTTTTTATGTCATCAATTTGGACAAGAAAATTTAAATTACTCAAAATTATGAATAATTTATAATACTCTTAAAAACAACTTACAATAATTTATAACCATGATAATACCTTTTTCATTGATTTAAAAATAATACAAACAAATTTATATATAATTTTTAGCATGTTATATCTTTTTAGTTTTCAAGCCATCAATTTGGACAAAAAGTAGAAAATTCAAAAATATGTAAATGATTTGTAAAACTTATTACAAAACACTTTACAATAAAGAAAATATTATCTTTATAACTTGTAGAATTCAAATATTAATACTCGCTATATAAAAACACAATATATGTTTTCCAATCAAAAATAAACTTTCACTTATTTGTTATTAATATACTTAGGCAATAAAAACTAAGACAACAAAGGGTAATTTGGGAATTAGATTACATTTACTTTCACAAAATGAATTTTTTAATATTATATTTTAAAATGGGTTATAAATGATATCAAAAATATAAAGTAAGGGAGGCAAAGGAAATTTTTTAAAATTTAAGGGTATCACGTGAAATTGTCAGAAATCTTAAGGGAGCTTTCTAAAATTATCCCTTTTTTTAAAGAAAAATACATGGTACTTATTTGATGTATATAAAATAAAAAAAGTTATTAAATCCAGCCCCACCCAACGATTCAATCAGTTAACTCAGTAAAGTGGACATTAGGCCGGGCTGGGTTAGTAATATGATCGGACTGAAATTTGAAAGAAAAAGAGGTAGATTTTTGTTGCACGCAAGGCTCGAACACAAAACCTCAATTGTACATGAAGAAGCTTTTACTACCCGACTAAATGATTTGTCAATTAATGTTTAGTGAACTTTAGCACCATGTTCACATTTTATACTAGTATCAAAATCACTTAAATCTATTTGTGGGATCGAATGTGGCATACTTTTCATTAAAACTTATTATTCTTCATATTGTTTTCTTGATTGAAAGCTTTCAAGTTATTTATATTAAATGTCTCCCAAATATTTTTGTTTGGATTTCCACAGAAAAATTTTTATGTTCTCCGTGATCACATTTTTCAAATATCTTTTTATCTCATATACATCAAATCATTATAGTAAATTTTTCAATAAAAAATCCAAAAAATGACAATCCAGACAAGACAATTTCCTACTTTCTTTCTTTAACTACCTTTTTTATTATCAAATATTGGAGACTTTTGATTAAAGGTTATTACTCTTCGTACTCTTTCCTAAACATTAAAAAATTAGTTACTAAAAATGAATATTTACTTTCATTTAGTCCAAAGACAAAAATTGCTTTGACTAAAATTTTACACTTAAAAGCTAAAGCTTAATAAAAATAGAAATTTACAGTTGAACTTGAAAGTTGGGTGGATTAGTAATTTACTAATGTATATTGTCCTAATTCGTTAAAGTGATTAAATAATTATTCATTTAATAGCTCATTGAAAATTGTATGAAGTTTTGTCACAATGAACGTTTTACAATATTACAATATTTGTAGGATCATTTCCTAAATCTGTATTTCTTATTTAAGATTCATGAACTAAGACACAATAACACTTATTTCACCATTCAAGATTAATTTTCGATTGTCAGTATAATATTTAAAATGAATTATAAAATCTCCATGTATTGTAAATTAATAAAACATTATATATTTATTTAAAAAAATTTTTAGTGATCCTGTGAGTGTTTGATAAATTTTTATGCATATTACATTTTAGCATTTGATTGGCTTTCATGCTCAATTGTTTCTTTTCATCAACGATTAAGTAGATATGTCTTAAAAAATTAGACCACTTATATCCAAAAATATAAGTATTAACTAGGATTCTTCTTTTGTTTTGGTTGAGATAAAAAAAAAAAAAAGAGTAGCGGGTTGGCAGCTTGGTATAGTGCCGCCAAGTTGCCTGCTTCATGCATGGCTAGATAACTACTTGGGGCAAGATGTATCAAGAGAATTCAGAGGTGTGGAGGGGAGGATTCGGGAAGAGAGAGAAGGAGAGCAAGGGGAAAAAAAAGAAGAGAGAAGAAGAAGAAAGGTGAGCTAACTAGCTGTTGGACTGGAAGCCTCGGAACCGTAAGAAAAATGTTCTACGTGAGGTGAGAAATCTTGCTTTAATCTATCAAGTGATTGCTATACTACTCCTTGTTAGTGTTTATAAATATAGGGTTTGAAATAGCCCGACAAAATTCGTAAACAAGACCCAATATTCAGAATCATGGCTGCTGTTGTTGCAGGCAGCTTTAACTAGTTGTGAGAAATTGGCCATAATTTGGTGTGAAAAAATCAAAATTAAGTACTATTTGATTCGTTTGAAACTAAGTCAAAGCCTTTAAAATGGTGCTCTGTTTATTTGTCTACAAGTACAAGAAAATTTGTAAACATGGCTGAAAATCTTAACCTGCACCACTAAAGCCAGGAAATTTGCAGTGATTTTCGACTGATTTTAGACCCACTTATGGCTTGAATCACAAGATGATGTCTTCTAGAGATTTTAGTACCCTGAGTCTTGGCTCTAACGGCACTAATTTTACAGTCTTTTGATGAATATAGCCTGAGTTATATTAGTTTATCTAAGCACTGTAATAACTGCAGAGCATCGGGTCATCCTTGTGCAGCCTTGGAAAATGGGCTGTAACTTGGTATAGAAATGTTAAACTTATTTATTGTTTGTCTTGAATGAAATTAGAGTCTTAGAGCTTCTAACAATATAAATATCCTACACTAATTCTACGTACAAATAATTTGGTGGATCTCCAAAATTGGTTGAACACTAGCCCTGCCTGTAGTTGAACAACCTCGGTTGGTGTTTCCTGTTCTTGGTCATTTTTGAATAAGTTTTGATCACAATATGGAAATGAATCCTTCTCAAGATATTTAGTACTTTAACTAGAGTTTCCATTGTTACAAGTATCATAGGTATAAATGTCGCAGCCCGAGTCCGGGACATGACACGCCACATATTAGGTATTACCCCAATATGTAAAGCTAAAGAGCTTTATTAATTATCCATGACGTCAATTACAAAACTCCAAATGAATTAACTCTAACCACCATTCAAATAAAATTCTAGAGTACCCATAAATATGCCAACAAATTTATTGGATAGTAGTCCAACTTTGGCACGTAGACCAAGAATAGCAATCTATGAAATCGGAAATAAAACTAAAAGGACATTATATCTACCAACCCCACGGACCCGACTCTGGCTCTTCTTCAGGGCTACTAAACTCCTTTGCGAAACAAATATTTAACATGGAATGAGCAACCACAAAGCTCAATAAGTAGTTCGAGTTCTCAACCACCAATTTAAGCATATTACCTATAATAAATAATTCACGCACATCCACAAGCGAGCATGCAATTACATAGTTTAATACCAAACATTGACATTGCAATTCCATAAATAGATAACAATTAAACTTACAATTCATGCAACCACTTTAAGTACGGAAAGAAACTACTTATTAATCAAAGCAATCAATCACATGTCTCTAGGGTGACCAAACTATGTCGACAATTTAGAATATCCAGCCTAACATTAACCCGTTAGAAAGGTACAATGGCTCCAAATACTCCCCCTTGAAGGGTCCAATATATCCAGGTACTTCCGCCTAGTGGGTCCAATAGTTCCAGGTACTCCCCCCTAAAGGCTCCAATGTTTCCAAGTACTCCCCCCTAATAGGTCCAATAATTTCCAGGTACTCTCCCTAGTGGATGGAAACTAAGCCAAACCAAGAGCCAATTCAATTGACCATTCGAAAACTTCAGAATAAGCATATCATGCGCATAAGCAAAGTTATTTGCTATCTAATAGTTATACACTTAAGAATACACACATACAAATGATCAAATTGAATTTTTATATCAAAGTACTAATTTACTAAAAATCACAAGTCGAATATTATACTTAAAAAAAATGGAGGAGAACAAGAATCACTTACCCATCAAGCAATTGATATACTTGAGACTGGCTTAAATAATCCATAATCTCAGAGTCTTGGCCTATACATAATTAAAACACCTCAAGTTTTATTGTACAATACATACTACTAGAAACTATACAAACGAATTCTAGAACCTTAGGCTACGCAACCCTGTCAAATAATTTATACTTTTGATTCCACTTAGATTGATAGCATGCATGTCCAACTTGTTAAATGGTAAGGCTATGCCAAACACCTTGAGGCTAGCTTAAATTACAAGTCGAATATTATACTTTTAAAAAAATGGAGGAGAACAAGAACCACTTACTTGTCAAGCAATTTGATATACTTGAGGCTAGATTAAATAATTCATAATCTCAGAGTCTTGGCCTATACATAATCAAAACACCTCAAGTTTTATTGTACAATACATACTAATACAAACTATAAAAAAAAAAATTCTAGAACCTTAGGCTACGCAACCCTATCAAATAATTTATACTTCTGATTCCACTTAGATTGATTGCATGCATGTCAGACTTGTTAAATGGTAAGGCAACAATCCTTCTCTATGATTAGGCTTTCGATTTTTTTCTTTCCCAATAGCATGACTAGGCAATTCTATTCATTCTTGGTCCACTGCAAATTTCTTTTTCATTCCCGAAGCATTGGTATACCATTGAAACCTACCTCACAAAACCAAACAATGGATGATTACAAGTCCCAAGCATCAAAACTCCACATTAAAACTGATACGAATCCTAAGAGGTGTTCGTGTCTTTTTGAATGACTCAACTATGGTGCATTGGGGTCCAATGAATAGAGTTAAAATCAAAGAGTTTATGGTGCAAAATCAAGTCAAGCTGCTTAGCATTTTGGAAGAGCATTCACTACGTTGTGTCACCATACTAAGTGTGCATGAGGGTTCAAGGAACATCACTCCATGATTTGATTTACTTTAGTTAATAAAGGTGCAAACTAGAAGACTCGCACCTGTTAGCCGTGGGCACACCTTACCAGCCGGAGTCTTCTGATCCCTTTCCTACATGTAGAGTGTGGTCACGCTTTGTGAGCTAAAGTCTTCTGGTTGTTGAATTATTGAGTAGTCTTTTCCTTCCTTAGTTAGGGTTTGGCCCATTCGGCTTATTACTTTGGCCGAATGTGTTACCAAATATGCTAGCTAGTTAAGCATTTTGTTTTAGGTCAAATAAAGCATCGGTTAGATAGTTTCCACATTTGATTCACCTTAACCGAATGCCTCTTTGAATTGTTTCCTAATTGTTTAGTAGTTAGATTTATTAGTAGTTTCCTAAAACTTAGTTTCCTATTTAGTGTGTAATTCGGTTTCCTTAAGCTTTATGGCTAGCCGAATTTCTTAGTCCTTTTTGGTCTAGGTTTTGAGTCTTTGTAAAGGCTATAAATAGCCACCTTTATTTCATTTTTAATATACAAGAATTATTCAAAAATTTCATTGAGTGTTTGATCACTTCTCTTGCTTCTTTGAAACGGTTTGAATACCTTAGAGTTCGCTTTAGGTGTTCATTGATTTATCAATTCAAGAACGCGTTGAATTGTGGCATCTTCTACCATTATATCAACATTCGTTGTCCAAGTGCTTAACGGGTGAAGGTCTTCCGTTGTGTGTGTATCAACTTTGTCTACCAATATCTTAGATCCTAAATCTTGTCATGTGCAGGTTGCGTTATTCGTTGACGTAGTTTGTATCAAAAACATTTGCATGAGAACTAGTATCCAGCATATTGATACTTAAGTTATGGCTTATGAATTGTCATTCTAACGAATAGAATAGGCATGACACACTAGTTCCAGAAATACATCAGTATGCATACGTGATATCCAAAATCAAAGGTCGCTAATAACGAGACATGCCCAATGAGAATTAATAGTCCGTCAAATTTTCTATAGCCATTCAATAACCCGCTCATACTATTATAATTAATTTTAAAAACCCTAACTACAAAAATTCTCAAGCCAACATAGTAAACTCCCCACTGATAGTTCCTTCTTCGGAATTTTGCCCTAATTTTTCTCTCTTGTCAAAAACTAGTTGATCGAACGGGTAGGAAGTAGAAGAGAAGAAAGAAGAGCTAGTAAGTTTAAATGAAGGCATCGAAATTTAACAATTTAGGGGTACAGTTATCACTATTAAACTCTGAATAATTTGCTTCCAAGTCCCTCTAATTAATTACCCAATACCTAACTCACAATAGTTATAGTTTAGGCCAAAAAATTTTTTGATTGACTATTTAATTAAGTCTTATGATCTATGGCATTCAGAATTGGGTATTTACATTCTACCTCCCCTTAAAAAAAGTTTCGTTCTCGAAACTTATGTACCTTGCTTCTCAAATAAATATGGATACTTCTCGTGCATGTTTTCCTCAAGCTTCCAAGTGGTTTGACCATTGCACCTTAACATAGGGTATGGTCCTTCGATGCAACACCTGCTCCTTCCTGTCAACAATACACACTGGTACTTCTTCATAGGATAGCTCTTCCTTATCTTTCAAAGGCTTATAGTTCAACACGTGGTTTGGCTTTGACACATATCTCCTAAGCTGTGAAACATGAAACGTGTTGTGCACCCAAGACAATTCGGGAGGTAAGGCAAGTTGATATGCCACATCACCAATTCTTTTCAGTATTTCAAATGGCCTTACATACCTAGGGCTCAACTTCGGTCTTACCAAATCGCATCACTCCTTTAGTTGGTGACACCTTTAGATATACCTTTTCACCAACTTGAAATTCAAGTGGTCTTCTTTTCATATTAGCCCAACTTTTTTGACGATCCTAAACTGCTTTCAATCTTTCTCGAACTATAACAATTTTGCCGACAGTTGCTTGCACCAATTCCGGACTAGTGATTCTTTTCTCACCTACCTCATCCCAATATAATGGCGATCAAAATTTTCTATCATAAAGTGCCTCACAAAATGCCATCCCAATACTATTGTGATGACTGTTATTATAAGAAATTTTCATTAGTGTCAAATGGTCCTCCCAACTACCCTTAAAATCAATTGCACAAGCTCTTAACATATCCTTAAGGGTCTGAATAGTCTGTCTGACCATCTGTTTGCAGGTGAAAAGCTATACCTAACTTTATCGTTGTCTCCATAACTTGTTGATACGCCTCCAAAACTCTAGACACAAACCTCGAGTCCCTATCGGACACTATACTAACTGGAACCCCGTGCAACCGAACAATATTATCAATATACAGCTTTGCCAATTTCTCCATAGAAGTAGTGGTCCGCATGGGAAGAAAGTGTGTAGAATTCGTGAGTCGATCAACAATCACCCATATGCAATCATTTCCATGATTAGACTTTGGCAGCCCAATCACAAAGTCCATGGTTATATGTTCCCATTTCCAAATTGGAATTTCTAATGGTTTTAATAGCCCACTTGGCTTTTGGTGTTCAGCTTAATCTGTTGACAAACCACACACCTAAACACAAACTCTGCTACCGACCTCTTCATACCACTCCACCAAAAATGTTGCTTTAAATCAAGGTACATCTTCATACTTCCTGGATGTATGGAATATGCGGAACTATGTGCTTCTTGCAATATCTCTCTCTTTAACTCGGGATCATTTGGCACACATAGACGGCCCCGAAATCTTAAACTACCATCTTCATGTACTTGACAATCATATTGCTCTCCATTTTTCACCTTATTTAGTATTCTGACCAATTCTTCATCATCACCTTGAGCTGCCTTTATATGGTCTATTAAGTTGGGTTGTACTATCAAAATTGTTAATACACCTTCTATAGAGTCAACAATCTCCAAATCCAACTCCTCAAATTGCCTAGTTAACATAGCTGCCATTGTTCTAGAAACTCTCCTGCTCAAAGCATCAGCAACCTTGTTTGCCTTTCCCGGGTGATAACTAATCTTAAGATAATAGTCTTTTAGTAATTCCAACCATCTCCTTTGCCTCATGTTTAGCTCTTTTTACGTGAATAAGTATTTCAGACTTTTGTTGTGACAGCCCCACTCTCTCTAGAGCGTACCCTAAGGTATCAGTGGACCACCTGCCCAGCTCTCGCCGAGACTCACTACAGTTCCTCAATTCAATTGCGAGCAATTACTTCACATAACAAAATAACTTTAATATTCTCCAGTCAAATGTAACATTTAAACCCCAAAACTTCCTTAGCGAATCACAACTGTCCCAAACTATAATTACAGATACAAAAGTTTATCCATTCAGAATTCCATAAGTACAATTCAAAATACAAGGATTACATCAAAATACAAGCTTAAGTCTCCAAACCAAATGACTTAGTGCAATCCTTGGAAGCTCTCGTTCTCACACCCTGCTAAGGAAAAACAAAGTTGGAAGGAATGAACTAAAAGCCCAGTGAGCAATCTCAAAACATGCAATTCCATATAGTAGCAGCGAAGAATCCAATAATAATCAGTTAGGGAGTTTATCACCAATAAAACACGTAACATAAGGAAACACTCAGTTAAAGGATACGGTGTCCACTGGGAGCAGTTGCAATCCATCTCATCAGCCGGTCAATCAACCTCCTACTCCTCCTTATAACACCAGTGGTAATGCTCGAGTATATCGTAACAGTGGCCCAGGGTTCCTAACTTACCCGACCGAGTCCGCTTCTAACTTGAATAGGCTAGTAACGATGGGCAAGGGCCCAATTCAGCCAAAGGCTTACACTCATGCACAAACAGTCAAATAACAGTCAATTAATCACTTTAAATAGTAAAATGTCACATTTGACTAGGACGAATATGATAAAGTACACACTCGTCTAACAAATGGTACAACGGAGAAAAGTTTTACATTTGAGCAATTTTAGAAACACTTAACACTTAAACAAGTAGTGAACATTCAAGAAGCACAAAACAAGATCATTCAAGTCACACACATGCAAAAATCACTCACGTTCAAGCAAAGCAAACCCTATGCGTCAGTTCTCGGATCCCCTTTGTATCCGCCTTCTAAGTTTAATAGCACAGAAGATATGAGATATTTAGGTTTGAATAGGGTTTAAACCGAGCCACAAAATTACCCAAACAATCACTAAGATGCCAAAACAACACTTGAAAAACACTTAAAACAGCAAAGAGAGCACATGCATGGGCGTTCGACTAAAAACGGCCGAGAACGGAACGAAAACAGAAAACACACACTAAAAGGTGTAAAAGGGAGTTTTGACACCCTGTGCGCCTTTACTCATAACTCATGCTGCAAATATCGGATTAAAGTGAACGAGGTACCGTTTTGAAGTTAAGAGAACAAGCTATAACTTTCATGAAGACATCAAGAACTTAAATAGACTCCTTCCTAGTCAAATCAGGCAAAAACAGTAGCCAAATGAACTGTCCATATAACTTCAGTTCATTTCTGGACATTTTGAGCAGCTTCAAGTGTTTTAACTATTCCTTAGGCTACCAATATCCAAATGGTCTGAAATTTAACATTTAGAAGAACACTCAACCCTCTACAACTTTCATGAAGAAGTCAAAACCCAATTCCATCTTGAACTAGGTCGAAATTGACCAAAACAGTGGCTTTTTACTCTATCGCAGAGATATGAGTAGGACAGCTTTAGTTGGCCATAACTCAACACTCACAACTCCAAATCAAGTGATTCCAAAGCCTTTAGAAAGCTAACATACAAGGATACAATTCTTAAGAAGACATCAAAAGCCAAAACATTCATCTTCCCAGTCAAAATGACCCATTACAGTGGCAAAATAACATTTCGGACAGAAACAGGGCATCGGGGGCATTTTAGTCATTTCATATGCTACAGTGCTCCGATTCATCTGAAAATTTATGAGTAGAATCCTCACTCAATTCTCTAAAAACTTTCATGTTTTGTGCTAAAGCTAACTCAGCCTCCATCATATTCGAATAATCAGACCAAATTCGGACAGAAAATCTGAACAGAAATTTAATACTTGGAGTTCATCCATACCAACGAATTTCCAGCCATCCAATTCAGTTCCTAACTAAATAAATTCAACTTCCAATCATCAATTCAAGGTCTACTATAAGAATCTAGCGTTATTGAATCCATTTACCTCTTCTCCTTCAAGACACCAATGCTGGAACTGGAAACTAGAGCAGCCAGCAGTTAATCTTTTCGCCTCTCTTGGTTTCAGCTGTTTGGAGCAAGGCAACAGGCTGGAATTTTTCCTTCTCTTTTCTTCCTTCTTCTCTCCTTTCTTGGCCAACCCTCTTGGCTGTTTTTTTTAGCTAAGAGATTAAGTCTCTTAGATATTTATTTAGCTTAGTCAAAATTTGGTCCAAGTCCAAGTCAATTATCTCAAACCAATGCAACCTAACAACTTAAGTTGGTTTGCACTCTTGCCCAAATGATTTCTTTTCCTATTAATTTACTCCATAAACCATTAATTCAACTTAAGCTACTAATGCTTAATCTCACCTACTTAGGCCACTAATCACCCAAGTACCGTAATTAACTTTCATGAGCATGCAAGTTCACACCGAAAATTCATGAAATAACAAACGTTTGATTTTTACATATAATTAGGGTTTCGAGAAAATATATTAGGGTTGGTAGATTTAGGGTTTAATTTACAATTAGGGTTTAAACAAATTAGGGTTTTCAAACTCGTAAAACAAAATAGTTAAAACCAGACACTTTAAGAAGTAAAACAAACCATATAAACACCTTGGCAAACAATAATTACTATAATTAACATTATTTAATATTTTCCAAAAATTGAGAAAAATTGGGATCTCACATTTGTAATCAGTAAATATCTCACACTGTTTCCCGCATAAATAATGCCTCCAAATTTTTTAAGGCAAATCTCATAGTTGCCAATTCCAAGTCGTGTGTTGGGTAATTTTGTTCATATGGTTTCAATTGTCTAGACGCGTATGCAATTATCCTGTCATTTTGCATTAAAACACAGCCCAATCCATCTTTCGAGGCATCACTATAAACAGTAAAATCTCCTGTATCTGAAGGTAGTGGCAAAACTGGTGCTGATATAAGCCTTTTCTTAAGTTCTTGGAAGCTGCTTTGACACGCGTCAATCCATTCAAACTTAGCCCTTTTTTGTGTAAGCTTAGTCAAAGGGACAGCAAGTGAAGAAAATCCATCTACAAATTTCCTATAGTACCCGGCCAGAGCTAAGAAACTATGCACCTCTGTCACATTTTTCGGTCGAGGCCAATCTACTATAGCTTCAATTTTCTTAGGATCAACAGCAACTCCATTTTCAGAAACCACATGCCCCAAAAATAAGACGCTCCGAAGCCAAAATTTACATTTGTTGAATTTGGCATATAATTTCTCTTGTCTAAGAGTTTCAAACACTACCCTAAGGTGTTTTTCATGCTCCTCATCACTTGAAGAATATGCCAAAATGTCGTCGATGAAAATAATCACAAATTTATCTAAATGAGATTTAAAGACCCTGTTCATTAAATTCATAAAAGCAGCCGGAGCATTAGTCAAACCAAATGGCATTTAGGAAAATTCATAAATGGCCATACCTGGTTCGAAATGCACTCTTTGAAATATCTTCGGCTTTTATTCTCAACTGATGATATCCCGACCTCAAGTCTATTTTTGAGAAAACTCTTGCACCCTTCAACTAATCAAACAGGTCATCAATTCTTGGTAGTGGATACTTATTCTGGACTATAATTTTATTCAGCTCTCGATAGTCAATGCACAGTCACATGCTGCTATCTTTTTTCTTGACAAATAAAATTGGAGCCCCCCATGGTGACGCACTTGGTTGGATAAATTTCTTATCCAACAGCTCCTACAATTGCACCTTTAACTCCTTTAGTTCTGCTGAAACCATTCTGTAGGTGCTGAACTAGGTGCCAAATTGATCTCAAATTCGATCTCATGTTCAGGAGGTAACTTTGGTAGGTCTTTAGGGAAAAGTCAAGATAATCCCTTACCACAGGTAAGTCCTCTAATTTGATTCCTTCATTTTACGTGTCTATGACATAGGCAAGGTAACCTTCACAACCTTTTCTAAGAGCTCTCATTACTTGCATAGCCGATAATATTGGAGTCACTCTTTTTGTTCTACCTTCCAAACAACCCTGAAACACAATTTCTTCCCTCTCGGGAAACAAAATTGCACCTTCTTTTCTCTACAATTTATGTGGGCATAATTACGAGATAACCAATCCATACCCAAAATGATATCAAAGTCCGATATAGTTATTTGTATTAGATTTGCACTAAACTTTTCATTGCATAAATCTATACAACAATCTCTATAGAGAAATCTAGATTCTATAATTTTATCTCCTGGAGTTCCAACCCTATAGGACTTTTCTAGCCATTGAGGTTTCACTGAAAGCTACTTGGCAAATCTCTTTGAGATAAAAGAGTGGGATGCACCACAATCAAATAAAGCAAAAGTAGGCACAGAATTCAATGAAATAGTACCTGTAACAACATCATCAGCACCCTTTAGGGGTGTGCAAATTCGGTGCGAATCGAATTCATAATGTATTTCGAATTGAATTTGGTAATTTGGTACATAATAGGTATATACCAAATTCACCGAATTCGAATATGATATGAAATAAGTAATGAGATTTTCAATTTGGTAATAACCGATTTTAAATTCAGAATTCAGTAAGAAAATAGGGTATTGATTTGCCGAATTCGAATTACCAAATTAATTTATAAAATTATATATTATATAGGTATATAATATATATACTATGAATATATTATATATTTATATAGATAAAAGCTAATAGGCTATTTAATAATAGATAGTATATAGTCTTATCATGTACCTATCATAATTATTTACAATATAGCGATATATCATGATCATCTTAGTATTTGGAATATGTCCATAATATTATAATAATACAAATATATAATAATACATAATTATAATACTTATCCTTTTATACATAACTAGAATTACATAATAAGTAGAAATATACTTGTATAATATTATCATGTACCTCTAATAATATACTATTTTAGTTTTGTAAATTTGTAATATGACTATAATACTACAACTATATAATATTACATAACCATAAGAATTATCCTTTTATACATAACTAGAATTAGATAATGAGTATAGCATATTAATATATTAGTTTTCACTATTGAAAACAATCAAGTCTTTTAGAAATTAAGCATTTGACCTCTCTATAATAAATAAGGCTAAATGTAAGAGTAACTGTGTAATGCATTATGCATTATATAATTTGCAAATTATAAGTGACTAAATGACATATCACAAAATTAATAATTGTTGATTTGATTCATTATAAATCATGAATTTGTAAATTGTGATACTATGAGGCTCATATGAGCATTAGTATAACAAATTTAGGATTGGTATAACTTATAATTTTGTCGATCATACTCGAAACTCGAAAGCATTAGTATGAGCTATAACTTATAACCAATATCACTTATCATTAATTATTGTAAATCGTATCTGTATGAGTAAGAGTACGTTGTATTATGATTTGAATTAATCAATAATCACTTTTTATTTGTGCCTTAAAAGTTAAATCATTGATCAAGAATTCAAGATATAACTAAGTATCTATGATCAAATGACCTCGAATTAATTTTCCAAATACGTAAACATATTTTTCAATTTTCAAGAAGTGAGAAGGGCATATTAAATTTTTGTGATCATTTGTAGCTTTTTAAAGTCTAAACGGCACTATAGATTTATAGCCATTATAAATGGTTATTACTCATTATCTTATACGAAATTTCTTATCTTATGAGAAATAAAAGACAAATCGATATTTTTCTTCTTTAAATCATTGTAAAGTCCTAATTTACAAATTACACATTTAACATAAGTCTCAAAATTAATGCAAAAATAAAAAAATAATATTAGTTTAGTGGACTTGACAGTTGACTCTTGATTCTTGAATTCGAATGGCCGAATTGGCAAAATCCCAAATTCCCAATTTGTTAAATCAAATTTCAGTAAACCCAAAAAACCCTACCCTCCACCGAGACTTCTTCTTCTCCTCCTTTCTACCTCCGGCGGCAGCACTCATCTCCAAATCAACAATGACAACACTAATTATCTTTCTCTTCTTGTTATCTTCACTAAATCGCTACTCAAGTGGAAGTGGTCATCTTCGCTGAATCGCTGCTCAAGTCACACGCGGACAAGCCTCCCCCTCGCTGCTATTGGGACTGGTCGCTCTTCACAACTTGGGGCTTGCAGGCCTGTGGCTGCAGCTGACCTTCGGACTTGGGGTTTTGTTAGGTAAGTTCACCTCAGTCACTAAATTATTCCTTTTATGTCTAATTTTATAATTTTTTTTGTTAAATCAAAACTAAATTCCCCCTTTTGATGAGTATTTGCTGGGTTGTGTGATAAGTTGAGTATTAGACCATAAAAATGCTGCTCTTTAGATGTATGATCAGAGAAATTATGACTAGACAGAATTTATGTCGACTTCTAGCTCTTGCAATCTTTTCTTTTCTGTTTTTTCCAATCAATCTTGTGCCTTTCTTATCAATTTAATTGGTGTCTATTTTTGTATTTTAGCTTTGATATAACTTACAAATGAATTTTTGTTTGATCGAAGTCGATGGGCTAGCTAATTTTGGCTATTGGAGTTTTTTTTTTTGGGTGATTCAAATGCTTGTAGCTAACTGTTGTAAATAGTAAAACAGGGCTATTAACTAACTAATCATTCTAAGGGTAACCTACTAGAATCGATGTATAAGCAATTGATATGCGACCAAGATTAAGAATTTGAGAATTGATGACTGTTTTTGAGTTGCATGCTAGTTTCGGATTTCGAGTTTACACGTGCAATGTTATATACCATTAAATGGGTTTGAAGATACTGCTTACTCACTATTTTTTAGCCATCTAGTTTTATTTACTTATTTATGAATTTTTAGCAATGTTGACTGGAAGCTCTTGCAATCCCAATCAATCTACCACTCAAGCGGATTGGTCTGCGGAGAGTCCTACTTCAACTGCAACTCCTAGCTAGACAAATTTAGGAGGAGGAGGGTCAAAGAAGAAGTGAGGTCCGTACAAGAAAAGGTCTACAGTTTGGCCACATTTCAAAGAAACATGGGAAGGTGAGGATAGATTTGGTGAATGTATATATTGTGAGAGACGTATTGCTATTGATGCTAGAACTAATGGTACAAATGGCATGAAAATCATTTGAATAGATGTCCTAAGAATGCCAATAACAAAAACAAAAATCAAACTACATTGTGTTTTGGAGAAACTGAAATTGTAGATGCGGAAACCAGAGCTGCTGTTTTGTCATAGAAATTTGATGCTGAGTTGATTAGGAAGAAAATTGCTTATATGGTGATTGTCGATGAGTTGCCTTTTAAACATGTTGAAGGTATTGGTTTTAAAGAAGTCATCCGGGCAGCTTGTCCTCAATTTAAAATGCCTTCTAGATGGACAGTCACTAGGGATTGTTATCAACTTTATTTGGATGAAAGAAAAAAATTGAAAAATCTGCTTATGCACAATACGAGTAAGATATGTCTTACAACAGATTCTTGGACATCAATTCAAAGAGTTAATTACATGTGTCTCATGGCACATTTTATTGATAATGATTGGAATTTGAACAAAAAGATTCTAAGTTTTGCGCCAATTTGTAGTCATAAGGGTGTTGAGATTGGACAAACTGTTGAAAAGTGTTTGCTTGAGTAGGAGATTGATAATGTTTTTACCATTACTGTTGACAGTGCTAGTTCTAATGATACTGCAATTTCTTATTTGAGGGGAAAAATTATTAATTGGGGAAAATCTATTTTGGAGGGAAGGTGGCTTCATGTTAGCTGTGCTACTCATATAATAAATTTGGTAGTTAATGATGGTTTGAAAAGCATTGGGAGGTCTATTGATTCTATTCGTACAGTTGTGAGGTATGTAAGGCAATCACCTATTAGGTTGAAGAAGTTTAGAGAGTGTGTTGTGGCTGAAAAAATTGAATCACAGAAATTATTGTGTTTGAATTGTCCTACTAGGTGGAATTTCACCTGCTTGATGTTGGATGTGGCCCAAACATATGAGCGAGCTTTTGATAGGTTCGCATTAGAGGACACTCACATGATTCAAGATCTTGATTCGATACCTACAGCAATTGATTGGAGAAAATCTAGGTATCTAAACAAATTTTTGGAGCACTTTTATGAATTAATTTGAAGGTTTCTGGTTCTAAGTATGTCACGTGCAATACTTTTTTTCAATATGTTAGTGGTATGAATGCAATTTTGAATGATATGATGCAAAATGATAATTATGAAGCGGCTGCTATGGCAATGAGAATGAAGGAAAAATATGATAAGTATTGGGAAAATATAGAAAAGATGAATATGCTTATTTTTGTTGCCTCCATTCTTGATCCACCTATTAAGTTTGAGTATGTAGAATTTGTACTCATAAAAATGTATGGCCAACATGATAATGCACACATGGATTCACTTGCAAAAGAAGCTTTGGGAGAACTATTTTTTGAGTACAAAAAACTCAGCTCAACCTTTGAGGTGAATCCCTCAGTTTCTTCAAGTAAATCTGGAGTTATTGACAAAGGTAGTACATCTATTGATGTGGATGCTGGAAAATGCATTCATGATAGATACAAAGAGGAGTTTAAAAAGAGAAAGATAGAAGCTAGGGCTAAGGATTCAAAAACTGAATTAGATAAATATCTTGGTGAGGATTGTGAAGACGAAGAAGATGATTTTCAGATTTTGTTATGGTGGAAAGTCAATAGTCCTAGATTCCATGTTCTCTCTAAATTAGCTCATGATGTGTTGGTTGTTCCTATATCTACTGTTGCATCTGAAGCTGCTTTTAGCACGGGTGGACAAGTTCTTGATCCATTTAGGAGTTCTTTAACTTCTCGAATAGTGCAGGCTCTAATTTGCACTCAATATTGGCTTCAGCCATTGGATTCTAAAGTGAGCATTGAAGAAGAATTGGAGGATCTTGAAGCCTTAAAATCTGGTAATCTGTTTTAAATATCTAATGCATATAATGATTCTTGTAAAATTCCATTTCTATATAACTCATTTTTCTATCTTCATCTTTTTTGTAGGCCTGGTTAAGGGAAGTTCTGAATCTTCACTTACTCTTAGTTGAAAAAGATGTTGGAATTTGGAAATTTGAGAGATTGACTATTCAAGTGTGTTGCAGTCTTGCGGATGCAGTAGCCAGTAGCATGTTTGTTGAGCTTGGTCTTGACATCTTGTACCCTTATTTAGTTAATTAAACTCTCTTTAAAATTTGGCATAATGTATGATTGTATTCCGTTGAACATTTCATGTTTTAACTTTGAGTGTAATATTGTGAGTTCTATGACTTGTATTGTAATTACACTTTTACATCTAAAATTCTAAAATGCTAAATAGTTGAGCTTGAGTGCTGAACAGTGGACAGCAGCATTGTTTTATGATTTATACAGTCCAATTCGGTTATAACCGAATTCGTTCCCGAATCCGAATTCAATTCGGGAACCAAATGAATTCGGTTACTATGAATTCAGAATTGAAATCGGTTTAGATTTTCATTAGTGAACTAACTGAAAAAATTGAATTCATTAAATCGAATTACCAAATATTAAACGAATGCACACCTCTAGCACCCTCTACCTCCTGTTGAGTCATAGCAAACACCCGGGCATTAGTTTTTCCTTTCTGGTTGCCTGGCTTGGCCTTTTGTTCATTGTTTTGAGTCTTGCTTTCATTATTTTGAGTCTTGTCTGCATTTTTGTGTGGACAGTCCCTTAGAAGATGATCTTTAGAACCGCACTCAAAACAGGCCCCGGATTTCCATCGACACTCACCAGCATGCCATCTATGACAATACTCACATTCCCTGATTGCGTTAGGGCCTCGAGGGGTTGGTGGTTCTCGTTTCTAATAGCTTGGATGAGATGAACCTGCCTGCTTTGTTGATGACCCTGGTCTAAAATTTTGACTTGGGCTTTGAGCGCCGTGCCCGTGTAGACGTGAACTTCATCTTCTTATTTTTCTCTAACCCTTCTCTACGGCGCTTATCAGCCTAATGCTGCATTGTACATGCCTTTTTAAGTTTGGGCCCCAGCCTGAACTGCCCCTGTATGAATATCATTAAGTAGCCCATCCCGGAAATGAAGCATCTTCAGTGTGCCATCCTTCATAGCAGAGAGCACAAATCGCCCCAATTCAGTGAAGTTGTGAGCATACTCTGCTACTGACATTCCACTAGTTTGCTTAAAATTGTTGAACTCCTTTATCTTTTGCAATCTCAGAGCCTTGGGGAAAAAGTGGTCTAGAAATACATCTTTAAACTTTTCCCAAGTTATTTGCTCACCCCCTTTAGTAAGAGCTGGCTTGGCGCCAACCCACCAATTCGCTGCAGCACCAACCAAAAATGGTACAATAATACAAGGCTTAACGTCATCTAGTACCTCTAATAGTTCAAAGTTTTGTTCTACATCCCCAAGCCATTTCTCAGCTTTAAGAGGATTGGAGTCACCATCACATGTAGGAACATCAGCCTTTTTCATATTCATGTAGTATCGAAATGCTGCTGAATTCCTAGGCTGTTCTTGCTATTGTGGAGCCTTCATATTTTGCCATTGCAAAACTCCTTGAAAAGCTTGAGCCATGGCTGTATAGTCGACTCCTGGAGGTGCCTGAGCCCTACACTCACGTCGAGCCTCCTCCATAAATCCACCTAATGGTTGATCTAGATCCCCATTTCCTCCATCAGTATTTTCAAACTCCTCCTCAGTGGTGTCCTCATCTTGCTGAACGAGGACAACCTCCTTTTGCCTTTTTGGTGGCATTTCCTATCTGACACAAAATAATAATCACAATAATAAATAAAATAAAGTAAATTGTAATTTATCTAACTTCCCAAACTAATTAATCCTTAAATACCTAGGCACATAAAATTCAATCTTAGAACTAACTACCAGGATCCTAAACCTTCGCTTTGATACCACTAAATGTCACAGCCCAAGTCCGGGACATGACACACCACATATTAGGTATTACCCCAATATGTAAGGCTCAAGAGCTTTATTAATTATCCATGACGTCAATTAAAAAACTCCAAATGAATTAACTCCAACCACTATTCAAATAAAATTCTAGAGTACCCATAAATTGCCAGCAAATTTATTGGATAGCAGTCTAACTTTGGCACGCAGGCCAAAAATAGCAATCTATGAAATCGGAAATAAAACTAAAAAGACATTATATCTACCAACCCCATGGACCCGACTCTGGTTCTTCTCCAGGGCTAACAAATATTTAACGTGGAATGAGCAACCACAAAGCTCAATAAGTAGTTCAAGTTCTCAACCACCAATTTGAGCATGTTACTTATAATAAATAATTCATGCACATCTACAAGTTGGCATGCAATTACATAGTTTAACACCAAACATTGACATTGCAATTCCATAAATAGATAACAATTAAAATTACAATTCTTGCAACCACTTTAAGTACGGAAAGAAACTACTTATTAATCAAAGCAATCAATCACATGGCTCTAGGACGACCAAGCTATGTCGACAATTCAGGATATCCAGCCTAATATTAACCTATTAGAAAGGTACAATGGTTCCAGGTACTCTTCCCTGGAGGGTCCAATGTTTCCAGGTACTCCCCTTGGTGGGTCCAATAATTTCCAGCCTTCTAGGTGCTCGCCCTGGTGGATGGAAACTAAGTCAAACCAAGAGCCAATTCAATTGACCATTCGAAAACTTCACAATAAGCATATCACGCGCATAAGCAAAGTTATTTGCTATCTAATATTTATACACTTAAGAATACACACATACACATGCTCAAATTGAATTTTTATATCAAAGTACTAATTTAGTAAAAATTACAAGTCGAATATTATACTTAAAAAAAATAGAGGAGAACAAGAACCACTTACCTATCAAGCAATTTGATGTACATGAGACTAGTTTAAATAATCCATAATCTTAGAGTCTTGGCCTATACATAATCAAACACCTCAAGTTTTATTGTACAATACATACCAATAGAAACTATAAAAACAAATTCTAGAACCTTAGGCTATGCAACCCTGTCAAATAATTTATACTTTTGATTCCACTTAGATTGATTGCATGCATGTCAGACTTGTTAAATGGTAAGGCAACAATCCTTCTGTATGATCAGGTTTTCGATTTTTTTTTCCTTTCCCGATAGCATGACTAGGCAATTCTATTCATTCTTGGTCCATTGCAAATTTCTTTTTCATTCCCAAAGCATTGGTATACCATTGAAACCTACCCCACAAAACCAAACAATGAATGATTACAAGTCCCAAGCATCAAAACTCCACATAAAAACGTTTGCATGAGGACTAGTATCCAGCATATTGATACTTAAGTTATGGCTTACGAATTGTCATTCTAACGAATAGAATAGACATGACGCACTAGTTCTAGAAATAAATTGAGGTCGCTAACAACGAGACAGGCCCAATGAGAATTAATAGTCCATCAAATTTTCTATAGCCATTCAATAACCCGCTTATACTATTATAATTAATTCTAAAAACCCTAACTACAACAAGTTCTCAAGCCAACATAGTAATAAGGAGAAGGGTCACATAATACCTTGTAAATTTGTTGAACTAGTAAACTCCCCACTGATAATTCCTTCTTTAGAATTTTGCCCTAATTTTTCTCTCTTGTCAGAAACTAGTTGATTGAGCGGGTGGAAGTAGAAGAGAAGAAAGAAGAGCTAGTAAGTTTAAATGAAGGAATCGATGTTTAGCAATTTAGGGGTGCAGTTATTACTATTAAATTTTGAATAATTTGCTTCCAAGTCCCTCTAATTAATTACCCAATACCTAACTCATAATAATTATAGTTTAGGCCAAAAAAATTTTTGATTGGCTATTTAATTAAGTCTTATGATCTATGGCATTCAGAATTGGGTATTTTCAATACAAATGGCACAGTTCAAGATACGATAAGTTGAAAGGAAGAGCTAAATCAACCTGATATGGTCTTGACAGCAGGATTTCGGAATGGAAGCTCAATTTTGATTAGGCTATGGTTTGAATTTCAACTTGGTTGCTTCAGAAGACTTCTAATATTTTGAGTCTAGTTTTAGAATCTCCAAGAATCATGGGCATACAATTCTTACATCGCAAGATAGGGTGGATTTAGTGAGACTGCCTAGTGTAAAATTGCTTAAGGTAATAGCAACGACTTATGGAGGGAACTTGGGGGGTCTGGACTAAGTAAGTACCTTTAAGCTTTGATTAGTTGATTCACCACGCTTATGACTCTCAGTTGTTAGGCTTAGGAATGTAAATCTAAGAGTGCAAAACCATAAGATAGAACATGTTGTTTTGTTTTGATAGACAAATTTTAGCTTTCAAAAGTATTGCTCAGATTTCAGACTTGATACTTGTTGTGTAAATCGGTTTAGAATGAGCTTGATACTCTCTAACTTGTCCCATTATCTATGCTGAGCACATGAGAGGAGCTAGCAGTGAGTAATATGAAGATTTACACCCAGAAAGGTAATCATAATACAAAATCTATAGTTATAGAGCACATTAGCCAGCCCTGCTCGGACATGGGAGATCAAATATAACTTTGTAAAACCTATAAGACCCTTTGTAGGCTAATTAGAGAAAGTGTCCTCCACCACTACTTTTATTTATTAAACTATCTTAAATGAATTGCCGTTTGCTGAACATGGAATTTTGGGCTTTAACTTTCAGTGTTATAATGGAAACTTGTCTAAATTCGATTAAGACCTCTCTTATGCTATTACATAATAATTTCACTTGTAAACTTATGTTTATGACATAAAACTCCCTATATATATATATATATATATATATATATATATATAGACACACACAGACACATATATACATACATCTACATACAACACATATGAGCTAAATTATATCATCTCAAGTTGAGTTTACTAAATGTTACACTTAAACGTCATTTTATGAATTTAACAAATAACTTAATAAACTTACGAATATCTCAGGGGCTAGGAGTGAACTGGAGAAGGGGCCAAGCACCGAGGAGTAAACTCCAATTATTTTGGCTAAGTGTTTCCATATTTGTGTATTTAAATCGCAGATGTGTTACTTGAAATATGCTTATGTGATTATACCAGTATTTTAGTGTGAAGTGTTTCAATTGTTCTCCGCCTTCTAAGTTGGAAGTGTACTTTATCACACTGGATTTAGTTTGATATAGAAGGTTGATAATTGTCCAAGTATTATTATAAGTGTGTATGACTATAAGCTGTGTACGTACCTCATCGTATTGGTTGAATTGGCCCCAAAACCCTCTGTTCAATATACTGTTTGAACCAGCAAAGAGCTTTGTCGGATAGGACGGTAGCATTGGGTAAGTCTATTGGTATATTCGAGTATTACCATAGAGTAGTAGATTACTGATATGGCCATCTAAGTGAGGAAAGTGTTTAGTGTTTTGGAGGTTATAAGAAGGAGTACAGCGGAGTGTGTAATGCATTGAAGTGGCTCTAATGCGAGTACTGTATCCTTTGAAACGTGATTGTACCTTGAAGTGTTCCATGCTTGCTTAGTTGTTGCTACTTGTTTACGTGTTTAATTGATTGTTCTGTTGAGCTATTTGTTTTCCTTACACAAGTGGAGGACAGGTTTGGAGGATAGTTAGAAGATTAGACCCAAGGCTTGAAGTATACCGAGACAAATTCTCTTGTACTTATTATTATGGTTCTGTTGACTGTATTACCTTTAAGGCTGTGTATATTAAATCGTGTAGGTTTGTTTTGTGAGGACTATATCTAAGTACGATGAATTGCCAAGGGCTCTAGTTAATGAATGCTATCTTTTAATTTAATGTAAGTGAATGAGTCCTGATGCTAGTCAAGCAGTTGGTCCGCTTAATTCTTTGGTTCGCATTAGGTGTGGTGGGGCCGTCATAGACCTACCAGTTCTGGTGTTCATGCAAAATATAGTGTGTTTGGATTGTACATTATTTGCTTGTATTATCGACACATTTTTCAACTATCTTTTGATCCATAATTTTTTTCAAAAGCAACAACAAGATATTACAAGAACTAAGAGAAAATTGGGAACTTGACAAAAAGTATTTCTCATGTTGTAGTTTGGATGCAGACTTAGATAAGTATTTCTCATGTTGGCTAATGTGTGATTTTGAATTTTTGAAATATAATTATCTATTTATTCAATTCATAATTTATGACAAATTAATTAAAATTTATATTTTACTTTTCAAAACACAAAAGTTATTTTAAAAGCACTAATTTTTATAGAAAAAAAAAAGCACCAATTTTGACCTTTTTGCAAAATGTGATTTTGAAACCATAGACTCTACTCCTAAGTTATTGAAATGATATATATTAAACACCAAAAAAACATTTTTTGTACCTAAAAGCAATTTTTTTTAAGAAAAGTACCTCACTCCCAAATAGGCTTTTAGTCCCTTTGGAGTTGCGGTGACTTATAAAAGAAACACTTCTGATACAAGTAATTTTAACAAAAGCACTTTTAAACTATCAAGGACCAAGCTCCTTAAGTTATGAAAATTAGTTACCAATACTTTACAAGTACTTTTAGTGCTTAAAAGTGCATTTTTTATAAACGCACCGCAACACCCAAATAGAGATTTAGAAGATGCAATAATCAATTTTCTTATGAACAGCATTGATATATTTACCAATAGAAAACAATTAAAATCAAAGTTAGTAAGTTTATTCTATGTGGATAAAGGCAAATGATGTTGGTAGTCCAAAAAACGATAATTTCAAGCACTTCATCCCTTTTTTTGTTGCTCAGTGAAATTACACAAAAACCAATGAAATATTTTATGAGATAAAATTGCCCTTCTAATGCATTTACCAATAGCTTTCTTTATTTTGTCTAAGGGTGGCAATGGGTCTTGTCATGTACTCATCGTGTCATGTCATTATCATCTTCGTGTTAGAAAATTATTGTATACTAATTGGCATACTTTTCAGGTAGATGCTAATGCCAATTGGTATATTAAGTTTACAAATATATCCCCCGATCGGAAGAAACTGAGCAATTTTCATTTTAATCAAAACTTATCACTTTGAACCAGATAAAACAACTTGCATTTCTTGCACCTTTACCTTCATATAGTCCCAATTGCCATTACTGCAAATACAATTAAAAGTTGGATGTCATATGCATGTCAATTGACATACTGTCCTTGTTAATTAGCTTATACGTATATGCTAGTCGGCATACATGTTATTGTAGATAAACTTATCCATGTGCCAATTGGCATATTTATCGGTATAGCTAACTTTGACACATATCCCATACAATTCACAATTATTAAAGAAATACCCCTATTATACTGAACACCCTAAACTCAATGAAAAGTATTAGGACCTTAATTTTAATTTGTTTGAATTGTCATCTCTAAATAAATACTGTTAACATTATTATATATATCAATAATGATCTCTATGAAATATCACATTCACCCTATCCCAGTTCGATAACCTATTACTATTTATTTGGCGGAATCCTAATAAACATGTTACACTATTGCATGGAACAGATCAAATAAACATGTTAAACTATTACATGGAAGAGATGTGCATTTTTCTATTATACACCCTTTTCTTTTATTTTGATGCTCTCTCTCTCTCTCTCTCTTTTTAACAGCTAGTTGTCTGCTTTTCACTGACCATAAACAGGACTTTGACGAACATATAAGCTAACCCTCTCCTTTCAATTCTTTTCTACTGACTAGATAAGAAAGATTATAAATGAGTTTGAACTTTTCCCCTTCCCCTTCCATGATAAATTCAGGTAATTTTACAGAATATATAAAATTTGTTCTGACTTTACTTCGCTTTCAATTTTTTATGAGTACTAATGCGTTTTAACAAGTAATTTTAAATTCTTTGCCCTTTCAATGATTCTAAGTAGCAGCATTTGAAATTTAATAAAACATATAAGCTTAATTCCATCCCTAACCGTAATCTCTATCTCGATGTCGTATACTTCTCCCTTCTTCTCCAAAGAATACGTAAGACCAAACTTTTGAAAATAAAAGTCGACTTGGTGCTTCGAAAATCAGAGAAATTTTGGGAGATCAAGATTGTCCGAAAAATCATGAAGCGGCATGTCTCTCAAAAATAAAGAAATGAGGTCTAGAGATATTTCGTTTCACAATTTTTCAAATAATCTAGAATACCCCAATATTTTTTCTGTGATCGTCAAAGACCTGATTGAAATTTTATGGTTAGAATTTTGATCTTACATTTTCATTTAGAGGAGAAGGGACAAAGAAACAAAATTGACCTTTAAAATAATTTGAAATGCACGAATGTATATTTTTCTATTTTTAGTAATTTCTCTACCTTTTTCCTTTTACTTGCACATGTAAAGATATGTGTGTAGTTAATCCTTATTATAACAAAATATAATCCGTCACTTGTCCTAAACATGCTCCAAATTGAAAAGATTAAGAACCAAATTTACTCTGGCCGAAACTTTAAAAATTAGAATTACTCCTATGCCAAACATTGAGGACACAAAGTGCATTTTTCCCTTATCCATTATATCCAGCGACTCTTCCAGCATTTGTACCATTTTCGTTTACTTTTTAACTTACGTCCACTCTTTTCCCCTCACAGTACCTACAACCTGTGAATTTATTGCTTTCAATTTATTTTCACTTTTCTATTACTGCTCGTCTCTTTGGTTTTAAATTAGTGCGAGCCTACTGCCTAACTGGAGCCAATCCGCAGAATTATTGTGCCTCGATTTTATGAGACTATGTTGTCAGCTAGCCTTTGGCTATAACTTGCAGATTTTATGTCAATATCACTCGCTTTACGCACCTCGGTAACCAAATATGCATACGCACTTAAGAAATTTCCATCCAAAATATGGAAGCCACTCTATCTCTCTGAGCCTCGCCTACTCTTTATTCATTTTGATGCTAAGCCATTGACAATTCACTCTGGATATAGTATGTCTAAGCAGGGTGAAGACATAGAAAAATCCGGGTATATTGATGTGAAAAACCATCCCAACCTCCATTTTCTCTAGAATCTTCAACTTTCTAGTGGGGTAAGCCTTTTCTTGGTCGCTCTATAATCAACTTATCAACTGTAAGAATGCATGCATGGGCATATAAAAATTTCGTGATTTTCTTATATGAGCTAGAGCTAACTCGGGCTTCGCTTGGAAAGTCCTTTCTCTGGATTGTTTTTTTCCTTTGAATAGTATGAAAATCCTGTTTCTCCCCATTCGTTCATGGGTTGTGTATGATGCTGGTTTTCGGAGAAATCTTGAATGTTTGGACTGATTCAGTGGAAACCATGAAAAATTTCAGCCTTATGTCTATCTAAACCATAAAGGGTTGGTAGCAGCTTTTTTTTTTTTTTTTCTTTCTTTTCTATATAAAGATGTGGGGTTGAATTGGAATAGGGGATTTATGTGTGCATCTACCGTATTATACACAAGAAATGACAATATTAGCAGGAAATATGTGATCTTTACAATCAAGATTTTATCTTTTTTCTTTCCCCTTGTTTCTTTGTTTTTTACCTCCAATGTATAATCAACTGTAATGAGTGGTAAAGTTGGGGATCTTTCATCTTAAAAAGAGAAATATGTTGAGTACTGGATACAAACATCTCCATTTTGATAAAGTTGTTAGTAAAATTGTTATTCCTTTTGTTTTATTTGTTTAGATACTTGGTTCTTTTACCTCTTTTGCTTTTAGCTGTCAATGGACTTGATGGGTAGTTCAGGATTACTGCTTTTTCGATAGTTCGCCATGTCATTTTTGTCACTGGACCTGAAAATATAGAAGTGGAAGAATTATGGTTATGAAAGCTATGATTTATTTGTTACAGTGTATATCAAGGTTAATGCAAAACTTGTTTCCTAAGTGCATAAATACTCGAAACGATGCAGGAACATTTGTCTGAGACGCAATAAATTATTTTGTATGTTTTAGTGAAAGGTGCCTATAGCATGACAGTATGTTTGCTTTCTTGCAGGTTCGTTGGGCATTAGCATCCAAATGTCTCAGAGCATTGAGCCTTGTGTAAGTCCTAATATAGATCAAGCATAGCCCTGGTAGAAACTCTCAGTTATCTTGGTTTAGAAGAACTTCCATTAATCTCATTTGGTAGTTTATTTGTCAAAAAATTTGTATTCTAATAACTGAACATGCTTGCTGAGAGTCTATATACCTCTAAAGTGCCTAGTCTCTTTTGTAGTATATGCCTCGTGACTTTCGTGCTCCATGATACAGCTTCAATCACTCTGTATGTGCACCAGGGCTAAAGAAACTATGACAGGTTTTATCCTTTAGTGACTTGTGAACATGGTACTTTATGAGCAAAGCAAAGCTATTAATCGCATTGAACAGATTTTATGATCCATTGTGTGGTTGAGATATAATATGAGTACACAGAATTAAACAAGTATTTCCATGCACAGAGAAGTTTTGCTGAGTAATGCTTCAAGTCATTTTAGAAGAGAAGAGAGAACTAAATGAAGTAAGAAAACCATGAGCTTCGCTGCTTATTCTGTGGGAAGAAATATGGCTGCTGCCAAGTAATGGTTGTTTGGGTCGAACAGGGGAAAAGACCTGTCCATGAGCTTCGCTGCTTATTCTGTGGAAAGAAATATGGCTGCTGCCAAGTAATGGTTGTTTGGGTCGAACAGGGGAAAAGAACTGTGTAGATAATGACCCCAAATGACTTATGAAGTTATTCATGGGACTATTCAGATTAGTAGACAACTTTGGTTTGCTAGATAAACTTGGATATTCTCATACCCCCTCCCTTTCTGATCAGATGTTTTTGTGTAGGGAGTCTAGAGTTTACTTGAATGCACAAGAAGGGTCTGGGATTTCCCCTGCCTTGTAACTTTCAATTCTAATGTCACAGATGGAGGACTAATAATTCACTTGATAGATGAAGATGATGGGATAAGTTAGCCCACTTTAAGTGTATTATTCTACTCGTGAGGAACCAGTATATGTGGGCTCTGCCCTCTATTTAGGCACCAGAAAGTACAGGTCTGGAAAATCGTTTTACTGACTGATTTTTCATTTGATCATGCCTTCTGTCGTGCGTTGACTCCCACAGTTCTTTGTTGCAACTTTTGGTGCATGTGTTGACCTGGTACTTCATGCTGCAATATTTTTAGAATTGATTGAAAAACGTCTCCATTGGGTAGTAGTCCTTTGACTTGAGAATTAACTTTAAATAAGAGCTATATCTAGGAATGCACTGTTATTATTCTATTCTTGTAACCAGTTTGGAGCTTTGACTTGCAGAAAGTGAAGGAAGCAGTCCCCGGAAAAGAGCTAAATTGGAGAAGCAGCCAAAAGCTGCAGAGGAGGTTCCTAAGGAGAAGAATAAGAGAGAGAAAATTGATCCACATTCCGCTCAAAACATTGACAGGCAGGAGGGATATGAGGCCCAATATAGAGACTACAAAAGGCATGCAGCTGAGCCAACTGAGGAAAATCCTTGTACAAAGTTCTGCGAGGAGCGGAACATCCATGGCGATGATCGTATTCTCTTCGACCATTGCTTAAACCCTATTAATGAAGCAGAAGCTGATAAACTAAGAAATCAGCTGAGGCTTGAGAATTTGTCTGTACCCCAGCTGCTAGAGTTAACGAGTCTAAATGTAACATATCTGGTATTCTTTAGCTCAATTCTTTGCTTTTCATAATTGGTAGTGCCATCTATTGCATACTTTTCTGCGGGCAGCTGCCTCCTCATTTTCTCTGATCCGTTGGAATGCCATGGTCATTGAGTTTGCCTCCCTCGAGCAGCAGTTAAGTAAAGCTGTTGAGCAGGAGAAGCTTCTAAAGGCTAAGTTGGCTCTCTGGGAAACAGCCAATGAAGAGATTAACAAGAAACTGACTGCTCAGGAGGAGCGTTATAAGGAACAGCTTGAGCAGAGTGTAGCTCAAGCTGCCAAGGAGGCTGCCAGGAAGTACAAGGGCTCCCCTGAGTTCTTCCGAGCAATGGCTGACATGTTTGAACCCTGTTTCAAGGCAAGGTTCACATCAGCTGTGGATACAACAAAGAAGAATATCAATCCTGACCTCGATGTATCCCAGATTGACAGATATGATCATACTGCTGAGAAGGCCGCGGATGGCATGTTGGAGACACTTCAAGGGAAGGATCTGCCCCAGTACTAGTGGACTCCACATCAAGGGCTTTAGTTTGGTGGAACAAGGAAGTGAGCAATTCCCAAGCATCTGGGCAGGTGTGGCCTGTAAAGCGCTGTAAAACATGGGAGTAATTTTATAAGAAACACATGTTTTTGTAGGCCAAAAACCTAAATTGTCCTCAGAAGTGTGTGTAACTGTGTAAAGTTTTAGCTATGCAAGACTGCAAATACTATATGTTTTGCCTCGAAATTTTTGGAAGTGTATCGTTTTGACTTTTCCATCAGTTTTAGCTGTAATATAAACCTTTATTTGATAGAAGAACGTGAAGCCGATTTTATCAAGTAAGATCTACAGCAAATCACTATAAGCAAAAGATATGGAGGGCAGTTCCTCCACTCACAATAATCCAAAGGGTAAATTACACTTTACCCTCCAGTGGATTAGCGCATTTCCACATAACCCTTCTGCGGTTTCAAAAGTTATACATAACTGGTTTATGGTTTGGATTAAAGTGTTAAAATAACAAACCTTGCATTTCATAATAGAATTAACTAAAATATCAAAAGTATCCGTAGATAAACTTGAAAATTATTTATTAACCACTAAGAGGTTATCTATCTATTTTGAGAATCATAAAGAAGCTATGTAATAAAGCACTAAACTATAAGGAGGTTATATAGTAAAATATAAGATCACAAATTGTTTAAATATATAGTAAAATATAAGATCATAAATGGTTTAAAGTGCCATTACGTATTATATTTATATATTTTGGTGACTTCAGTCATTTTAATTTTTTAATAAGGGCAATCTCAACATCTATGTAGGTTCCATTATAAAGAATTATTTCTGTCACTTCAACACTTTAATCCTAACCATAAGTAGATTATATATAACTTTTGAAATCATTGGAGGGTTATATGAAAGATTGTTAAACCATAGGGGTTAAAATCTATTTTACTCAAAAAAAGGGTTCAATTAAAAGTTAAAACTCAAATGTTCTTTTAGCTTGTTAATTACTCCCTCCGTCCCACTTTGTCAGGTTTAGTTTGTTTTTCACACAAATTAAGAAAAATTAGGTAATATTGTTAAAATATATATATCTTCCTAAAATACCCTTAATTAAATATAGTATGACTAATGCTTGCATTAAATGATAAAGAAAGACTAATGCTTGCATTAAATGATAAAGTAGTACTATACAACAACTTCCATTAATTAAGGGCATTTTAGAGAAATTATAGGTTAACTATATTCTACAATTAGAAAGTGGACTCCAATTTGGAACAAATCAAAAAGGAAAACGGGTCTAACAAAGTGGGACGGGGGAGTATTTCACAACCACTATCGGAAAATGAAGCTCCATAAAAGCGGATTGACTTTTGCCAAAGCAAAAACAACCCTGGAGCGGTTAAAAAGCGTAAAAATCCCAATCCCAAGGGCCCGAGTAAATAAAGAAACGTGTCTTTCTAGAAGCTTTTACTTTCCAGCAGACCAACAATGGCGACTTTTACCATTCTCTTCTGCTTCTTCTTCTTCTATTAAAACCATTTCCCTGTTATCACTCTTCTTCATCAATGGTGAGGACGATGAAGAAGAGGAGACGGCGGGTTCCCGAGGTCTTATGGAGCTTTCCACAATAAGGCGCGTACGCTTGCTGACACGATTTTATCTTTGCTTCCGTCACCACCGACGCCGGTGGCCGATTGCCGGTGTAAGGGCCGCCGGTGCCTTGGCTGCATTGGTGACGGAGCGATGTCTTATCTGCTCAGACCCAAGGATCCCGCCGATTATCGGAAGCTTCTTACTCAGTGCTTTGTTGTTGTGCCGGAAAATGCTCCGACTTTCTCAGGCTTCGATCCTCATAACCGCTGGTCTCAACTGGAGGTTCCTCTCTACAGATATCGCTGTTTGTGCTTCTATAAACGCTTTTTGCTCGTGGATTTATGCAATTTGGAGGAATTTATTACTGTCCTGATTTTGGCGGGAAAATTATGATGATGCTGGGGTTTTAGAAATTTTGGCGGGAAAATCAGGAATAGTACCTGTTTCAATTTTTTCTCTTTTAAAGTAACAGTACGTTTTAATCATGATCTTTTATATCTGTGCTCCAGCTTTGATGCCTCTATTTGGTTAAAGAGTGTAGTTTTGATCAGACAAAAAATGGTGTAGAGTTGTGATGTTTCTTGCCACTTGCGGCACTAAGTGGTCTGAGCTTATTGAAAACTTTTTGCATGTGAGGCTCCAGTGGCTGCAAGGTTGTTTAAAGTAATTGAATCTTTTGCTGGGCAAATTTAGCTAAAAAAATGTGAAATGGAAAGAAGGAAAATATGTGAACGAAATTTTCTAATGCGGTCACATTTCCTGTACTCATCGTGAACAAAGGAAAGATATATGCTTCAAATGTTTCTTTTGTTTGATTTGCATTACTAGTGATACATCAATCCTAATTAGAACATCATAAAATCACTTGAATACATATGGTCAAGGGAGATGATCCTATCGACATGTTTGAGTTTGAAATCTTTTGTGAAATATTTAGAATTTTGCTACCAATCAGTCAATCTGAATGCTTATGATTCAAGTTTGTATATTTCTTTCTGAGACGTATGAATAAATTTGGTCACACTTGTGCGTGGTCAATTTGGGAAAATAAGAAATCATGCTTTTGACAATTCATGCGGCAGGAGACCGGGAGAATTCATAGTATTTGATTAGATAATTCCCTTGTGAATCAGCAGCTTCTGGATTTGCAAATTATTAGGACTTTATGTATTTGTGTTTCAGAAATACATTACAGGGACTTATGAATTACTGGTTAAATTTTCATGGGATGATTGCTGTATAAACACCAGTAGTGACTTCTTCAAATAGTACGCATGCAATTTTGACCAGAATGTGATTTTATTTTTTTTGGAAAAAGTATAGCAACTTGGTGTTAAGTAAGTGGTTCATAAATTTTGTTCATATGTTTGAATGCAATAACTTCTGGTTTCAGACAGTTAGAAGGAGTATTGAAATGATCATGCGGGAGCAACCCACATCTTCTAATGTGATATGCAGTACCTATGATAAGGTTAGTAAATGTGAAGAATATTATTCCTGTCTTTCTGCCTTTCAGTATCCAGCATCAAATTTCATTTCCTTTCTATGTACTATGTTGCATGGTTTAAAGCTGTTAAGCTACCTATAATGGTTTCAGCAGAAAATGGTATCCTCTTATAATTTGGAGATAAAAGTTTTGCTTATTTCTTTTGTGGTGATTTACCAAAATGGTACGCAAAGCATTTTCATAATCTCAGTTAGTGGCTAAACTTTATATTCTAATTCGCATTCCACAGACCTGTTTGTTCCTACTAACTTAGACTAATGGCCAGATAGTTGCCTGCCACATTTACTTGACCATGTCAAAGGGGTAGGATTGAAAAAGAAAAATAAATAATGAAGAAGCTTCTCTCCACTCAGTCAAACATATCTCTATGCAGAATAGGAAGCATCTTTCTTGTGATTCTAAAATTGTTACATTGGGCTTATTCCCTGAACCCACCATCAACAAAGTGCACCTGTATGGAGGGAAAATTTCTTGCATTTCAGTCCTATCCCTCTCACTTGGTCAGATACTTGATGCTGAAAGCTTAAATTTGGCTATTGGCATCTGGAAAGATCTCAGAAAATTCTGGAATTATGGATTTTCTAAGTTTCTCAAGTTACAAGTTGAAGTACATTTGTGTTAGTGTTGGTATTTTGGTGCTTTTAGAGTTTAAGGTTTGAAAGGAATTTTCTTTTTGATTCTTTGGTGAATAGGCCAGTACCATAGAGCATGAAGTCATTCTAAGGCTCCTCTGAAAGATGATAAAATAGGTGTTGTAAGAGTCAAGTTTTGTGGAGTCAAAACTGGTGGCTGTCTCCAGTAAATGGAGTTGAATTTATCTTGGCTTCCTACCATTATAAGACTTTTAGGATTCTTTGGGTCAAGTTTCTTAGCTGTTGAGTTTGCTTAACCTTTAAAAACTATCATCTTTAAGTATTGTGTTTGATATAGATGTAACTGTTGTAACATTTCCAGGTTAAGTTGGAATGAAATGGAACGGAGCTATGTTTTCTTGTGAGTTTTGATGGCAGCCTCACCATGTAATCAATCCTAAGCAAATCTAAGTGCAGCTTGTAAAATTTTTCATTTTCATTGCCAATCTTACTATTATCCTAAAATTAAATTCTGAAACAAATATTATCGTCACATGCTTTTTTGGTGCTGCATCAATTCTGGAGGCTGGGATGTTCCCACCAGAGAGACTGAAAAAATCTAAAATTTTAAAACAACAAAGTGTTCAAGGTCCAAAAAATTTAACAGCAAGGCTGAGTTATGAAAATACTTCAGGGACCATTATGACAATTTACAGTCTCCTTTTATTTTTCACACTTCTAGACTGTTGAACTCTTTATAATTTGTTTTATTGACATCTCGCAGACCAGTCGACTGAGTTCTATAGTAGCAGATTTAACATCCTCAGCATGGTGCCTTCTTTTGAGAAGGGTTGGTAGATGAAACACTAGCACAAATTACTTACACATTATCTAATGGATGCAAAAAATTGACAACAGATTAAATGATTCATAGGTCGGTGACATCCTTATGGTGTATCTGTTAAGGAATACCTTCATATTCTTGCCCTTCCTCGAAGGAAACATCATCAAGTTGCAGGGTTGCCAATCAGTGATATGTGCAAAACATTCTCAAAGCATTCATCTCTCTTCAAGAATGAATATCCTTCAAATGTCCATCAAGGTAAAATTCTTCTGAGATTATCCCATTTTAGTGTTTTAGATTTCATGCACATAGATTGGAGCATTTTTACATTTTGTCTGAGAAAAATTTTGGGCGGGCGTCGATAATATCTTTATCCTATATTTGAAATTACTACACCTTTTGTGAGGTTTGTATGTGGAAGTAGTTGTTGGTGGCAGTGAAGCCTGTTGAATTTGATTCAAAAGCTTGACTACCGGACCTTTCTGGGTATGGAAAATTATTTACTTGCTTGCATCAATAATAAATCTTGAGCAATTCATAATTGAAGGATGGGTTTCAGAAGTGCAAATTAGTTCACAAATGCGTACTGTTCCAAGTACAAGATGAATCTTTCTCTGCTAATTCATCAATGAAATCCAGTACTGTCCAGCACGATTACACCTTCATGATTTAGGTGCTTTAAAATGCTAAGTTAAAGCCTTCTTTTCTTAATTTTTCTGGCTGTCCTACAACCTAAAGGAAACTCTATGTGAGTCTACCATTTTAAGATGTCATATTGGGTCCTTTTTTTCCCACCTTGTGACACATAATGTTTTAAGTGAACCAGTTGTACATGAAAACTTATGTGGCACCACAATGACTGTATGAGTACTATTATTCGGTGAATGTGCAATTTGTCTGATGGAGAGATACAAAGCAGTGGAAGCCCTCCAGTAGACAATTGGGTGGTATCAGATGCTTACTTGACTCAATGATTATTTAATCATGAATCTGAATGATCTGCTGAATGTGTTACTTCGGTGCATCTGGTCTCTCACAAGTTTTTCTCAACTGTTGAGACCTGGTTGCTTTGTGTCCTCTTCCAGTATAACTTAGTCCTCATTTACTGCATTCTATGGATATATAATGGTGAAACTTTTATAGTTCTTTTTAAAAGTTCGTCAAGATCTGAGAAAAAGCTTACAAACTTCTACTTTTGTTAGGATCTGGTAAAACAAGGAAACAAGTTCATGGGGTTGATGCCATCATTGAGAAACAGCAGAGCACTAGCTTTCTGATGTTGATGTTTCTTCAAGTATTGGTAGCTGCACTGGTTGTTGTGGTAGTACTAAATCCACTCCATCCAGCAGCTGCAGCTGGCTAATATTATCTGAAAAGAGTGTATCCAAAGAAACTGTAAAATCAGTGAGAACTAAAGAATCTTCAACTGAAGTTTGTTCTATGCAGAAGTGCCAGGATAGCTCAATTGAGGCTTTTAGATTGCCAAGGAAGCGTGTAAGAAAGTATAGTTGGCAGCGTGCCAGAAAGCGCAGGCAGTTAAGCTGTCAGGAAACCACTTCTTTGATCCCTTGCACTGGAAGTCTCAGTGATGAAGAGAACTTGTCTGGAGTGCTACACACAAGTTCTCATCTTTCTTCTGAAAAGGTGATCTCATGAAAACTTGGAAGGAAAATCTGGTTTCGGTCACCTCTAAAGCTTTAGATTATTATGCTTTCACTTGTGGATACTAAAACCATCTGTTGACTAGTACTTGGTTTATGGTTAAGAACACGTTAAAAAATCCTGATGAATTGATTCAAGTTTTATAGTTGTCATTTTTTCTTTTCTTGACTTAATGTAGTGAGAGGTTAAAGTCTATCACGGGTACTTTCTGAGCCAGTTTGAAATTAGACAGTGGATAGACAACCATGGGAAAGGATTAACTTGTTTATGGAATGTTAAATCCTTGGACCTTTTCAGTTGAGATGGGGTTACCTTCTTGTTCTGCCAATGTTTTTTTCCTGCATGGATAAAGTGGTTTTTATAAACCAAAGCCCAAAGGAAAATTGATGCTTTTTTCATGGTTATGCATATAATCCTTTTTATGTGAAGGAAATGGAAGCTTTATAGTCGAAGACAGAATGTTAACCAGCATCCCTCTGTGTGTGTGAGCATGTGCATGAATGTATGTGTCTCTGTCTACATGTGCAAAGTGTGTCAGGAGTTTTTGCAACTTCAATATGACGTGTATTTGGATTTTATGTATCTGCAGACATGCTGCTCTTGTTGTTTGGTGTTTCAAACTCTCCCTAAAGTCATTAACAAAACTCAGATTGACAGGCAAAGCATATTCTATAAGTTGGAGAATTCATCATCTGTTTTCCCAAGGAAGCGTATCCTCTTTTATGAGTTTGAAAACTTCTTCCTTGTTTGCTTTCCTGGCATTCTTTTCTGGATTGTTTTTCTTATTCTTAACTTGTTACTTCAATTCTTAATTTACTTTATTATGTTAGTTGAACTACTAATCTTGTCTGCTATGTCCCTAGTTACAAATACTGTCCACATTATGTTGTACCATCAAATGTGTCTGCAATATTATCATATCTGTGCTATCCAACAGCAAATTTGATTAGCTTTCATACTGGAGCTTGAACACTTTTGGTGGTTACCTCCTAAGTTGCGCACTATTTATCCATCCTGTAGAAGGAGAACCTTTCCCTCTGTCACATTTTTCACCCTGAGTTCCCACCCTTGTTAAAGAAATTGATGGATAGTTCTCATTTGTGCTTGCTTTGTGATGAGACTTTTCTTACGACCAGAGCAACATAAGATATATTGAATTCTCTGAAGCCCAATTCTTCTGGGGCAAATTTCCTATTTTGGGATATATTTGGATCGTCTGGTGCTCATTTCACAGCCACTCTCACCCCATGTGCTCACAGCAATGATTCCTGTTTCATCAAATCTACATGCCTGTGAGTATCACTTCTGCAGATTGCTAGTTTGGTTTGATTTCCAGTTTATTGGTGAAAGTTCTGTTATGAATAGCCTTAAGGTTGAAAGTCTGGTTCTGAAGCTTTGAAGAAATAAGATTTACCAGGCAATACAATTTTGTAGTGTGTTGACTTGTCCTAGTGTTAGTGTAAGCAATACAAATTTATAGTGGGTGGTTCTAAAAAGGACAGCTCTTTTCAAAAGTTGGAATGTCTGCTTTGCATTATGCTTGAGCTTTACTATGCGTGTTTCTGGTTGGTTAAATAAACTTGAATAAGCTGCAGTTAAGATGAAAATGAAGTGTCAAAAGGTATTTCAGTATGTATTCGGCCCTTTCAACTGATGGATTCTGCTTTATACATACAGATATATTTTAAAGAATATACTTACGATAGCTTCTCAAAGAAGTTCTTTTTTCATTACCAAAATGAACTGGAATTGAAATGGAAGAATTGTGGGTGTTCTCAAACATCTGCATCAGGGATTTTAATCCAATACAAGACACATTTGAATAATGTATAAATGTCAATACAATTTATTTCAGTGACTGATGTTGCAATGTTTAGAGCAAGTGGACTGCCAACTCAGGAAAGTTACCAGAAAGATGGGATGATAAAGCATGTGTTCATTTCAAAAGTGTTAATGTAATGTTTGAAGGGGTAGTCCTCTTATTATCCCCTGGGATTTTAGTAGAATGGATCATACTCCTTCCTGAATTGTTTTATGATGAATGGCTTGATCTATCTGATCATATTGTTTGTGATTTCTTGAAAATGCTATCATGTTGTGATAGTGCTTAATGAATAAGTGATTGTCTTGATGAATCTTTGTGTTTATTGGAGGCTTCTTGTTGTTTAACTGGTTTTTGATCAGTTTCTTCACCATCCAGATATCACTCACTCATGAAGCAGCTCAAAATTCTTATACGCAAGGCCAGATGTTGCCAGCTTTTAAGGTTGCTGGACAAACATTGTGCCATTTTATCCGTGGATCACCATAATGACGGAACTGCTGCCCCAAGTATCAGGTTAGAATTACTTGGAGGATTGCTTTCTGTTCCATTGTTGAGATGCAGCAGCATGTTCAGTAGGTTAGAACCTTTTTTTTTTTTTAAAGCAGTTGTACAATGTCTTAAGTGTCAAGATAATAACAGTAAGTGTTGCTTCCCAGTTTGAGGTTAAAATTAATAGGAGGAATATGTTTTGGTTTCATGCAACTTCATATGAAATAGTGTAGAACCTTGTTTTCTTTAGTAATTGTAAAATGTTTAAAGCCACCAAGTGGTCAGGTCTCATTTTTTTTTTCTTTCACACTTTCACTTAAAAGACATCATAAAGGCTACCAGATTTTCTTACTTTTCATTTTTTTTTCTTTCCCTGCTTTTCTTGTTTGTGCTTAATGGTGTAGTCCTGTTTGAAAATTTGTTGCTATCAATAATCATGTTCTAGATGCAATTTGAAAACCCAATGCTAACACTTTCCTTACATATGGAATGTGCAGAGTCCTGCATTGTGTGAGTGCAGTTGAGTCATATTTGTAGTACTATTAGAGTGCATGCATGATTTCTGTGGTTCTGCACTCTCCTCAGACAAGATTTGTCAACTAGGTGGTTAAGTTGGCTGAGTGGATTGCATGTGCACATGATAGGTTATGAAAAACCAAACTACCAATTTAGAAGTTTATCCTAGTCTGGAGAAAGCAACTAAGCTGGAACTTACCCTCATTGTGTGAGCTCATGGTATGATGTGGCGATTGGATTGAGATCACCTTCCCACCTTGTTCAAAGATGAAATACAATCCTTGAACTCTAATTTGAACCCATTTCCTTGCAACATCACATGCTTTTCACAATAACTAACAATATAGCAGAATTTCTTTACAAGCTTTTGTCTGAAATGACATCAAGCAGGCTACTATTCCCAATTGGTAAGTCTTGCAGTAACAATCAGAGTGTACCTTGTGGAGGCATAATGAGTAAAACATGCACAAAAACTTGAGAAAACGAATGGAAAAAGAAGGGAAAGGATGGAGAAAGCAAACATTTGAATATCCATTTTGAGATTGAAAGTGGTCTGTTGACCTTCTCTTAGTCTAAGCATTATAAAACAATAATCTGCAGTTTGGTCGCTTGGGGAAAATTTCTCCAGTAGCATCCAAAAGGTGGCTTCTTGGATATGAGTTACACATCAGCTTCCTGCATGAGTATCTCCCCTCTTTACTGTTTTGTCGATCTCTCCTTACTGCTTTTCAGATTTGCTGTAACTAATAAAATAAGCAAGACTGGCCATGTATACGAGTAATCCTCTTTCATGGAACTACAATGCCATGTATATGACTTATCCTCTGTAAATTTTTCTATTAAGCTTGAAATAAGGGTAAATGTAATAGTCTCACTTGGATTGTGTAAATTCTATGAAATCAGGGAAATGAAGCTGAGAGAAATGTAAATGGAAAAGAACATTTGGAGGATCATCTTGTTCATGGCTTTCCTCCACAGAATCTCAACTCATCAGTTCTCAAGAGTTGCATGAATATTTCAAAAGCTCATGATTATCAGTTTCATCCAAGCAAGGGTTACTGTCTAAAAAAGCAGGTTGTATCATTTGTTTGGGCTGTCTGCAGGAGTATAGTTCCTCAAGATCTTCTAGGAAGTCCTCATAATTGGAGAATTTTGAGAAAGAATATCTCCAAGTTTGTTTGTCTTCGAAGATTTGAGAAGTTCTCTTTGAAGCAGTGCATTCACAAATTGAAGATATCCAAATTTTCTTTATTATCAAATAAGCACTCCTGTTGTTGCTTGAATGGTGAAGACTTGAAGTGTGGAATGAGGCAAGGGGCAGGTAGGCATAAGGAACGTATTAAGCTTGATGCCACAGATTTTGTGAAACATAAGAATACTAGAAAGCTGGATTTTATGGTTCTTCTCTTGGTTAGTTGTTCCCTTGTTGCAAACACACTTTTATGTAACTGAAAGCGAACATGGAAAACAAGAGGTGTTTTACTATCGGAAATCTGTCTGGAAGAAGCTGATGGAACAAGCTTTAGATGGCTTGAAAGATCGAAGCTATTTTGAGTTAAATGATGCAACTGTAAACAAAATTATAAGAAGCAGAGAATTTGGTTTCTCAAGGATAAGATTTCGTCCAAGGGAAACAGGTTTCAGGATATTGGCAAACCTTAAAGCACCATCAAGAATTCCTGTAAAGTCCTCTTTCAATCATTTGTTTAGTAATTCAATTAGAGGGTCCTTGAATCCTAGAAATGTAAAATGCACTTATTTTAAGTCTGTGAACAATGTTCTCCGTGCTGTTCATGTTGTGCTTAAAGGTATACAACTGAAGGAACCAGGGAAATTAGGTTCATCGGTTTTTGACTATACTGGTATTTATAAAAAGTTTGTTCCTTTTCTACATCTTTTGAAGAGGGGATATTCAACCCTGCCTAGTGTTTTTATTGTTGTATGTGATGTGGCAAAGGCTTTTGATTCTATTGACCAGAATAAGTTGCTTACTGTGATGGAAGATATTATATCAAATGATGAATATACTGTAAACAAGTCTCTTCAAGTTGTCTGCACAAGGAAATCTACCCTGGTATGCCAGCAGCTAGCACTAGCACCTCAAGATATCGTCCATGGATCTTCAGAAGCTGCAATTTCTGTACCCACCTGCACGCTGCATAGTAGCATTTTTGTCAAAGAGGTAAAACAATTCAAGCTACTATTTTGGTAGCAGTTGTTATGGTCTTTGGTTCTTTAGCTGATTGTTTCATTAATATCCATTTATCACATTTTTAGTTACCTACTGGAGCTTAAATGCATTTGCTGATAACTTGCTTTATAGTGGTACCACCATGAGTAGGGCAATAATCCTTCTACTCTGTTTACTTGTATCTTATTGATTCAGCAGGGGCTAGGTTTTGGTTTTGATTTGCACTAGCCTTATGTTTATGACATTGCTTTAATTGAGGGCATTGTCTTTATTAAAAGTTCAATCACAGGCATAGTTGCTAAAGTAAACTTTTGTCATGTGTTCTGTGGTAGTCTTAGCCTGTAAATGAAAGAGTAGGTCACTTGTTTTTGTGTGACATAATCCATAGTAAATGAAAGGATGATGCAACGTTCCATCTAGAATTTTAGTGAAAACAGTATATTGGAGGGGTGGAGACTGGGGACCATATGGAATCACTTGAGGTACCAACTCGGTTCCTGTTCTGAAAATCTGTTTCATCTTTTACTATTGCAGAAGCTAAGATGTGTTTTAAAGATCTCTGACAAGATTTCAAGTTCAGTATCTAGTGTTTTACCATTTTTCATGTGGCAGGAATGCAGCAGAAAGATTAAGAAAGCAGAGCTTTTTTCTCATTTGAAGGAGCACATTAAGCGCAATGTGCTTCAGTTAGGTGACAGATTTTACTTGCAGAGCCTTGGTATTTCCCAAGGGAGTGTTCTATCATCTCTCCTCTGCTCATTTTACTATGGACATCTAGAAAATAATATAATTTTCCCTCTTCTTGAGAAAGTTTGTGAGCTTTCCAGACATCCGTTTGGCAACCAAGATACATGTGATCCTTCATCTGCAGCAATCCACCGTGTGAATGAACCCGTCACATACCACTGCAAATATCTGCTTTTAAGGTTTATTGATGACTTCCTTTTCATATCAACATCAAAGAAACAGGCCTCTTTGTTCTTCTCCCGGTTGCAAAGAGGATTTCATGGATACAACTGCTATATGAATGAAGGGAAATTTGGTGTAAATTTTGATATGGATCACGTATCAGGATTCAGGTCAAATAGACTCTATGTGGGTGAAGATGGGATCTCATTTCTTAGATGGAGCGGATTGCTTCTCAATTGCTCTAGTTTAGAAATTCTGGCAGACTACACAAGGTTAGTTCTTCCTTTCTCCCTCACTGGATGTGTCGTTCCTTGTTACTGCAACAATCTAATAATACTGTTCTTTTATACATTTAAGAGCCATACCTACAGTATTATTAGTTAGACTAGCACTTAGGCTGAACTGGCACTACTAAGTAATGCACTGAACCTTGTTAAATTTTCCTGCATAAATGCAATTTGTTGTTTTCCAATTTAACTTCTGAAAAAGAGAAAATTGTGAACAGATATCTGAATACTCATCTAAGTTCATCCCTCACCATCAGCTGGCATGATCATCCAGCTCGCCTGCTGAAGTACAAGTTATGTGATTACTTGCGACCCAAATGCCATCCCATTTTCTACGACACCAACATAAATTCAGCGGCTGTTGTCAGACTAAACATATATCAGGCTTTCCTGCTATGTGCAATGAAGTTCAATTGTTATATTTGCAGTTTTTCTAGCATATCTACTTTCAGCACTGATTGCTGCATAAATGCTATTGAAGCATCTTTGAGGTACAGAATAAAATGCCAATTATGCTTTTAATACTTAAAACCTCAGCAGTCTTGTGTTAGTTCTCTCCTTAAAAGTTTTCATACTCTTCTATGTTTCTCAAGTCGGCATCTATGACTCGAACTCTTGCTTTATTCTTAGGTACATGCATAAACTCATTAGGAGAAGAATGAACTCTCTGCATCTCAATTGTGGTTTTTGTCCCGTTTTTGAAGTGGGAAAAGAGGAAATCAAATGGCTGGGATTAACTGCTTTCAATCGAGTTCTGACAAGAAAACAATCCCGTTACAGGGAGTTGCTATTGCTATTGAGATCGAAGTTGCATATGGAGGCCAGCAACGGATCATCTGCACTGAAATATGCTGTTGATGATGCACATTCCTCTCTGCTTTGGAAAATTAAGTACTGATTTTTTATCTTGGAGTTTGAAATCATGAACAAGAAGTTGCCTCGTATATTCAGTTCCTGTGAAAGCAACTTTGAGCTTAGGCATCTTCTCTGGTGGCACTTGCTGATGTATATTTATGCTTTCTCTAGATCTATTTTGTTGTCATCTGGAGTTCTCGAGAATGTTAAGCATTAGACTTGTAAATCAAATCTCTAAGTGATTGCCAGGGCTAAAATTCACTGCAAATTAGTCTAACATAAGTAGTTGAGGCTAGCATGACATGTCTTTATTCCTAATTAATATAAGTTTTTCTCACTTAATACGACCAAAGAAAAAAATGCAGGCTTTTAATTAAAAGAGGAAACAAACGTTACCTTTAAATAATTGTACACTATAACTTGTAATCATCCACTAATTATCAAAAAAAGGTTCCACATACATACATACATATACACACACACACTCCTCACTCCCATTTTATTTTTCTCTTTATCGTACTATTTGGAAAATTGTGACTTGTATTGATAACTAACAATTATAATCATAAATAATTATTGAATAGCTAGAATTTTTTATATGTTTTTTATTCCATTAAGTTCTCCCCATATTTTCTGTAAAATCTAAAGTCAATTTTTTTTTTTTGTGAAAATAATATTATTAGTTGTACATAAATAGAGAACAATTTTTTTTTCTTGAGTGAAAGTACAAAAGCAACAAGGGTTCTTTGGCGGACACGTGTCTCATATCAGCCACAGTAGTACGCTAATTCCGTCCCTCAAAGTCCACAGTATCCTTCGACTCTCTTCATTCCTATTCGCCCACTTCCTCAAGCTGAATAGTGAAGACCCCAACCTGAAGCGTTTTCATCTGAAAACAAATTTACTCACTTACTTCTCCGCTCGAAGGCTTCCGGTAACCGGCGAACCAAAAACATGGCGGCTGGACGACTGCGATTCACCTCTCTCCTCCGCAACCTTTCTTCTTCCTCCCCGCCTTCCGCCGCCGCCCAGAGATCTGGGTCTCTCATCAGTCCCCAGGTACCAAGCGCTTTGTTCTGCACACTTTTTTTGTCCTTCTATTTATCACTTATTTTTTATTGTTTTGATTTTGATTTATGTACCCTATTCTCGTTAAATAGTTTCTTTATTAGTAGTATTTTTTGTACCTTAGTTGATGAAGGAATGCTGCAAATTTAATGGATTTGAGAGTTGGTTTCTATGCGGGATTTAATCAACAAAACAAAACCCTAGGTTTGTTGTAAGTTTTGTTAATTTAATTTCTTGAATCATAGAAATTGAACTGTTGCCATTAGTGGTTTTACTTTTCTTTTTAAAAAGCAAAGATTTAACTTTTTTTTTTTTTTTTTGGTGGAAAAGTCATTTTCCATTTCTCTTGATGTAGTGTCGTAGATTGCTTATGCAATATTTGTTGATCTGCCCGCTAAGTCCCGAATACGAGAAAAAGAATGAAATAAGTAAGAAAGTAATGTTTGATGGTATCATTCTGATCTTAGAATCTATTGGAGGGTATTTTTGAGTTGATTTCAGAGGTGAGATGTTTGTGACCTGTGGATACAGGATTCTTCTTACCCGACCATTGTCTTTGGTCTTGCAGTACATGAGGAGTTATGCCTCTGCTGCTGCTCCAAAGGTGCAGAAAGTGAAGGTAAGCAAATTTTATTGCATTCAGCTGGTAATTTCTTTTGGTTCTTCAACATCGTGATTTTGTTTCATCTTAATGGTTTGTTGCTTTGTCAATGATGTATTAGGTGCCTGTGACTATGTTTGGGCTTTCTGGAAATTATGCCTCTGCTTTGTACATTGCAGCTGTGAAAGCAAATGCCTTGGATAAAGTTGAATCTGAGATTTCTGACCTTATTGAGGCAACAAAGAAGAGTCCGACATTTTCTCAGTTTACTAGGGATTTGTCGGTACCAGCGGACACAAGAATAAATGCTATAATTGATATTTGTGAGGGAGCTGAATTTTCTAATGTTACAAAGAACTTCTTACGTAAGATGCACGGCCTCTAACTCAGTCTGAAAATACTGTGGGGGGTTTTATTTTATTATTTCTCCTCTGTGTGTGTGTGTGTCTAATAAAGGAAAGGAAGCAGGCAAGGTCAGGAGTGTAAATGAATTAGACTGTTTTCAGGAAGAATTTATGTTGTCTTCTCTAAGATTTGGTCAATTTGCCATTTGTCTTGTTCAAGTTTGCATTGGCTTTTTCTTGCAACTGTTAGAACGACCTGGATTATTTAAGTCTTTCCTCTTCCAATTTACAACAAATGGCAGGCCCGTGGAGGCTGCTAATGCCACTTTCTTTACCATTCCTAATTCCTTTCCAGCCAAACAAGGTATTTGAACCATCTGTGGCCTTCTTTATTAACTTCACTCTGTTCTCTTTGTCTTCCTTTCCCAAATCCAAGTCAGTTTTGATGTTCCTGAGTTTCTGCTTGCTTCCTGAAGCAGAAGCCTCAATGCGTAGTTTCTTGGTGAGAATTTGTAGGTTGAGTAGTGCGTGAGTTTTTGGACTAGGAAAATCTTCAGAGTATTGAATTTACTGCTGGACCATATTGATTAGTGTCCCTTGACACCATTAATTGAGCCTTTCTCTGCGTTTTGGAATATCTGTTTTGACTTCGTTATCTTGTTGGACTGATGCAAGTATTCATCTCTGATAGAATAGATGTTGTTTTATCTCTTGCTTTTTATCGCAGACGGAATTTACATGCTTGGGTGTGCTTTATTCTCCCATTCATGAGATCATCGTCATATATTTTCTTGGATGAACACCCTACCTTCTCGTGATTTTCCTGATACTTATATTGTGACTGGAACTAGTTATGTAACTCAGGTGTTTGTGTTATAAAACTCCAATTTTATGGTTTAGAAGAATATAAGTGTTCCTCTAGAAAAAACACTTGTCTGCTGACGTTTCTCTCCTTGATTTACTATTTTTCTGATATTTGAATTATGCCTTTAATTCATCAAAAGGGTCTGTCAAGATACTTTGCTTTCTGAGAGAACTGACAGCAGTTTTATGCAGAAAAGACTTCAATTTTATGTCAATTACCTATGCAATTGAGCATTTTCCTGCTTGAATACTACTATAGTTGGTAGATTACAGGCTTGATAAGTAACTACATCTTTATTTTCAGTTAAAAATCTTCTATTTTTGCAGCTGGATGCTTGATTTGTGCCTAAACTGATTCCTGCAATTGGTATAAATTTGTTGATCTTCTACTTAACATTGGTTTCCTTTAGAACAGTTGTTTTAGCTGAAAATGGGAGGCTGCAACAACTACAGAACATAGCAAAGAGATTTACAGAGGTGACCATGGCTCATAAGGGAGAAATCAAAGCCATTGTAACATCAGTCATTGTAAGTTCTTTTCCATGGGAGTTTAACTCATGTAACAAACGCATAATCTGGCATATACATATTTGTGGTATCTGTATACGAAGGATGGAGTTTCCTTTTCAAACCAAAGTACTTATGTCCTGACCAATTTTTTATGATTTTGAATTCTATCTATCTCGGTTAACCAAAATTGTGGGGCTAATATGTGTGTGTCTGCAACTCTGCATTTTTAATCTCCTTTCTTTTAAGTTTTTAGTTTTGCTTCCTTTTGGGATTTGTAATCACACAGTATTTTCCTGAAATGGGGTGTCAATAACTTCCAAGGCATCGCCTTCCTTGGAGGTTTTCCTGTTGGAAAAGTTAAAATTTTTATATTTTTTTTTGGGGCTTTATAGATTGGATGTGTTGATTATATAACATCTAATTGTGATCCGAGAACATTTTGTTTTTCTGCTGGAATCTTGTTGTCAACTGTCTAATGAGTATATGTACTGTCGGTGGTGAAACAGTTTCATTATTTCTTGGGACTTCGTTTTGAAGGCTATTTGCATCAATGGCTCATGTAGAATGGAACCTATGATCCCTAAAGTTTTGAAAGTCTTCATTTTTATAGACATGATGAAGTGTTTTGTGACTTAAAAAAGTAGAATATTTTTCTCAGTGAAGTTGGGGGCATAACAGAGGACATGTTGGGCAATAAGTCTTTTTCTTGTCTTTTTTTTTTTTTGTTTGGGCAACCTTGTTTTATTGAAGGAAGATCATTGTACTTTGGCTTTTTATGATCTGTTTAGAAGATTATAGAACAGTGAAAGTTGTTTTGGAACACGCTAAAAGGCTAGTCAGCATCTGAGTTGCATTATGTGAGACGCATTGGCCATAGTGGATCACCTTAAGGATATCCAGAAAGTTGTCACTTCCGTGGAATAACAGTTGGTTTCTGTATATTATCTATATTGAGGTTTACTCTTTTAGAATTCATCTATTTCCTTTATATCTTCTAAAAGCCAAGATGGTGCTTATGTACTAATGTTCTTCAGATATCTTATTTCCTAATGTTGGTGAAGCGAATACAACATACATTGTGTGGTTGCTGCTAACAAGAGATAGATGTTACTTATTGTTGGTGCTTTGCAATCATTTTTTATATATCTATATAACTGAAATTGGTAACTTCTAATTTTGTTTATTTTGCACGTTTCTGGATAAATGAGTAGATTTCTGCAGAATGAAGTTGTATGCAGTTTTTAAGGTGCAATTACTTGTAATTCTTCTATACATGAGGAATTGTCCACCATAAATCTACCAATTTTATCTTATGGAACTTGATATCAGTACAATTTTATCTTATGGAACTTGAGATCATACTGATAATTCATGAGTTAACATGCATTTTTCTCGTAAAAAGATTAATTTGTCTTTCAATTTCTGTATGTTCTTTTGCCATACTTTACTCTTGATGAACTAAACCCAGCTAGAAATTTTGTGTTATATTCTTATAAAGATTCTGTATAAGTTATTCTTATTCTGTGACACTGTTTTGTTAGGAATTTTTGCTATCAGATTTTGTTATTTTCTGGTTGGATTCTTGATCCGGCTGTCATAATAACATTACCTATTCGATAAAAAGAATAGCTAAATAAGCAAATGGATGATGTCATCTATTCTTCAATATGGTTGGTTGGTCCAGAAAACTGGTAAAAGACCATTTGATATTGCTGTTCATGTTTATAAGCTCTTCTTCTGTGCCAGCCCCTTCCACCAGAAGAGGAGAAAGAACTGAAAGAAACACTTCAGGATGTTATTGGACAGGGGAAGAAGGTGAAGCTTGAACAGAAGGCAAGTTTATCTTTCCAAACTTCCGATATTGTGGAACTGATTACTCCTGCTGTTCTTTCCTTCAGTAATATTTTGAATATTTTGTGGTCCATGCCAGATTGATCCCAGCATTCTTGGTGGGCTTGTGGTGGAATTTAGTCAAAAGGTTTTTGACATGTCTATAAAGACAAGGGCTCGTCAGATGGAGAGATTCCTGCGTACTCCCATTGACAGCATCTGAAGTTGCTGCAACTTCTCAGGGCCCTTAAACTCCCTATTTCTCTGCTATTTCCTTAATTGACTCTTAAGAAATTTTCAAACACCTCATCCTCTTGCATTGGCCGATATATTTTCCTTTGTTTCTCAAGTGCCTGATTGCAAATAAATGGTACCATATATGAGGAATATTTTGTATGCACTGCCTTTTGAGATTGTAAATTGCAGGTTAACAGGTCCAACTGTCTATGATTGTGCTCTTTTAAAAGGATCTGTTGCATTTTACTTGTAGTTTGGCTTTCTGAAAGTTTTGCTGTATGAGACAGTTGATGAGGTTTAGGTTATTGGTAGCGTGCTTTTCTTTGGGGGTAGCCCCATGCTACCATCTACGTTGGACAATTGTCGTGGCAAGTTATGTTTTTTGAAATGAGTGGCCACCGCTGGTCCGATTATCACATTGAGAGTGAAGTTAGCACTAAAATTCCTAAAGCCTAAAGATGGATAATGGCCTATGCCATAATTATGATCTGGCACACTAGGGTGGAAATCGATCACATGATGTAGCTAGTCAAGGCTTTGAGGGACTTGTCCTGGTTTACCCGATAAAGTTCTTATGGTGTGGAGCTTAGTGCTGTGAGTGCTATTTGGTCCTTACATAGGAGGCCAGTGTTCTTTTTTTTCAAGGAATTGGAGGAATTTTACTGGATTTGGTGCTTCTGCAATGGACGGACAATGGCAATTTCACCATGCGATGGAAACTCTCATATAACAAAATGTAAAAATATAAACATAATAACATCTAAGAGGACAACAGTTATTATCTTTGGCTGAAATTTGTACAAAATTTAGTCCCAATGAATCAAATTCAAAGTTATCAATAACTCATGATGAATGTGGATCCAATTTTACAAATTATCTCATTCGTAGAAGAATGTCTTATACGTTCTTTGCATCTCTAGCGGGAATGAAGAGCAAGTAAAGGAACTGTTCTACTCGGCCCATATGCAATGTTTTCGTTGAGAATTAAGCTGCTCTGGTGGCTGCAAGCACAACTCGTCTGGTGGGGTAAGTGAAAAGGAATGGCTCATTATTATTATTATCTGTTTAAAAAACGCTCAGAAATTACTAAACCAAAGATGATAATGGTTGAAGGATGAAGTGTTTTGCTTTTAATAATTTTAATTCGAAATTTTCGATCCTTCTCTTTTCATAATTTGTCAAAGAAAATAAGGCATTTTTGTTAGTGCTATTATGAGGGGCTACGTTTGTTCTAATTTTAAGAAATTTAAGGATATATATACTCTTTCAGTCCCAAAATATTTATCACATTAAAGGTTTCCAACTTTTAAAAGTAGTGGATTGATAGCGAACTTAATGGATATGTTTCCAAAATTACTTAAAAAATTCAAATTTCAAATCTGAATTTAGTATTAAATATAGATAAAGGTGGGGATAACATTGGAAAAAAATTAAAAAAGAAAAGAGATCAGAAGTAACTTTAACTTTAGTAAAACAACAAATATTTTAGAATTTCAAAATGAAAAGTATCACGCTTTCAATGTGACGGAACAAAGGAAGTATTAATTGACGTAAAACTGGACAATTGGCTGAATCTTTTGAACTAGAATTCCATTTGCACTTGTTCACGCATGCTCAAAGTTTTCAACAGACTAATGCAGAGCTGGCTTTTGTCATTTTTCTTAATGGCAAACACAGGAAAGTCATCAAATACCTTAACATTTCCCTCGACTTGGACACGTGAAAAGACATTCTTTGATTATCGTCCACATTACTGGTTGAGGACGCAAGTTTTTCCAAGAACTTGCTGCATACTCTTAGATATATCACCAGTAACTTTGCTTTTTTGTTGAGAGTTAAACATCAAGATGATCAAATTTTCTTGAACTCACTTCTTAAAAAAGTAATTAACTCTTGTAGTTGCTTTCCAGGTGATGAAGTCTATTGCTGCTTTCTACGTTACTATCTAGTGGCATGGCCTATTCCACGCAATTGCTTCCAAGTAGAAAAGATATAGTGATAATTTTATTCATCATCATGATAGGACGAAGAAACTCTGTTTTCTTCAACATTAACATCAAGTGCCAATATAAATAATCTTGGTTCTCAGAACCCATTAACTAGGTGTTTGCGAGTTCCTTGATTTGACTTCCAAGCCCACTCTTCTCTTTTCCCTCCTATAAGGTTTAGAGTTTTCCTTAAATAAAAGCAAGAAAATTATCTCTAGAGTGATTGAGAGATTGATATTTAATTGGAAAAAAGGTCTGCTATAACCCCGCTAATACTTTTCTGAAGGGTTCTGATGGAAGAAAGTTGTTTACATCCTGTTCGTTTTCCGTTCTTACAATATATATATATATATATATATATATATATATAAAACAATCTTCATTTCTATTTGCAATCATTTGTTTGCATGAGATTTCAAAGCATAATTAATAATTATGGCAATGCCCATTTATCAAACTGTAAATGCCACTCATTGTCCAGGGCATAATCAAACGTTTCTTCTTGTCTTTTCTTGGGCTCAATCCAACGTTTTGTTTTTTATCTATTTTGGGAAGTGGCATTATGGAATTTTCTCTCTTTTACGGTAGAAACTAGAAAGGCATAATTTAAGCAATGATGTGCCGAATGTATATGCTCCATCTCTTTTCACCTTTTCATATAATAGTGGGTTTGACATGAACCTCCACTTGTTTATTTGACCTAATAAGTCTACTTCTTTGGAATCAAAACAAAATTATCTCCTGCACATGTGTCTCTTTCTCCTTCGTTCTTTTTACCACATCCTTTAGTGCACAAAATTGACTACCAAATACTAGATATTGCAAGAGCCCTCATTTTGATGGTAACTCTTATTTACGACACCTAAAAAGTGAAAATATAATATTAGCAATAGGAACGAAGAAGTAAATGTACAAATGAGTGCACTAGCTGCATTTCTAAGGTGATGGAATATGGAGGGCCAGTTGGACGGCCAGGGAATGTTAAGGAGGTTGGTTACCCAAATCAAGACATCAATTAATTTTGAAAATTTGCAGCTTTGATTAACTGAACGCCTATGTTTTCCAGCATGCGAAGCCATGGCTCGCAATTGGTTAGCTTCAATTACGTGTTTGAGTTGCAAACGTTTAATGCATGTATGAGTTTTTTTGCATGTATTATTCAAAATTAAATGTATTTGCATAAAATTGTACCAACAACCATTTCATCTTAAATTCTATATATAGATGAGTGCCAAATTCTGAGTAACTTATGCATAATGCATGAACGAGATTTACCATGTAGGTGTAAAGTTGGACCTAGTCACGTAACAATAGTCAGCACAATTGTTTTAGCCTAGATAGTAAAATTAATTAGACAAGCTCAATATCATGCATTGAGATTTGTCGACAGGCAACAAAATTGTCAAATTTTTCTACCTAAAAACACTTCAGCCGCAATCAGCATGATGGATCGATTTTCAATCGCTATTTCTGATCCCATGCAGAGTTTGCAAGCATTGACTAGATTGACAATGAGGTAAATATCATTTGCTCGACACCATGCAGAGAAATCCTGACGTGTGTTATCGCTTCCATGGCAATGCAAATCTGCAGTTTCTGATGGAGGATTAGGTAAGGAATGGAAAGACAGAAAAAGAAGATCAGCCTTAACGGCCGGAGAAAGGACCATGATATTTGTGATTTGTGAGACATATGCATCGCAGAAAAAATGTCCCGTCACTGTCCAAGCTGAGTAGATATTCGTAAATTGCAAGTAAAATAATTTAACTGCAACCAAAAATTCAGAAATTATAAGCAGGAAAGAAAATGTCAATTGTGAATAATTAAAGTATCCAATGGTAATTCTTGGAATTAGAGTATTAATAAATTAAACATCATTAATTAAGTAACTACAAGTTGAGATCCCACTTGGGTTACTTCTTGTTTTTTCAAATGCAAACATGAACCACAATTAGGACCGGGATACAATAATCAAATAGAAGGATAACTTGTCAAATGTAACTCGAATACGTCATTTTTTTTTAAATTTTCAATATATCACATAAATTTTAGGATCTGCCGAAAAGTTGTTCGCTGAAACAATCATTTAAGCCATTGAATCTATTTGAACAAATCTTGTATATAGAAACATCAATGAAATTGTCATTCTCAAGTCTTTGTCTGCCATTTATGTTTATTTCTGTTTTTCTTTATTAAATTTGTCTTCGTTTGTCTCTTCTTATTTTATTCTCAATCTATTCATGCACTGAGCGCATTTGTAACTACTGGTAATTTCTAACATAAAGTCATGATTACACATAAGGAAACACACTTGCATTCCTTCATCAGAACTCATAGGTTCGTTATGATGTCTTCTTTTTGAAGGATTAGAGTTGGTGCCAAAAAGGGTCAATATTTAACAGCTATTCAAATATGATATAAATTCTTTCTGAAAACACTAATAAATATCCATCTGTCGACAGGTGTTTTGCTTAAGAATTGTGTCATCTCTAACGAGAGAGAGAGAGACTTGCCCCGAATGTTTTTGTCATTCTTCATGTAATAAACAAAGAAAATTATAGTCCAGATGTTGCCCACGTGTGGCCATGCTATTTGTGGTTAAAAGAAAACTAGTACTAGTAGTATTTTATAATAGAAGTACTTCTTGTACTGTAGCTTTCTTTCCCTCTCTTGCCAGAGTCTACACTTGAGACACAAGTGTGTAAAAGGAGAGAGAAGAAGAAGTCTTCGTGAAGTGGTAATGGTGATGATGAAAGTGATAGCTGTGGGGATTGCTTAGATTATGAACGTGTTGAGACATGAGGAAAATGATTTTGTACATTCAGTAGACATCCTATTATGCAGCACACACATTTTCCGTTTGTGATTGTATATAGTCAAAAGAGATGACAGGGTAATTAATAGGGGGGTGAATGTGTACTCAAACTTCGATTTGTTTCTGTTCCAATTAATCTTCCATTTCCAAAATAGCTACCTACAGAATGAATGGGAACATGGAGGAAACGTATCAAAAAAGATGGGACCTTAGCTTTCCATTTTGTAATTGGTGGGGAAAATACAAGGGGTTCGTTTGAATAGTGAACTTTTTTTAATAAAGTTTTCTGTGTATTATAAACATGTTTTCTAATTATTATTTTTTTTTTGCTTTTCATCATGTATTTACTTTACATATATCAATTTACAAAAGTGTTACAGTATTATTCTAATAAAATTTTCCAAGTAGTTCTCTCATCAAACATTTAAGTCATATTTTTATAAATTATTATACTTCTGAAATGGTACTTTACACTAGATAAAAGTCACACCCTGTAAACACGCCTTTGGTGGCAAAAGATTGATGCCTAGAATTAAAATTTTGCGCTGAAGGCCGCGGAGGGTCCAAATGCTGAGAATTGTCATCGAAATAAATTTTCAATAAGAAAGCTCGGATTGAATTGATATTATTACGAAAAAAGTAGACTGCAAATATAGAACGTAATAATTGTACATGCTTACTTTTGAAACTAAAAGAACTTGAAATAGCAAAAGGATGGATAAAGAAGTATTGTTGGTAAATATACTACATACTTAGTTAACTTATAGGTGGAGTGGAAAACGGATTGGAGGGGGACCTTAGCAGAATAGAAAGGGACAGTTGGTCTTCTTGTCTTTGACTCTATCCAAGTCTTTTTCGTTACATTTTTCTTCACTCACAAGGCAATCATCAAATGTGTATGAGAAATGAGCATATTTTGCTTCCACTTCACATAATCATCTTCATCTCTACCTCTCTCTCTTGTTCTTTCTGTATCTTTCTTATCATGTCAGCTATATAACTTCCTCCCATCTCCGTCAAGCAAGTTGAAGAAGAAAAATATACTAACATTTGTATCACATTTTTTTGGAGTTCAGTGAAAACAAAGGAGCTCTGTGGAATGAGAAAGCCAGATCCAATAATGGGGAAGGACAAAGGGAATAATAACAAAATCAAACTCAGAAAAGGGTTGTGGTCACCAGAAGAGGACGAAAAGCTCATGAATTATATGTTAACAAACGGCCAAGGATGTTGGAGTGACATTGCTAGAAATGCAGGTCTCCAGAGGTGTGGCAAAAGTTGCCGGCTTCGGTGGATCAATTACTTGAGACCAGACCTCAAACGAGGTGCATTTTCACCTCAAGAAGAAGAACTCATTGTTCATTTGCATTCCATTCTCGGAAACAGGTTTCTATCTATCTGTTTCTCTCTCTTTGCGTGTGCGTGTAGTACCGCCTGATAGAATGGTGCCCTTAATTGTAGTATTGCATCAAATTATTGACTTCTAAGCATGTCAAATGTAACTTTGTTAATCTTGAATCCTAACTGATAACATTGGCATTTTAGTCCTTTCTCCTGCTGTTTGAATGAACCAGCAGTAATTATTTTGCTCATAGAAGTTTGATCAGCAAATAAAACTTATGCACTTCCTCGTGTACATAAAATTTTCTAATCAACCACTACATGGTGGTACTTCAAATGCTGCTGCTTATCATAGTAGCCTCTACATTTATCATTTTAGCTTGGTTGAATGTTTATAGTTCTGTGACCTCCACACATGATGAAGAATGACACCGAGAGCTAAAATTTTCAGAAATGCTTAAAGCTGTTTGTTACATAAAGTGTATTAATAGTCATAGAAATTCTTGATCCCAAAAGCACTTTCCTCCTTACGTAGAAGATAAGAATTGTTAATTCATGCAGAATATGCAGGGCAATGGTATTCCACTTGCGGACTTTCTGATTGCAATGTGACCATGAATTGTTTAGATTAAGTTTTGGATGCCTGGACAAGTTATTATTATTATTTTTAAGATAAAGGTTTAAAGCCTTGACAAGCTAAATTTTTTTTGAAAGTATTGGTAAGTTTATTGATTGTTCACAAATGTAGATACTTCAGAACTTATCAACAAGAAAGCTGATTATACCTTATAACTGTTTCAGCAAAGGAGAAATTAATGGTCTAATGGATCATATGTGCTAAGTTTTAGTATACTATTAAAATTGGAAACAGTATAAACAAAATCAAGGGTTCTTTTTTCTTTATACTTTCACTCCTCTCAAGTGTTATTCCCGCATGAAGTCTTCGACAAGAGACGGCCAAGCATCTCAAAACAGGAGTTATCTATCTATCTATCTATCTATCTACCCGCAAAAACAGGAATGTATTATATGAAGTTACTAATAGAATTACTTACCATAGAACCCTTAATAAAATCACTTACCATTAGATCTCGAAAGTACACAATATTGCATTTAGCAAATTTATTTAGTCTTGAGCTTCTATGGTCAGACGATATGTAAGGACAAGTGGAAAATAATTGAGTATTTCCTTCGGCTATCCTTCACATAAGCTAGCTGTTTACTCATACAAACTGTATTACTCTTCCTTTTTCTCCTTTGTTTTTTGTGGCTAAGGAAAGCTGAAACAAGAATCTGATTTAAAAAATGAGAAATTTTGAATGGAAATTTTTGCTTTTCACAGGAGCATATGGGGTTTTAATAAGTTTTTTTTTTTTTTTTGGGTCAGCCATACACCCAAAATTGGCTTTACAGATTGCTACAGTTTGTCTAAGCACATCGGTGGAGTAGTACATAAGTTTTCTGTTAGTTAAGTATGCATTTTGTGTATGAATAGGCCTTGCATTTAGGTGATCATATATATGACATAACAAACAAAGAAAATACCGCAAGAAAGCAGCAAGATTTTGAGCATGGCTACGATCTTAATTCAACTCTCGTGTCAATCAGATGGTCACAAATTGCGGCACGTCTACCAGGGAGGACAGACAATGAAATCAAGAACTTTTGGAATTCCACAATAAAGAAAAGGTTGAAGAACAGCAACAACAACAATAATACTATTACTTCTACATCATCACCTAACACCAGTGATTCCTCAGACCCTAGAGCCATCATGTTAGGAGGGCTAATGCAGCCCATGCAGGCAGAACAAGACGTATTTTCTATTTGCATGGACTCATCTTCATCATCTCCACCATCCATGCAGGCCATGCTCAGTATAGCACAAGGCAACCCTTTCAATCCGTTTCCTCCACTTCATGATAGCACTGCTTATCTTGACATCAACGGCACCGCATCAGCTGCTGCGGCCGCTGGTTTATATAATTTGTCAGCAGCCCATGTTGGTGGAGGCGGCGCGGGCAGCGGCAGTGCCGGAAGTTTAGGAGACTATGGTTTGGTAGAGCCATATGTGATGGGGTTGGAAAGTGACCTTTCTCTTCCTGCACTGGAAGGTAGGCCCTTTGATAATATTAATGCTGCAAATGATCAGAGTGTTCTTGACAAAAGACTAGTCCATAACAACCACCACTTCAACGGTAATGAAAGCATAAAAGTAGTAGATGATTTTGTGGGAGTTGGAAATCATTGGACTGGAGAAGGCTTGAGAATGGGTGAATTGGATTGGGAGGGTTTGTTGGCAAATGTCTCTTCTTTACCTTACCTTGATTTTCAAGTTGAATAACTCTTTGATTTCCCTGGCTTTTTCAAAATCTTAAATCCTATTTTTCTGATAAATCTTTTTTTTTTTTTTGGCCCGCGATATACTTCTTTTGTCATTCTTGCAACACCTTTCGAATTTTCTTTCCTTTTCTTTTCTTATTCTTGGTTGTATCACCTCTTTCTTTGTTCTCATTTATATCTTCAATCTTGGTTTTTAAAATAACCATTTAGACCAGTAGAAAAATAATTTCCTAGCATGGAAGTACATCTGTAGCGGAGATTTTTGGAATTTCTGCAAAAATATAAAGATGAAGGCTCAATCATTTTCCGGGAGAATCAAAGTTGGCAAAGCAAGAATATATGCTGTTGATAAAGTGTGAATATGACTGTGAGAGGAGAAATAAAGGGTAGTAGGTGAAATGTATCTAGCCCATGTACAGCACAGAGAAAATAATATGTGAGAATGGACGTTACTCTTGGGAGCACAATTAGAAGAACAAGGTGAGTATGGGATCAATCTTTTGATGTAAAAAGAAAAAATAGAAAGCTTTAGTTGTAATTAGTTGGAAATACTTTTACACAATAATAGAATACAAGCTGCTTCTCAGTTCCTTTAAGTTTTCCCTTTTTTTTCTTGTGGATTTGCTAATTTTTCCTCATAACATCAAGCTTTTGATGTAAAAAGAGAACAATGAGGGAACTTTAGTTGTATTTAGTTGGAAATACTTTGGAAATTTTACACAATGATAGAGTTCAAGTTCAATATCAGTGTTTTTTTTTAAATTTGTATTTGCTAAAATTTCAAAAGTAAGGCAAGTTTTCTTTAATGTGCCTACTTTGTAGACATATACATGCATCAATTCGGCAAATTATTCATGCAAGTCATCCCATGCCGTTGACACCAAAAATGGAAGTGGTTAAAAATCCCAGAAACATTTTGGTTTCATCTAGATTGAGGAATTTGATAAAAAAATTTGAAATTCTCTCAAATCAATCTAATTATTATAGATTATTTAAAAGTTATTTTTGAATTTGTGAATTACAAATTACTATAATATTTAAAAGTATTTCCATAATTGGTGAATTATAAATTCAAATACTTCTTAAATAATTTAAACAACTATAGTTTTTTAGGCGGATTTCAAATCCTTTATCAAAATTTTCAATCCAAACAAATCCTTTAAGAATTGCCTGAGGTTGATAATGATCTTGTAAAACACTAAATAAGAATACTAAATGCAAATATTCCAGAGGTCAGATGTAAAATAACCGAGTCTAATGGTTGGTTTTGGAGTTGAGATTTGGGTAGAAAATAAAAGAAAAGAAATTAAAGGAGAACTGATTTTTCTATCGTTTGAGAGTCTTAAGCGGACTAAAAAAGAAAGTGAGTGGACAGATTTGGAGAGATGAAAGCAATGCTACAGTTAAACTCACAAAAGTGTTCATAGGGTAATTTTTATCTGGCCATATTAGGAAGCAAGTCCCACAATGTTCTTTTCTTTCTTTGTTTTCTAAAATTTGGAGAAAGTAATAAAATCAAAGTTAGATACAAAGGAGGCCATTAAAAGACTGCATGAAGCAATGAACAAGTTTGTGAACTAAGGATTTCCTATATATTTGTCTTGAAAATGCATCCTGTACTCCCCTCAAAAAAAAAAAAAAAAGAGTCCCCTATAGAAACCTGTAGCATATAACTTAACTGAATTTACCCTTAACGTAGCATACCTTAAATTAATTTTGTTACGATGGTTTTTTAATTTAATTTTTAGCATAGCCGGCTACTATGGCAAAAATTTTATTATTATTTTTTTCACGCAATATTATGACACAAATCTGGATAGGTTTGACTAATGTAATACAAATACTATTTTGCTTTTAAATCTGGAAATACAAATAAAAAATTATTGCTTAATTACGAAAAGAAATTCTTTTTTTTCCCCTTTAAGAGAACAAAATCCAAAATTTAAACATTGAGCATCCAAAAAGATTTGATTGTATGCGTAAAAGCCCGTAGAGAGAAGGAAAGCCCATGGAGATGCGAGTCATCTTTCGGGTCCAGGACGTCCAGGGCTCCGCACAAACAAAATTCATCGTCGCCTGAGAGATTCGAACTCTCGCGGGGAAACCCCATGTACTTAGCAGGCACACGCCTTAACCACTCGGCCAAAGCGACTGGTTGGTGGTTCTGTTGCCATTTATTTATTATATCCTCTTGTCAAATATTAGTATAACACAGACAGTATGTATGATACTATTTACTTTAGAAATTAGATGTTTTCGAAGTCTGTAATCTTTTGTAAATAGTTATCTAGAGCTAATTGAAGTTAGAATCATCTGAGACTTATATGCCTTGAATATCAGGTTCTTGAATTTCAGGCCCAAGTTATTACTTTCTTTTTTTTTTTTTTAATGGGTGTGTATATAAGTTAAGGGACTTGCTGTATTAGAAACTTTTGGTTTTGAGTGCATTATCAAACATCTCTACAATTGTCATTTGGCTAAGGTTGAGAGCAGTATATGGGGAAACCATCAAAAGTGGGTAGCCCAACGCATAAGAAATAGTATATTATTTCAATGCAATTTTTTCATGTTTAATTGCTGGGATTGCAAAGCAGTACTCTAGTAGTTAAGATCAGTGTGACATAAGCTATTGGGCAGAGATGGCAATAGGGATGAGTACCCATACCGGAGATCAATGGGGTCGGAAAAATGTGCTGCTTTAATTTAATATTAGATAAAACATAAAATACATAATCTAATAGAATTATGTATGTGTAATATGAAATGAATATTATGATATTTTCTCTTGTGATAATATAATATAATTTTTTTTTACTTTTTGTGGTAAAAATGAGAATTTTTTTTTTTTGGTATGGCATGTTGTTTATAAAAATAATGATAATTTGTTTAGAATTTATGTGACATCAAATCTAGAGAAATGGATTTACAAGGTCAAAATAATTTTTAAACTTTGTCTCATGTTAAAATTTTGATGAAAATTTAAAAAAAATGATTGATAAATCTATTATTAGGGTTATACATATATAAAAAATAAAACCGAATAAAAAATGAAAATAATAATGGGACAGGACTGGAAACCTGCAGGAATAGTGGGCTGAGGGAGGGACTGGGGAGGGTTCTCCTGTTCAAAACCCATCCCATTACTAGCCCCATTAGTATTGGTCGGTTTTCTTTGCATTTCTTGAATTCTTTAGCTGCATGCCCCCATATGACATTTTCTATATCATCAATTTGTCGTTGTTATTTATTTGGTAAATAAATCATGAATTTTGTCATTCATATTCATTTTTTAGAACAAGGAAGTTTAATTCCTCAACTGTTAATTAATAATTCAAAGAGGTTGTCTTACCTACCTTGGACAATATATAAAGGCTTGTCTTGTCCAAGGTAGAGATAAAACTTTTAATTATTGACTAAAAATTGAGGAATCAAACTGTTTGTTATAAAAGTTAAAGGAGTTCCTCTTATCTATCTTGGACAATACAAAGCCTCTTCATACATTGACGTATATAAATATAGACGGAGCCAGAATTTTTTAGGCTTGGTTGGGGTGGGGGGAAATTGATATCATATAATTTGTGTGGTGTAATGGAAAAACTTGTAAACATTTGTGGGGAAAATGTTTTCTTGTCAAGAGGATGTCTTCACAAAATATTGAATAATTAATCGATAGAAATGGAACGTGGTGGCCTCTCCTCACCTATGTCTAACTCCGCCCATGTGTATAAATGGGAAGAAAACAAATAAATTACCCAAATTTGGCCTCTAATTCGGACAAAGCTCATATTCATACCTAAATTTACCAAATCTTGCCGTCTAATTTGAAGAACATGAGTGTCAATAGTGATTTATATGTGCCCATATAGAGAGGATGATCTACTAAGTAGTGCTCCAAGCGTTTTGCAGTCTGATCATATAGGTTTTCCAATGCTCTGTTTTCGACTTGCTTAATTGAAGAAGAACTTAAAGATAGACTGCAGAAAACTAGAGAATACCATATTCTAATATAATTACATACTAATTACACCCTTCAAAGGTTAATTTAAATCTTTTTCTAAAGAATAAAGAAGAATTAAAAAAAAGATTGATTATTATCCTTCAAAGCATAGATGGAACAAGAGGAGAGGAATGGATTGGATGGTAAAGGGAGAAAGATTATAAAGAGATTTTGGATTCGAAATCTCTTACACTCAAAAAAACAAAAAAGACATAGTCAGAACAAGAAAATTTACATTGAGAGACGAATATTAACACCCTCAATCTGGATACAAGTTACCCTGCAAGCCTTGGTCTATTTCACATACATACATGCACACACACACATGGCAAAATACTATATTGCCAAAGAATATTTTCAAAAAATTTTAATTTTCTATGGGAGCAGAATTGAAAATTTTAAAACTTGTCGAAGGGTAGCCCCTCCTGCACTTGGTCCACCCTTGCTCCAAGGTCTTGTTTGGTCGCTGTAATTGGTATTCCAAAGGATGTGTCATGATGTGAATAATTGTGGATGATAATATGGGACCTCTCACTTACACTTATTTTTCTCATATCATTCAATACATCCACTCCCCTATTGAATATCTCAATTTACGGAAATATTCCAAAGTAGCTAAATCAATTGCATATGATCAAACATATCAAACTGCCACAGATAAATCAGTGAGACCTTAGTTGACAATTGATTTTATTCCCATAGGGTCAATATTATGAATGCACACCACAAATAAATCAGTGAGACCTTAATTGACAATTGATTTCATTCCCATAGGATCAATATTATGAATGCACACCACATTTTGAACGAAATAAATCTTCCGTCCAATTGCCACACGTGAGAAAACACATAGGGCAAGTTATTTTAGGGGAATCATTGACAAATTTCAATTTTAGCTTCATTTATTCCCTTTTTTGGTTTTTTTTTTTTGTGCGGAAAGACTAAAATGATCATGCGTTCTAACACAAATTCTTATAGATGACAATTCAGTACAAAGAACTAGGATTTAGTCTTTTCACCTAATAATGAAGAAAAGCATGAAAAGAAGTGGAGTATATTTTTCTTGATTCAATTCCTTTTTACAATTAAGCAGAAAATAAAAGTAGAAAGAATATACTTGTTTTCTACTGGCATAAATCTATTATATATGCAATAGTACTCGAGTTCTCTTGCACTATCATGTAAACATACTCATGATCATTTTTCTTACATCATTATAAACACTTTATTATAATCATGTGACTATAAAATATATCACATGATTTACAAGTGAATTTTTAGACCACCCCTACATAAGCATTTAACTTTTGTAATAAAAAATGCCCGATTTCACGCATCTGTGCAAAAAGCCCTGCAAAGCACAGAAACATATAAATTCCAAATTTTGAATATTCCTGGCCCCTAGATGACAAAAAGAAAAAGATGACATACTGAATTTAATTGAAAATTAAATTCATCCCACGATCCAAAATCCCTAATACATAGATTTACCTAATGTGTTCGGTGCTAAGACATAGTACTCAACATGTTGCAACAATAGGAATCTAGGTCTATAGATTGGTACCCCAAATTTGAACTCATTATGTCTTCCTATAAAAGCAAAAGCAGTCCCGTTAAATTATTTTCAATCATGACCTCTTATGCTTTATCTTGCATATCAATCCACAACTCATTTCTTCAAAAGCAAGAAATATCAGCAAATTCATATTTTAGCAATGGGGATCATCAAGTATATCTTCTTTCTTCTGCACGCCTAAAACATGCATTATGTCTTGGCCACTTGATGGTTAACAAAATCAAAATATGTTCAAATACGAGATCTCACTCTGACCTATTAATTTTTCCACATTTGATTCTAACAATCAAACTCAACTTGAAAATTGGACAAGATTTCAAACTCAATAAATAGAAGCTCGATGGGATGAATCGATTTTGGATTTGGGGAAAAAGTGCAAAGAACAAATTAATTTCCCTTTGTTTTCTGAGCGCTATGAGTGTTAGTTGGGGAAAATCTCCAATTAATTACTAGTCCGATCAATTTGAAATGTTAGTGAAACAATAAAACTCTAGGTACTTGTTAATTAATTAATACCTATATGCACTATTTAAAATCAAAAGATTTAGACGGATGCCTTGCAAATTGTGACCGCAGAGAAGTTTATGGGGAAAACTATAGAATCACTGTCTAAAATCAATCATCACGGGTACCAATTATGGGTCTTCTGCAACCAGAGAAAAAGTGATTTTATCTTGATATGAAAATTGAAATTCATAAACGGATTCAGAATAAGAAAAGGACTCTTAAATATTTTCACATTTTGAAGTTGTTGGAAATGCAATGGATATGATCGATTTTCACCTGTGTAGCTTTGGGAACATTGTATTCTAAGGTCATTTTCAGAATTGCTCATGATGGCCTCCATCTATTAAAAACGAACCTCTTCTTTTCGCTGTTTAAAAAACCCTCCCAAAACCCTTTCCCGTGTCAAGCAAATCATTTTTCCCACCCTACCTTTCACACACACACACACACACTCTTTCACTGTACTAGCCATGACTATCTACAGAACAGATTCAGAAGAGGAAGCTTTATTCCGCTCCTATCCTTGTGCAGTTTACTACGTACAAAGTCCGTCATCATTTTCCCATGCAAACAGTGCTGAAATTCGTAACATCAACAATGAATCTGCGTTAGAAGCTTTTGCCAACAATCCCACCAACGCAAGCCAAGAAGTCGCCAATCGGCTTGCTCTATCGCGTTACTCGTCCTCTCATGGATCAACCAGCGTTTTCTTGCATGAGAAGAAAATCCCCTATGATCATGATGTTCAAAGCCATGGAACAGGAGTTACGTACAATGAAGAGATTAATCGTCACGAAGGCAATATGGCTGTTGTTGATAGACTCAGAAATGGCTATCATATTGAAGATCATGAGCATGAAGAGGAAGAGGAATACTTTGGGGGGAAAACTGAATGGTGGAGAATGTTCTCTTTTGGTGGCTCTACTTCTGCAGGTTGGAAGTTTCTGTAGATAACTTGGAGGTTTATACTGAGTGTGGTGATTGGACTAGTTGTGTTCTACATTGTCACCAAGCCACCAGCTCCAAAGATGTCTATTAAGGAAAAATCTCTAACCCTTTATCCTCCTTTACATATTTGATTCGGCCTATTCTCAACTGATTTTCTTGACCTGCTTTTAGTTTCTGATTTTGAAAAATCTATTACCAGTGCGGCCTGCAATAGATGCATCTTAACCGTTAGTGCAAAAAGTTAATAAGAATTAAAATAAAAGGAGTTTCATGGGAATTTTGACATAACTTTCTTTGAAACATATTTTGCAATATGACATTATGCTTGTGCATAATCCGATGAATAGGATTCGATGACTAGGGCATGTCAATATGTAAAGGCCTTGTTTCCGGTTGTTTTAGATTTACAAAATCTGATTATAGAGAATAATCAAAATTAACAATATGACGTTATGCTTGCAGATAGGGCAGTGGCAATATGTAAAATCTCCCACACCATGCTGAAAACAGAAAGAAGCAAATGCAATGTCCGCATGATTTGTGTAAAAATGGGGAGTGACACAACATGGAAATCTTCTACAGGAGCCAAAGAATTGTGTTTTTGACTCGTATAGAAATTTATGCAAATATTTTCAAAAATACCTATCACCTAATAATATATTTACGTGTTGTAAAAATATTGAGCAAACTTTTTTTTTTATTTCACACTAGCGGTTTTAGATTATACGACATAACATGAATTTAAACTTGAAATTCAAATCATGCACATGTGACATATATCTATAGTTATTAGTGTAAAAAAATCACTCTACTTTATCAGGATATAAAAGGTTAATTCAAAAAATTTACATTGAAAGAAGATTAGAATGAAAAGGAAAACAGCTTTTTGAAACTCTTGCACGCTAATATTAAAGATATGAATTATTACGATTAGCCATCATTTTCTCAGCCTATATGTAGCTAATTTCAAGGAAATCATCTTTTTCGCAATTCAATGAATCAATTGAAGAGTTTATTCTAGAATTGTTCTTGAAAGAAAGCAATTATGCATTTGAGCTGTGGTTGGGCTCAATCTACTGCTACTGTCTACCACTCTAAAAGTACAATTGTTTCAGATTGGGCTCCGAAGGCCCAATCCTATCATTGCTAAAGATGTAAACGTCCGATAAAAATTCAACAATAAGTCATACCTAATGGACATTGAGCTGTAACAATTTTAGGGACTGCCATTTAGTCATTTTGACCAGTAAAGCAGATCCACGTTCAAGAAATTTTCATCCTTGGCTATCAAACCAGGCATGCTTCTATATTTTAACTATTTGTAGGCCCATTCTAGCCTTTTCTTTTGTCTTTTGTTTAAAGAAACAGAAAAGATTAGTTGTCTCATTCTAAAGGCCGAAAGGTATCATTAAAGTTGGAAAAGATAAACATCAAGTAAGAAATTAACAATAATTCATACCCATATTGAAATTGAACTATAAAATTTTGGATTAAGTTCAAGTAAGAAATTAACAGTAATTTATACCCATATTGAAATTGAACTATAAAATTTTGGATTAAGGTTGTATCTACTTCCAATGTAGTATATTTTTTATACTAACAGGTGTAAATATATATTAATTATACAAAAAAAGTGAATTTCAAATTTAAAACTAGATTATACCCATTGTATATACACTAATAGCGCTAAAAAATTATTCTAAAATTTTGAGAATGTCTATTTAGTCCTTTTTCACCAGTAAAGCATCCACGTTCAAGAAATTGTCGTCCTTGGGATATGAGGAAATTAAATGTTACTATCTTAACTATTTGTAGGGCCATTATGGCCATTTTCAAAGACATTAATTAGAAGTTATAAGACTATAAATTGTTCCCAAAACACATGAAAAAAACACAGTTAGCTGTTTGTTCTCCTAGGATAAGTTGATTTGTGCCAATTAATATACAAGTTGGTACGGCCATTAAATCTTGCAGCAGCAATCCCTAAAGATGTAACCCAAATGGAAGAAATCTGTGTAACTATATTATAATTTACAGGGCACCACCTATTTTAAATATTTTAAAATCGTTATTCTCTCTAAGTATATTATTTCAATAGCAGGCCACACGTTGTTATCCCTAGTATAAAATATATTACTAGTATTTTGAGTAACTATGTGCAAGTATAACATCCTTCTAGATGGATTAAGACTCCTTGTTTCTATTCAAAAAAAAAAAAAGACTCCTTTTTATTTTTCCGGAATCGGAAGTAGGGTGGAACGTTCAAAGAGACAAATGCTTATGATCAAAATGGAAACTCCACCCCTCATAGGATCTTTTATCCATCAAATCCACGAGAGACAAACGCTCAGGCAAATCCACCACTAAGAATTATTTACTTCTATCTTGTCTTTCTTTGTGGCAAACTTGTTCTTGACCATTTAATTGATTTTAAATATATAGTGACACGAATAATCTTCTTGTTTTCAACTTGATATTAAACCACATGTACTTTATATCACTAACTATGATTAATACAAACAAGGTGTCAATGATTGGAAATTAATTCGTACGCTTAGTAATTTACTTGTTGCTAATAATACCAGAGTTTTTGTTGTTTTTCATTTTTTGGATGAACAAATCAGGTGTATTTAGTCGTGTTTGTGGCTTCATGCTCATTTTGCCATTCTCAGTTATTTTCAAATCATTCTATCACATCATCCGCATTTTTTCTTTTTTTGGGCTATCACATCATACGCTTATAGATGAGAAGAGCACAGGTGTTATCCCACCTTACATTGCGCACATGATTGTGGTTTCATTCTCAACCATTGTTTCAGTGTCTGCTATTCTCTTCTTGGTTGTCATGATTTTCTTGTTATCTTTGACAAACGGTACTCTCCTGTCGGCTAGCAATATCAATTTTGAGAGAGTATAGACTATAGAGTCCTTTTTTGATATCATACCTTCGAGTTAAATTCACTATTGAATGAGAGAATAAGTGATTTTAACCCTTAGATTGTAACGATTTAAATTATTTAAATATAAATAATTATCATTTTTGATAGATACAATTTGAGGGAATGATTCCTAAAGGAACATAGATTTTCCCATCACTTTTTACCCTGGATTATTGATGCTAGGCAAAAATATGCAATAGTACCTCAATTTTGGATAAACTACAATTGACCCCTCCAACTTGGGACAATCAATAATCATAAATGTTATAAATCTATGTATGAAACATGTAAGTAAACCAATGTCATTTCAATTTTAATTCAAGTTCTATGTAACTGAATATTCCACAGTTTCTCCATTATCAAAAAACTTGCAACACTCGATATGCTCAATATACATCAAAGTTCAACATGAAATGACAGAGATATTTAGGTCAGATTGATCTCCAACTTATGCATCCATTTCTTTATTGTATATCTTGTAACATGTTAATGTTTGCAAACATGGCAGGAATTCCACAGTTTGAATTGGTTGAAGGAGTTGATCCATCTGGGGTCACAACCAAGTTGCTCACATGCAATTGTATCATGGACTTAGTGGTAGATAACAAGTCTAAGCTATTTGGGCTACACATTCATCCCCCATTTCTGGCACTTTCATTTGGCAATCTTCCTTTTGCAATGACTGAAGTAAGCATTTGTGTGCTATATACTTTCCAACCTTTAATTATTACAATCACCTGTACCTTCAAGGACAGAAGGAAGAATGCATGCTTAATCCAATTGGCAGCAAGAATTTTATTGTCTCTCTCTCTCTCTCTATTGGCAGCAAGAATTTTATTGTTCCTCTCTCTCTCTCTCTCTCTCTCTCTCGTCAGTATTCTATTTTGGTTGGCCAAAGTAAACGATTGTCAGCAAGGACTTAAACTTCACTTGCAGCCTTAACTCGGCCACTCTTGTGGTGGACTTACTATTTAGTCTATTTTTCAAAATTTGGTAAGATTTTAGCTGCATGAAAAGAATATCCGTGGGCTATCTATCACCTTCCAATCGCTTTAAAGGGAATTTGTTGTCTTCTTCTTATAGCTCTTTTTCACCTAAAACACATAATTTTGCTCTTACCTGCAACCTTCAATCACTACCAACTTACTATAAGGTAGAAGATTTGATTTACAAGTTTAAAAACAAAACAAATTTTAGGGGGAAAAAGAACTATACTGCCAAATCTTGAAGTTGCATTTCTGTGATCATTTGCCAGGGCATGCACACATATATTTAAGCATACCAAACAGAAACGAAACGCACAACCATAATTGCTCTTTCTTTAGTACTAATCTTGATTACACTTTTGTGGTCCAAAAAAATGAGGGACAAGAAAAACGTCTTCTTAAAACATTTGGATTATATTTTGTGTACTTGAACTAGTACTTAAGATTGAAAATTTGTTGCAGGCTCCAGAATTTCATACAGGTGTTGGTGACAAAGAAATTTTCAAGCTGTTCGTGGGCACTGGAAAAAACCAATGTATGCTGCAGGAAGAAGCATGCAAGATTTGCTTGAATCAAACAAAGGATTGCCTCTCGTCATTCATGTGAACTTAAGATCAAACTTTAAAGTAGTTTGGGGACTTATCAAGCCTAAATTCCATCACGAAGCTCAGTGCCTAATTATTCTTGGTAAAGCATACGACAAGAAACATAGAACTCAAGAATTTATTGGCAAGTGTACCATTTCTTCATAGCCCTAAAATATTATTCAGTCGAGCTGAACTCAATTGGGGTTTTCACCTCCATGAAATAGTATTCGAAGGTCAAATTGAAGAGCATGTCATTTTAAAGTCTAACGCGAAGATCCTATCTTCCTTGGTTATGTTTTCAAGAAAGGCAGGATAACAATTTAGAACAAAAACGTGAGAGATATCGTCAATCCAGAATTCAATTACCTTTATGTAATTAAAGTTGTACATTCACTGTTTAAAACATTACAGATTTGAGCGTCCTTTACTTTTCACTGAACAAATGAGGAGGAAGATCATTCATTCTTCAATTCTTTTCCTATACCATTGCCCTCATCAAATTTAAGACTCAAATGGGGCCGAAACCAAAACTTGGAAAAGGCACTGAAACGGGAAAACCATCCTATAATATTTCTAGTCTTTTTCACCTTTTGGCTCAGGCACTATCATTTGGTATTCTTCGACTATAGAACACTCACAATACTGTGTAAGCCTGTTACAAGAAGACGTCTTCCAATTGATGTATCCTTTTCAAAAAAGCTACTATTTTAGTTGATCTACCATTACTGCTGCAGGATGAGATATAATACTAAAGTCTAGTGCAGGAACTTTTAATTCTATACGAGTTGTGAACAGTGGTGCTTGTGTTGGGCACACGCAAAAAGTCTTTTTTGTGTCACACTTATTCCACCAAATTGATATGGAAAAAGTTATGTTAACATCAACCCTCTAAACAAACAAATTGACAAGAAAGTGGCAAAAGTGGCGAACCCAAATGCAACATAATGCTGACCTAAAAAAAGACAGTCACAACTTATCACCAATAAAATCATCTTATCAAGGGCTTAGGACACAAGAAAAATGTAGTTTTCCGTACCAAGTAAAAGTATGCTTTACTAGAATAAGCAGGGTTTATCTTATGTTGCTGTTATCTCCTTTAGCAAGAATAAAGAAGTACTAAAAAATGGTTTAAATGCATTATCACCTTGAAGGAGTGCCTAATTGGTTTTTGCATTACCTTGTAATTGGTCCCCGACCAACATTTTCCTGATGTTTTTTGGGCCATAATTCTGTTAAATTAATTGGTCCCAATTACCTTGTAATTGGTTTGAAGATATATTTTTTTATCTTGTTAAACTTAACTTTAGACATTGAAATTTTAAATGACGATATAATGGGCATAATACGAGCGCATAGATTTTGAGTGGCTTCATTACTTGACTAATGCCACAAGCTTATGATAAAACATATGATCGTGGTCCTCATTATTGATTAGATCAAACCACAATTCTGTTAAATATATTATATCATACTTTAGTCAAAAGCAAAAGTTAGATCAAATTTGACGTTTAGTGAGTCTAGCTCACTAATTTAATGTTAATTTGTGCAAACAGGGATCAGGCTAGCACATTCGATTAACAATCTCGTGACCACCAATAACTTTAAATGCAATACGTTTGATTAAATAAATTGATTAAACGCTCTCCTCACTTCCACTAATTTCAAGCTATAAACATCTCTATTTTGACGTTTTTACACGTAATTATCATGGACTTATTGTTTTATCTTTTTCCCTTTTTTGGGTTGTTTTTATTTGGTGATAATTTGACACCAGTCTTGAAATTTTTACCATTTCAATTAGTCCTCAATTATTACACTTGCCTTCCCTAATCTGAGTGTCAATGCAACAAAGTAGCCCATCTACATAAAAATTCTGGGTAAAATGCTAAAACAGTACTGTAGTAATGAAAATACTTTTCAACACTTACCTGAATTTATACGCTAATGGCCATTTCTGAAATGCAGTATTGCTTATTTATGTGTTCTCTGTAGATGGTACTGTTTTGTATATAATTCTACTGAAGAAGGTTTACTGACATTGTATGAATACTTCGTAAGTTGATCAAAATAAATAAGAGCAAACTTTAAAAAGACCTGATATTAAACATCTTCTAAATTGATAACCATTCCCCCAGAACGCGATGCGTGCGGATCCCTATGCTTATAGGGCCTATTATTTTCAGCTTCAAATTATTTGAAACGTTTTCCCAAATAAAGAAAAAGGAAGAGCTCCAAAAATATTTCTGTTAAAACCGGTTACTATATAACAATGTTGATAAGTTGTCTGAAAAATTGCTTTGATAAGCTAACTAAACTTGATAAAAGCTTGTCAAGGGATATTAATTCCCCAAAATTAATGCCAACCAAAGAAAAGAGAAAAAGAAAACAATCAAACTCCAATCGATCAGTTCAAAGTAGCTTTTAGTTTAAAAAACATAATACTCAACTGAGCTTAAGCAACTCTATGTCGTATCCGGGCCATGTACAATTTAAATTATAGCCAAGAAACAACTTCTTTTGCCTTAATTTCTGTATTTTATTCTATTGAGGTACACTAAAACAGTTTGAGGAAAAGGAGATAGGAACTAGATATATTTATTTAATTCAATTCCACAAAAAAAAAAAAAGAAATAAAGTCAACAAGCTTATTTAAGAGAAGATGGAGCAAATATCGACACGACTACAACACTTAAGCATAATAATAAAATTGTTAAATATTTTATGCTAAATTTGAATTATTTTTAATAATTTAAAGCTCTTTGCATAGCATGGGCATAATGCAAGTTTTATTCTATTGAGATACACTAAAACTGTCTGAGGAAAAGAAGATAGAAACTAAATATCTTTATTTAATTCGATTTCACACAAAAAAAAAATGAAAATTTACAACCTTATTTAAGAGAAGATGGAGCAAATGTCGACATGACTAGAACACTTAAGCATGATAATAAAATTGTTAAATAGTTTATGCTAAAATTTAAATTATTTTTCATAATTTATAGTCCCTGTGCATAGCACTGGAAATGATGCAAGTTCTATGAGGTACACTAAAACAGTCTGAGGAAAAGAAGATAGGGACTAAATATCGTTATTTAATTCGATTTTGCAACTAAATATACACACACATATATACATATACTGATATGATTATAATTACTAAATTCGCGCATGTATGTACGTAAAAGAGAAGATGGAACAAATGTCAACACGACTATCATAGTTAATCATAATAATGAGCAAACAGGTAAGTTTTCAAATCAACGACTGACTTCCGTTGTGCTCTTGTCCTAATCGATACAACCAAATTATGTAGCCTCTTGACAACAGTTTTCCTTTCTAAAACTTTCAAAATTTCCTGAATCATGCTAGAAATTTTTACTTATTTCCATTTTTCTGATTATCGTTGAATTGGTCCAAAATGCAATTCATAATTATGGCCTCCCAACGTAAATTATGGTGTGGATTTCCATGTTTGGCGGTCTCAATATTTCTGGTTGAGTGTCAAATGATGCATTACGCAATTCATAATTATGGTGAGGACTTCCATGTTGATTTGGCTAAGTGATCACTTAATAATGGCTTCATTACGTCCTCTTAAGTCTTAATTGCTTTTGTTTTCTTCTGAGTTTGTGGTAAATAACATAACCAAGCGCTCAAGCCATTGACTTAATGCATGGTTATGCTGGATGAACAAGAAAGAAGATCAGAAGAAGAAGAAGAAGAAAGTCTTGGTCTTAATAATGAAAAGTGCTTCAAGGACTTGATAGAGTCCGAGTAATTTGAGCACGTTGATATGCCTTCAAGAAGATTGCTGAGATTAGGGGTGTGCATTCGGTTAATATTCGGTAATTCGGTTATGTGAATTTGGGTTTTGGGTTAGTTGGCATATGAAAATCTAAACCGATTCCAATTCCGAATTCATAGTAACCAAATTCATGCGATTCCCGAATTGAATTCGGATTGGGTTACAAATTCGGTTATAACCGAATTCGCTTAGTGAAGTTTGATTTAAGAATTGGGAATTTGTCAATTTGGCCATTTGGACTCAAGCCACTAAACTAATATTATTTTTTATTTTTGCATTAATTTTGACACTTATGTTAAATGTGTAATTTGTAAAATTAGGACTTTACAATAATTTAAGAAGAAAAATATTGATTTGTCTTTTATTTCTCATAAGATAAGAAATTTCGGATAAGATAATGGGTAATGACGATTTATAATGGCTATAAGTCTATAGTGCCCTTTAGACTTTAAAAAGCTACAAAATAAGCACAAAAATTTAATATGCCCTTCTCACTTCTTGAAAATTGAAAATTATGTTTACGTATTTGGAAAATTAATTCAAGGTCATTTGATTGTAGATACTTAGTTATATCTTAAATTCTTGATCAATGATTTAAGGCACAAATAAAAGTGATTATTGATTAATTCAAATCAAAATCTTGAATTCTTGATCAATGATTTAAGGCACAAATAAAAAGTGATTATTGGTTAATTCAAATCAAAATACAACTTACTCTTACTCATACAGATACAATTTACAACAATTATAAATTACTGATAAGTGATATTGGATATAAGTTATAACTCATAGTATCACAATTTATAAATTTATGATTTACAATGAATCAAATCAATGATTATTAATCTTGTAATATACTATTTAATCACTTATAATTTACAAATTATGTAATGCATAATGCATTACAAAGTTACACTTACATTTAGTCTCATTTATTATATAAAGGGTAAATGCTTAATTTCTAAAAGACTTGATTGTTTTCAATGGTGAAAACTAATGTATTAATATGCTGTACTTATTATCTAATTCTAGTTATGTATAAAAGGATAATTCTTATGGTTACACAATATTATATATTTGTAGTATTATAGTCATATTACAAAACTAAAATAGTATATTATTAGAGGTACATGATAATATTATACAAGTATATTTATACTTATTATGTAATTCTAGTTATGTATAAAAGGATAAGAATTATAATTATGTATTATTATAATATTATGGACATATTCCAAATACTAAGATGATCATGATATATTGCTATATTGTAAATAATTATGTATTATTATTATTATAGGTACATGATAAGACTATATACTATCTATTATTAATAGCCTATTAGCCTTTATCTATATAAATATATAATATATTCATAGTATATATATTATATACCTATTTAATATATAACTTTATAAACTAATTTGGTAATTCGATTTCGATAAATCGGTACCCTATTTCATTACCGAATTCTGAATTCAAAATCGGTTATTACCAAATTAAAAACCTCATTACCTATTTCATACTATATTCGAATTCGGTGAATTTGTATATACCGATTATGTATCAAATACCAAATACCTGATTCCAAATTACCAAATTCAATTCAAAATCGGTTATGAATTCAGTTCACACCAAATTTGCACACCCCTATCTGAGATCCCAAAATATGACAAATTGTTGCCTCAAAGTATGAGAAAATTGCTGGTTTTGGTCCTTTGGTTAAGTCTTCTGCATAGCTTTTTTAAAACTGATGTGGCTATAGTTGTTAGCAATTATTTGCAGAGATTTTGAGATTTAACTATTATAGACGCTTTTTGCTTCCCATCAATAAGAACACTATTGGTTCTTTAATCATTTAAAATGAGGGATAATAACAATGGATGGTCTAACAAATATTGAAGGGATAAATATGTTTCTTTACCTAAAAAAAACACAAAAAGAGTTTCTTTACAATCCATTTAGCCAAGGTTATACAGTATTGCATTAATCAAAAAGCCGACTGGGGACTCGATAATTGTTAGAACCAGTAGAAACGTATCATATGCACAAAAGCACTTGTACAATTTTAACCACTGCACACATTTTTGTAAGGAAATGTATATCAGTGCATGTCAATCACAATTCATGCAATATGTACGGAAACATGCAAATCATTTGTGGTCTAATGTGGACCACCAACTACGTCCTTGATTATTCCTCGTAATTGTTGATATCCCCAATCCAATTAATCAAAGGACAATATAATCTTCTTCTAGATATTTTTCATGTACATTTCAGGAAAATTTCATTGTGATACTCAATTCTCGTAGGCTGCCTGAAGGGAAAGGGGATACACTTTTTCTGAAAATGTTTCGTTCACTTTTTCTGAAGATGTTTCGTCTTATTGGTACACAGAAGAAATTGCTTTTACAAATTAAATGCAGAACACAAAGTTCAAAGAATTTAGATCTAAACCTTAATTATTGAAATGCTAAAAGCAAGATCACAAGGCAATTGATAGATCACTTTCTTCACCTTTTCTACCAACTATTTGTTTCCCCAACTATTTTCCCTTGTGAACAAATTTTCCATGTTGCATGCATAAAACCAGGAAAAGTTAGGTTACTCAACTATAGGAGTGGCATGCAATGCAAGCAAAGGATCATGTTGGGAATCCAACGTGCCCCATATCACTAAAGACCTCCAATCCTACCAACTTGAAGCACTGACATTTGGACCACTACCATAGAAGAGATTACATATTTTAAATTTTAATTGCTCTATACAAATTGCTGACATTTGGTTATGGATTCCACTTTGGGTCGGATGAGAGTATCCACCAAAATGATGTGCAGATAATAATTATGGAGAATTTTGATGCTAAGTAGTTGGCATACAGATGAGGAGTTACACTTGGAAGAGTGAAAACAGGCACTAGTCTATGCCACGTGTATGCATATATGTTATAAAAAATTTATTGAGCACTCATTAACACATTTAAATTTCATCCAACATATCATGTATAAACACATACTAAAAATTTCTACTCTCTCTTGCATTTAAAGTGCACTATAGGCCATCAAACTTTACCAAATTCTCATCGAAACCATTTTCTTTTTTGTGTTAATTAGTCCATCAAATTTTTCCACATTCTTATAGAAACTATTAAACTCTTTTTTGTATCAATTAGTCTACTAAACCTTTGAAAAGATTTTAATCAACCCATTCTATCAAATTATCTAGTTAAATTAGATGGAAATTCTCAATCTCATCAACCTAACTCATTTCTTTCTTTCTAAATCCAACCTAAGTATTTTGATTGATTATAGAATTGAGTGGTAAGAAATATATCATTTTTGCCTCTAAAAAGTGCACATAAATCTTATATGAATACAACTCTACCTAAGTTAAATTAGACAAGTTGGCAAATTGGGTTGGTTAAACCTTATAATAATTTAGTGTGTTAGTTAATGATTTTGACAAGAATTTGAAAAGTTTAGTGGGTTACCATACATTTTACCATAAACTATATAAGTTAAGGATGTCAATCTCCAATTAATCATATAAAATTTGTACAACAAATATGGACACAATATATAATGAATATAGACACTGATACAATGGACATGGACATAATATAGATATTAGCACTTCCCTCAGGCCATTGTGAAAAAACCATCTGAGGCTTAAGTGAAATACTTGAAATACATGTTGGACAGAGAGACACGCTCTGAAAAGGGGCTTCATGTGTGGGTGAAATACTGTGGTGGGAATAAAACCTATAATCGGAGTAGAAGCCATTGAGGAAAACACCATCGAAAGGGAATAGGATGTTGTATTGAAGGGAATAATCACCCAAACGGGCACTACAAGAAATATATGCTTTTAATGACTTGTTATTAATTAAAAGTTACAAAAAACTTATTTCTTATTGTTAGATGTGGCGTGCATCCCACATTGGATCTTTAAGCAAGGGAGTCCTTCCCTTGATGATTATAAATATGTTGGCCTTTAGTTAATTTAAGTATACCAAATGTACCAACCCATGTGTCAATGGGTACCGTCCATGTGCTATAGGCACCAATTAAAGAGAGTTTTAGGAGGCACATAGCCTAATATTAAGAGAGGTTTTAGTTAGACATTAAACCAAAAGAGCAAATTAGTAGGCCTTTGAGTCGTTAAACCTTTTATGTTATTTAGTCCAAACGAACCATGTAAATTTTAGCATCTCTCGATTTGATTTATTGATTTTGTTATTGTTTTTATTGAGTTGCCGAGAATCCTATTGTTCTCAAGTCAATTTCTTGAGACCAGACCTAACACTTATGAAATAAAATTGGTGATAATCACAAAAAGTATAATTTTCAAGTCACAAGTAATGTAAATGACATTCATTTACAAGTCAAAATTAATTGCGTGACTTATAAATGTGAGTTAATGTTTATATAATCACAATTCATTTTCAAGTCATAAGATCAATTATGACTATATAAACGGACTTTAGTTTTAAGTCACAAAATCAATTATGACTGATAAATGAATGTCATTTCTACTATTTGTAACTTGAAAATCATACATTTTATGACTAGTACCAATTTCATGTAATAGAAAATAAGCCCTCTGTGACTTGCATCTATTTGATAGGTCACGAAAAGCATAAATTTCTTATAGTGTGGAATTATAAAATGGAACAAATACCTAAAAGATAAAATGAAAACGTGTAAACCTCTAATAGGAGTAGAAGCAAAATCTATAAAACAGGGCATGAAAAATAACACTCACTGGATGAGGTGACAACACTTGAGAAAAGAAGCACCCATGATAGGAATCCAAAAACGATTGTCATATTACGGAACACCGATGACCCACTACGGGATTAAATGCTCTAATACCATGTTAGAATGATGATAGAAAATTGAGAAGAAACACTGCGTGTTAGTAAAATGGTGTTCTAGTATAAAAGTATCAGAAATCTCTATCTGTGGGAGTACAATATATTTAAAAAGAGAAAATCTAATCTAGCAAAATTAAAGTATATAAGTTGAAGATATCAATCTCCAATCAATTATTTAAAATAACAATGAACGTGGACATAATACAGACATTAACACCCTCAATAAAAAGATGTTTTGAGCACTTTGTGTTTCAGGTGAATGTTTTAATTCTAGCCCTTTTCAGGCTAAAAACGAAGGGGAAAATAAAGGAATGCAAAAAACAACTTTGATAGTGGGAAGAAGGAATTAAGGTGCATCTGTTTTGAACTGGCTTTTGAAGTCACAACAGCCACGTTTCTTAATTCTTTTGAATAAGAAAATTAAAAACGGTTGAAACAAACAAGAAGATGCACTTCTTTCTGTTCATGGAATAGGAATTACGACAATTACGTATGACGTAGAAAAAGGAATAGGCAAACGCACTTATCACATGCCAGCACTCGTATTTTGTATTTTTGCGAGCATAGTTATAAGATACCGTCTTCAACTCTTCGGCACTGCCGAAATATATAAATAATGTGTTGTTATACCCTGCTGTTTTTATTACGTAATTTAGAAGATTTTTCGCGTAAATTGTTGTCAAACAAGTGTAGAATTTTCTAAAATCCCAATATCAGAAATTTAGATACAATTGTAAAAATAAATGCGTACCATTCTCCAAAACTGAGAGATTGAGAGATGCTTCAATACATTGAAATTCGCATGTGTGACGTGACGTAAGTAGCTCCTCTTCCATCTCCAACTTCTGTATAGTAGCCATCAATGTGACAAGCATCTTAACAATACAATGCTAACCATTGGGCCAGTGGTCCAATGGCCAAAGGAGTCTTCTTAAGGTTCTTCCGTGCACTAGGTCGGGCCTCTCCATAGAGTAAAAGTAGGTTAGGGTTCAAACCCTACCTCTTGCATCAACAAGAAGTACTTTTCCCCTCCCCATAGAGTAGGAGTAGGTTAGGGTGAAGTATGATTCTTCTTATCCCCTACAGAGTAATAGTAGGTTAGATTGACAAAAAAGAAAACAAAATCTGAACAATACAATGCTAGTATTATTAACAATCAATGCTAGTATTATTAACGAGAAAGGAGTATCTGACCTTTTATAACCATAGTAGGAGGTCCTATTAAGACAATGTGTTGTTATGCCCTACTGTCTTTATTACGCAATTCAGAAGATTTTTCACGTAAATCGTTGTCACACTAATATATCCACTTGACACATCTCTCTTCTTTCTTAAATTGTTGTCACACTATAAATCCACTTGACACTTTTTTTTTTTTTTTGTGATGCATCCATTCACAACGTCAAATTGCACTAAATATAACCTTAAAATTAAAGCATGGAAAAATTGTGTGATTGGCTCTGACTTTACTGCCAGAGAAATTTTAATAAGTATAAAAGGTTCAAGAATTGATACTTACATGCCCAAGATAGACTGAGTCCTGCTTTTGTGCATGAAGCTACTGAAAAAGAGAGAAGTTGGTGGTGGAAGGCTTGTAAGCTCTGCCTTCCTTTAGGCCAAATTTCCAAAGGTAAGGAACCAACAGTTCCTCAGTCATAAGCTCCCTTGATTTCTTTCTTTAAAACCTATTCCGTTATCCAAGGCTCATTTTCTTGAACCCTTTCAGACTTGAAAGAAGAATTCATCTACATGAATTGTCTTTTTTCTTTCTTGCTTGCATTCTCTTCTTTACCATTCCCATGATCTAATGTATATCTAGCACAATGGCTTCTGTCTTTACTTCTTTATCACGTTCTATTGCAACAGTTTCTAGTTGGATCGCATAGTCTGTGACTGAATAATGACTTCATAATTCTGCATTTCTGCTAACCAAAACAAAACAATATGGTTGTAAAGCATGCTTTTCATTCATGAAAAACCGCAAAAGTACTTACAACGTTAGCAGAGTCATTTGCTCAGAAGCCGTATGTTACGGAATGCCCATTCAAGAAACGTGGCAAAAGCAACCACACGTGGGAAAAAAGGAAGAGAAATGCCAAAACTATTTTCTCCATATACTGCATCATGTTTTTGGAGAAAATAATAGTGTTTTCTGTCTATAAATAACATTTGATCTTTCTTCCTCCCCAGCCAGAGAAAACAGTCTTATGTGTTAATTTGGAAGGTGGGACGAGCTAAGTGTGTTGGGTCCAAGTCTCCAAGGGTATAAGTGAGAAGTCAGGCAGGAGCTCCACTTTAGCACCATCCTCACTTTGCAAATTAGAAGGTAAGCATTTTGATTTTAGTACTATTCTTATTTTTGACCTTTACAACACTTTTTTTTTTTTTTAATCTATCAACTTTCTGCCTTAGTATAGTGCCCTGTGCATTTCCTTATTAGTGAACCCATACTAATTTATTACTTGGACCATTATTCGTCAGTTTCACTTCTAAAAAGTAGATGAAGCTGGCTGAATTGAGTGTTGCAGCCTCTATCTTGATTAGTTGTCGGATGCAAATTTATCATGTTCACCTATGTTAGTCGGACTCTGACTGTCAGGTCCGATTCACACAACTATTCTAATGCAAAAATGAAGACTCAGGCACAGGTACGACAGGGTAACGTGAAGAATCCGGCTAATATAGGTGTTCACAAGTCAGTAGCATTGCATGTCTGGCCTGCTAGCTTAGTGTTTTACACCTCATTATGATAGATTTTTTTTTATAACATAGTCGAAATAACAATGTTAAGGTAGATGTAAAACGTTAAATTAAGGAGAAGGGTTCATATTTGTAGCTCTGACGACAGTGGATGCTGAGTCTGAGTCCTCTAACCAGTTCGATCAAATAATTTTTTGTTCAAGATTGAAAACATGAACTCGAAGTACAAAACTAAATCATAGCATTCAGCTATGAAACGTCAAATGTCTAGAATCAGATTCATTCATTTTATGAGCTTGTGTCAAGGTTATAGCTCGATTAGAAAGCTCAAGTCTTGCAAGTGTACCATCAAAAAACCAATTTGAGTAACATATGGAGCCAAAGTTTGAACTCGCTGAATTTGAGTAACCAGTTGGAAGGCCTCAAGATCAAGTATTTAAAGAACTAGCTGAATTTTTAGCTCCTTTGATGAAAAAGAAAAAAGGAATTTTACTTTTTTCTACTTGTTGAAGTTGTATTTCCATCTCTTTTTTTTTTTTCAAAATGTCATGATAGATTACTTAGAACCGAGTTTGCTTTCATTTTCCCAAATTTGCTCAAAATCTTATGACAAATAGACAAATGAACAGGTTAAAGAGCTTATCAAATTCCAGAACTGGTATTTAGTATTCTTCTGAGTTATGAGGTTGTGAGCTGCGTCTTCTTGTGGACCAAATTTCCAAACTGTGACCAGCTATTCCTCAATCATAAGTTCCCTTGATTTCCTTCTTCGAACCTATTCTTTCCTTCACAGCTCATTTTCTTGAACCATTTTTAGACGTCAAACTATTTGAGCACAAAATTGAACTTTATTTTCTTGCATTCTCTTCTTTACAATTAGCATAAATCAACCTATAACAATCGCTTGTGTGTTTAAGATTCTCTATCACGTTTTCTTTCAGCATTTTCTAGCTAGATCACAGCATTTGTGAATCAATCGTGCATCATCATTCTACACTTCTACTAACCAAACCATCAGTGTGTGTATGTGTGTGTGTTTTTGTGTGTGTGTGAGCGAGAGAGATTGTAACGCAAACTTTTCTTTCATGAAAACCGTAAAAAAGTATTGCCCGTGCACGAAACTTGGCAACAGGTACGCACACATGGCAAAACGAAACAGAAATGCCCAAACGATTTTCTCCATAGATTGCATCAACTTTTTGGAGAAAATTCTAGTGTGTATATTACAAATAACATTTGGTCTTTCTTCCTGTCTAAGCCAGGAAAAAAAAAAAAAAGCATCCTACATATTTGTCAAATTAAAAAATAAGCACTTTGCTTTTATCGATATATTACAAATTTTGTGGCCTTTACAACACATATTTGCTTACTTTTCAACTTTCACTCTTCCAACAGTATTTTGTGCAATTTTTTATTAGCATTATCTTGTGTACTTTTCAGGCTTTACAACTCATACTAATTTTTTTACTTGGACTATTCATCAGTAGTTGAAGCTGACTGAAATGAGTATAGAAGCCTCTATCTTGATTGCTTGTTGGATGCATATTTATCATTTTAACAAGTTTGTAGCATTGTCTCACCCAAAAGGGCAAAAAAAAAAAGAAAAAAAAGGTTTGTAGCATTGCATGTCTGGCCTGCTCATCGTTTTGCACCTCTATTACAATAAGGTGGATTCTTAATTCTTACCACAAAATATAATCAAAACAATAATAATAATAATTACAACAATAAACTGATAACAATACCTTGTAATAATAACAATAACATCAAGGAAATGATGTAGGAAGCTAAAATAAGGGAAGGGTTGATGCAATTTCATTGTCGTGGTAATGTTTGATGATAATCGGTGCTGATGATGCAGCTGCTGCAAATCAACCTGAGTCCTCTAGTTCAATCTAGTAATTCTTGTCAAGATTGAAAATTGAACTTGAATAAAAATCAAAATCATAGTACTCAGTTATAAATTGTGAAATATCTATATTGGTATTCATTAATTTTTTTAGCTTCAATCGATATTATCATTGGGTGGAAGCTCGACTAATTCGTATATATGGTCTGATTAAAATCTTGTAAAAATAACCTAACGAAAAAATAGTAAAGGTGAAACATCAAAAACCAATTTGAGTAACATGTGGAACCAAAGTTGGAACTTGAGACAACAAGGTCGAATTATTTGATCTGATCTATGGCACCTGTAATTCAAATCAAAGAAAAAATTTATATGACTTTTCTACATGAATATGAAAGCATTTGAAGTGTCTTTGGAATGACATATGTATGGAACATATCGAGGATCATAGCATGCCTTAGAAGGACAAAACAGGTGGACCAACTTCTTGTTAGGTCCTGTACTTGGAACGAAGTGACCTAAGTTTTACCTCCTTTGATAAAAGGTAAAAGCAATAATTTTCTATTTACGGAACACAAAGTTTTAAGTGAACTTGTGATCCGTTTTCAGAGTGTGTTTTTTGACGTGTTTATTGAAAACTCGCTGCCCTGGATTATTTTATAAAAATATTTAGTATTTTCAGAGTGTTTTATAATATTTTCAAAATATTTTGAAAGATGATGGTAAAAATTCTCTTTCGCCCAAGGAGGGAGGAAGGAGGGAGTGGTCGGCAGGGCATGGGAAGGAAAGGGAGGGGGGTAGGGTCCGTAGGGAGGAAGAGGGCCTTACAAGTACGACAACAGTCTTTCCACTTTTAAATTACCTATAAGCCTAAAAGCTGAAAAAAGAAAAACTTGGTTCGACTTATTTAAACTCTAAAAACGACACTGTATTTTTCCCCTTATGGAGAAGAGGCCTTTAGGGTTTTTCTTGCGTGTCTGAGCAACCTAGATTTGCAATTGAACATGCTAAACAGCAACTAGGAGCTTAGATTCGAGGCAGAGTTCATGTACTTCGATCTTAAAACTTAATTTTAGATTTAATTTTTTTGAAGTAAATTTAAACTACTTAGCTTAATGCATGAAATTTTACTTCTACAGTTTCACCTTCAATGTATAGTCCCAAATTTCACAGCCACAACTAGTCCTCCCCATTTGCAAAATGTCACCTTCCAGTTTCTCTCAATCATTTTCGGTTTCCCATATTTCTTTGTTTGTTGTTTGCCTAAGAATGAGAAGCCGTATCAATTTTTTTTTTGGTTGGGGTTCTTCTCCCTTGTAAAAGGATGAAACGGCAAATTGTCACCTTCAAGTCCAATACAAACATAACCGTATTCATATACCAAAATTTCTCATTGAAGTAGATGGTTTTTGAAGCCTCTATTGGACCCTTTTCTAATGTAAAAAGTTCATATAGCATCACAAATCAATCCTTGCCACGTACGGCAGTCGACCTAAGACTAGGAAAGAGTATTGCAAGATTTTGGTTAGATGCTGTTACATTAAAGAAACTTTCGGCCATAACTTTGGTTACTTATAGTGCAGATCAAGAATAAATAATTGGTTTTACTATAATGTTAAGCTTCATTGGCTTCTTCATGAAAATGTATATCCAATTGAGAAGGATCAAGAATAAGTTCACCTCTTTTGAGATGGAGGCAACAGACAATACTAGAATAAAAGTGGTAGATCTCAAGAACCAAATTCACAACTTGTTACATTACCCTTAAAAATCTTAATTTGTGTTTCTCTTGGCCAATCATCTACAATCTTTATATGTATATATATATATATATATATATATCTTGCTATAAACCTTTCTTTCGTTGGCCAATGATCTCCTCCTATATATCCCGACTACTAAGTGGCCTTTCTTCAACAAGCAAAGTACTAGCATTTAATTAGAACGTCTTTGCTGTACAGAAACTTGACCTAATGTCTCTCATTTAATAGCTTTTGGATGTTAAACCGATGATTAATAGAATTTTAATCTTGCATGTGCTTTGTCTCCCTCAATTGCATCATGTCTTCCGAATTCAATGTTTTTTCATGTGGTATGCAGATTTACAATCCAAAGATTTGGAAGTGTTTAAACGACTCCCATATAACTGCTTTTATTTTAAAACTTCCCCAAACATACATAGACATCAATCATGATTTCATTGATTAGGCATAGATCAATTCCTATAATTATGAATTTCCTAGATTTTTTTTTTTTGAACTATCAATGGGCAACGAAGCCTCCTGCTCAGATAAAGAAAATCAGTGATTTAGTTCCATCTTAGCTCCTAAAAAAATTGATGTTTTTTTCTTAAAAAAAAAATCGATGGTTCACAAAATGGAGTAAGTAAAAATTGGAGAAAATGTTTAGGGAAACTTTTTTGGGGGGGGGTGGGGGGTGGGGGAGTGGGTGTTAAGAAGTGTTGGTAACATTTGCATTTAACCATACTAACTATTGTTGGTAACGTGTATATTTAATAAGTGTTGGTAACGTGGACATTTAATGTTCACATATGTATATATTAAACCAGAACATCTCTTTCGTCTTTGGTGCCTATCTGCACTCACTGTGTGTTAATGTGTGACAATTGGTTGAATCAAATGTTGCGCTGAATCTGCTGTGACCTTGATGCCAAAATATGTGATGTGATGTGCCTATTCCAATGGAGAAGTCAATTAGGGTATATAGCAGCAAATTATACTTGAAGAAGACAAATGTACGGACTCCTTACAAAATCGTGCTACCAGTGCATGATCACTATTTTATTGATCTCTGAAATGTTCCCATCAGCATCTCAAACTTTTATAAGTGCTAAAAACTTAACAACTAGGGATGGGGGTAACCACTTAGATTAGAACTATTTCTTTTGTCTTGTTCTAAAACAGAATACCAAGTGGACTGGGAAAAAGATTAAATGGCTGTATATAAGAATGTTTGATAGACATTGTTGAGGTTTCTCTGTAGTTTATTGTGTTGGGAATGTGTATTTGATTCTTATGTCCCATTTCTCCTTCAAATTGGAAAAGAAAAATGACATGCAGCAAAATTTTGATGGTAAAATAATCGTTTGATATCTTTGCAGTTAAGAAAACATCAAACTACTGATGATTGTTTTTGCATTTCAAGAATATAGAATGGTTTTCCAGTCGCTGTTTATACTTGTACTTCAAATTTTTAACGCTATTGTTTCATGATTCCTTAACTGATTTTCACTTGAAAATTACTCAGCTTTTCTCTTCTAGAAGATGAGTTTTTACAAGGATCTTGCACGACATAAAGTCAAGTAGGAAGTTAAAAATGTGACAGGATTTTGTCATTGTTAAGATTCAGTTCAAGTGGTTTTCAATTGTGTGTTATTTTCTGTCTGGGAAACATAAGTACAGAACTACAGTAGAGTTTTGTTTATTCATTTTACCAATAACTAAAAAGGGGAGCTTGGAGAAATGGAAATACAGAGCTTTAGCAGAGCAAAGTATATTTTTGCACAAAGGCTATGCTACCTGAAACAGGTCCCATTTGCAATGTGCAGCCCATAAGCATATTAGGACAAACTGGGATTCTTGTAGGCCTTCTAATATCCTGAAGTGATCAAGGCATCTAGCTAGGGATGATCATCCCTATTGGCCTAACTCATGGATTTCAAGAGTTTGACTTAGTCTGGCGACTTTAACAATTACATGACAAGCTTTTCTTTGTTCTTTGGTGGTCTTGGAAATGCAGTGGAATTGGTAATCCTACCAAAACTGCTGCCACCAAATTTTCAATCATAAACAAATTCTCCAAGGTTCATGAAGCAGAGGCGGTTGCACCACTCAGAATTAGTATCTAATCATTATAGTAGACATCCCATGTAAAATGTAGTCTAACCAAGATATCCTACCACAGATAATGAGTGACTAAATGCATGGATCTTTACCTAATTTTTGCAATTGTCATGCAAATCAAGATTTGGTTTTTGTGTTCTATCTCTTCTTGGGGGAAGAAAACAACAATAAAGTTAGTTCTGCATTGGATTCACTTTTTTTTTTAGAAGCAAGACAGAACAACAACAATGGAGAAATGTTCAGTAGATCTGAAGAACAATATTCGCCCGAACATTAAACCCAAGAAGTAGTACACGTATTCGTGGCGAAAAGGGATTAGGCCGCCTCTTAATTTGACCTCAAAAAAGGTCCTTCGGCCTCTCAATTTGTGTTTCTCTAGTCCTATGATGTCTTCCCCTGGCCACATTCTTTACATTTTTGCAGTAGCATAGCTAGACAAGCATGATCCAGAGCAGGTGATATCTCTATAGCTGGAAGAATGGTTTCCTTTAATATTGTCTAATGTTATGTTTTCACAGTAGCTGAGGACACTTTGAGTAGATGATTAAGAAAAGTTTGTATCGAACTGCACGAATTTAAGGTATATTTTGTTCTTTAATTTGTTTAATGTTTTCTTGGAGACATCACTTTAATGCTTAGTCATGGATGAAAGTCTACAATGGTCATCTTTTTTGACTACGAGATGAAATTTTCGGTGGAAAAGGTACGGCTGATTTACGGGTGGTCTTTGAATACAGATTTGCTCATGTTCTGTCAGAAGTTTCCCTGTGATTCCCTTTTATTCTTTATTTTTGTGGCACTGCTCATTCATGCATTTTTTTTATTGGGGATTTCGTGTCTTTTCCGCTGATTATGTGAGGGTCCATGATCAATGTTTCGGGGCATTATCTGGGGAAGTGTATGTAATTTTCCAACTTTTCGTGAATTGTTGGTGTGTTTTGAAAGGGAATGTACTTAAACTACTGCTTTCACGGGACGGATAGCTAGGTTTTGTCTATAGTTAGGTAGTAATATCAGGGGAATCAGTACATGAGGAAGGCTTATACAATTCCATGCTCATGTCCTCTGTCAAATTTTAACAAACTTCTGACTACTTTATCTTGCGTCACGCGCTAATATAGAATGCTAAATGCAATTATATTTCAGCAATTGATGCGGGCCATAGTATTGTTCTGTGTATCTTTCCATTTTCTTGGGAAAGAATTTGTCCCTAGAATTTAGATGATGCCATGATGCTTATTCCTGCTGGAAAATGGACTGGAACATCAGCTGATATTTGGCACAACTTTCAGACATATCAGAAATGAAGTGATACTGCTGATCTAACTACTTCTCATAACTGAAATCTACTGGAAACTATCATTGAAATGTGTTTAAAACAAATCATACACTTGATAATCCGAGGATTGACCAAGTCAGCAACCAGTTGATTTTAGTCGAGAGTTGGAATGCCATGCTTGAGATGTTGTCTATTCCTTCCCGTGCTAGCTCTGAATTTGAAGAGACATTTTCTTTTTCTTGTTACCAATATCAGTGTCCAGTAATTCCAAGGTACGTGTAAAATTACATTAAGCTTTGGTAAAGCTGCCATGACATTGCATGTCTTCCACGACTAATGGAGGTTCAAACTAATTTGCTTCAGTGTAGTAAGCTATAAATTGACACCGTTTTGTCACCATCCATACACCTGGATTCTTCCAATTTGTATCAACTGGGCTCATATTCCTTTCACCATTTAGTTGATTAACATACTAAATCTTGTATCTGATTGTTAAGCTTCCCGTTGTCTGCCAAATGCTGCAATCTGTTTACCTTGCCCGAACTCTTCCTTTCTAGTTTGTGCTTTCTGTTTTTATCTGCTGTGAATTTAAGCAAGTTACTTATAACAAATTTAGTGGATACTTAATCATTTCTAAAGCTAGAAGATTCAGTAACTGCTTCTACATCGATTCTTCTGTCTAAGAATCTTAAACTGTGTATCTGTAATTGCTGGCAGCCACATAATAGTTTGGTTGGCACTGCTGCACAGCCTGCATTAGGATTGCTGTCTGCTCCCCTGTGAGAATCAGCTAAGTGGTAGATCTATAGCTTTGACATGGCAGATAATGCTGCTCTGGCTTCCCCTGAGAGAAAGTGGAAGATCCCGCTCTTTGCTTTCTTTGAAGGATGCTAGGTACATTTTCAGGATGCTCTTGCAATCTTTCAACTCGTTAAGATAATCCGAGTGGCTCTTTGTTTGAAGCTCTGCCTCCAAACACCATTTGTTAGTAAATCTGGTTCCTGAAAAGTAATCTGGGACACTAGAAAAGAACCAAAACTCATTTATTGATTTGGAGGGACAATTGGTTCCATGCTTGAAGGTGACACTGCTTTTTGACTGAATCTTTTTTCAGAAGCGTGTTCAAATTGGATGACCTTGGCTTGGAGATCCTGCGGATTGCATTTCCTGCAGCTCTTGCATTAGCTGCTGACCCCATTGCTTCTCTGATTGATACAGCATTTATTGGCCATCTAGGTATGCATTCTACTCACTTTGCATTAGCCGAAGGCTTAAGCAGGTTCATATATCTGTCATGAGACTGAATTATATCCAGAACGCCTCCTGATATGGCTAACTCAAATACTGGCTATGATGAATCTGATATACTGGAAATAGATTAACACGAATGGTTTCTGATCAACTTTTCTTACCTATGCAGGTTCAGTAGAAATTGCAGCTGTTGGGGTTTCAATTGCTATTTTCAATCAAGTGTCGAAGGTGGCCATATTCCCAATAGTTAATATTACCACCTCCTATGTTGCTGAGGAAGACACGGTCAAAAGAATAGCTGATGAATCACAAGCCAATGACTTGGAGAAAGGTTCAGTAAAGATCAATCAAACAGAGGAACTGACACCAGAAGATGCTAAGGTTGAGAAGTTGGATACTTCAGGCCCTGAGAATGAACCAAAGGAGCTTGAGAAGGAATGTGGTATGTTTCCTTACCTTAAGAGCTTAGATTGATGAGCAGCTTATTTTGGTGAAGTGTATATGTGCAGGTTGCATCTTAACTTCTGAGGATCAAGAGGTATATACTAACTTGTTTTCTTTCTTCAATCAGATTTTAAAATGGCTTCATGCAAATCTTCACCTGTAACAAAAAAAACTGCTACTGAGGGAAAACGCAAACCTGAAAGGCGGCAAATCCCTTCAGCATCAACTGCACTGGCTGTTGGCGGTGTGCTTGGCCTTCTCCAAACAATATTGCTTATGTTTCTAGCAAAACCCATCCTTGGATTCATGGGAGTGAAAGCTGTGAGTATTAGGGGTACTTGCTCCTCAGAGAAATGCATCAGACTCGAGGATTCATGCTTCACACTTCCAACACTATGTAAGGTGATAACATCTTAATGCGATTTTTGTTTTTTTTTTTTTGGATCAAATAGGGATCTCCAATGCTAGCCCCCGCACAGAAGTATTTAACACTGAGGGCACTTGGTTCTCCTGCTGTTGCACTTTCTTTGGCCATGCAAGGTGTCTTTCGAGGTTTCAAGGATACTAAAACTCCTCTGTATGCCACCGGTAATGCAGCTTCATTACCTTCTCTTCTGTGTTTCTATTATGTTTCTACATGGCTTGCATTAGTCTTTTAGCAATTAAACCAGCATCTTTATATGAAACACTTGGATATCACCATTCCAAATCAGGACAGCTTTCATTAGTTTCCAGGCTCCCAAATGCAGAAGCAGTTTCACCAAGTCTGCAATGTATTCTGATTTCTGTTATGAATGGAATTATTTCTATTTATTTTTGTAAAACAGTATCCATTGACAGCAGTTCAAAAAGCAATTTAGAATTGTAGATTATTTCTCTGCTCCAAGACCAAAATATCAGTTAGTTGATATACCATAATCACAAGTCAAAACACTTCGACTAATTTCTGCTCCTGCTTTTGTACCAACAGTCGCAGGAGACACAGCAAATATCATATTAGACCCCATCTTCATATTTGCCAGCCATTTGGGTGTTAGTGGTGCAGCCATTGCCCATGTTCTTTCTCAGTGAGTACTTCATCCATAACTTTCTGCTCTAAATGCAGTTCAAAGTGCCTTGTGCTTCCTGATGCCCTGTAAAAATGAATTACCTAATTTATATTCACTTGAATGACAACTTTACTTTCTTACAGGTACTTGATTTCCATTATACTATTGTGCAAGCTAATGAAGCAAGTTGACCTATTGCCTCCAACTACTAAACACATGCAATTCAGCAAATTTCTCAGGAGCGGTATGTATCATGCCTGATTGATAGTATAATTGGTACTGATGCTACTTTAACTATGTATAGCATTGCTAAAACTAATGAGATTATATCTGTGAAAGCATATGCATATATCTGGTAGAACATAAACGTTGTAATGAAGATTTCAAGTAAATTAGAGAAACTAGAAATCACTTACTGATGTGGAAAAGCAGAGTTCACTTTCTATAGTTGATCATGATCATATGTCCCAGAACCTAAAATCTTTGTAAAACACTTTTAGGTGATGAACAAGAATGAAACATTATCTTAATTCTCATTGCACATTTATCGACCCAATTAGATGGTAATAGGAAAAGTGAAAATATCCACACAATCAAATTCAACTTCGCTTGTCCTTCTACTAAAATGAGTTTGCAAATTTCAAGTTGGAAGTCCTTAGATGTTTCTTTTCTTCAAATGCTGGTATATGCTCAAAGATTTCATTACTTCTTTTATTCATCTAAATATATGTAAACCTATGTTACTCCGAGTCTTCACTTTGTCCTGCCGTAAAACTCATACCCATGTCAACTCTTCATTTTGCACTAGAATAGTCATGCCAGCAGGACTTGGTAGCCGAGTTCGAGTAACATAGATATAAACCAGTGTTTGTCACTCAATACTCCTAATTACTAAGAGTACAAAGTCACCTTATCCAGGTCACATTTTTTCCTTTATCCAAGTATCACGTTCGAAAACTTAAATAATATAAATGAATCATTCAAACGGCTTCCACTGACTTTCCCTTGGTTCTCGAGCGCAGGTCTCCTAATATTAACGAGGGTTCTGGCTGCAACAATTTGTGTGACCTTGGCTGCATCAAGGGCTGCAAGGCTTGGGTCAACAACTATGGCTGCATTTCAAGTTTGCTTACAGGTCTGGCTGACATCGTCACTTCTCGCTGATGGTTTAGCTGTTGCAGGACAGGTAAGAAATTTCTTTTCTTTGGCAATTGATGGGGAACTAAGAAATGAGATTTAACATTAAACATGCACTACAAATGCCTATATGCATCAAGAAAATAGTCGGTGTTTCTTCCTTCAAAATGTCCTGGAAGCAAAAGCTATCAACTATGACCATATCATGTTGGCAAGCTTTTACAAATTCTGCTTCTTTTTGTTCAGGCCATTCTTGCTTGTGCCTTTGCTGAAAAGGACTATGAAAAGGCAACAGCCGCAGCAAGACGAGTGTTACAGGTAAATAACTGCTTGCCATTTATTTTTCCACAAAAAAGGCAGCTCTTCAAAAACCTCAAGGATCTTATACTGTCATTTTCTTACTAGAAGCTGCTGAAGGCTTCAAGAAATGAAACTCACTTTTTGACTTGGAAGTTTTAGTTATCCGCGAAAAGGGATTAAACTAACACTATGTCATCTAAACTCCAAATGCAGCAATTTCGTAAAACACAGAACTTTATCATGGAATCTTCTTTTACTTATAAGAATTTGTCATAAAAAAAAAAATTCTTGATTACATTCACTTGTTATTCCACAGATGGGATTGGTGCTTGGAATTGGTCTAGGCCTGGTTGTTGGACTTGGCCTATACTTTGGCTCTGGAATCTTTTCAAAGGACAAGCATGTACTAGCAATTATAAGCATAGGCGTGCCGGTACGTTGCACAATTTTCAATCAAATAATTCATTAATTTGATGCACATAATCTCCACTTTCCTAGTTTAAAGATCATCGGTTGAAGCTTTTTCCCTCTTCTTTCATCAGTTCGTTGCAGGCACACAACCAATCAACTCAGTAGCCTTTGTTTTCGACGGTATCAACTATGGATCATTTGATTTTGCATACTCTGCGTACTCCATGGTAAATCCTCTATACCTTCTAAAACGAACGATACAAAATCCAACTCCCTAATGTCTTAGCATTTTTATCTTAACATTCCTTTTGCATGCTTCATGACACATTCTCAACTGATAAAAGGTCATGGTGGCTGCATTGAGCGTTGGATGCTTGTTTCTCCTCTCCAACACTCATGGCTTCATTGGAATATGGATTGCTCTAACCATCTACATGGTTCTGCGTGCATTTGCTGGCTTCTGGAGGTAATCAAATCTGATAATTTGAAGCAAATGAATCACTTAAAACTAGCAGCCTCTCCAGGCAGATTTATCAAAATAGACATATCCATGTATTCTGTTAACCATGTTTTGTTACAATGTTGGCACTTGGCAGGGTGGGTTCAGGCACAGGACCCTGGACATATCTTCGAGGGACATCATTGTCCTAGGACACAAAGGAAGCAGCTCTCTAGATCTAGAATCTGATGCATCAGCACTTTATTGTTAAATAATCACATTTCTTCCCTTTCTTTTCAGTACCAATATTGAGTGTGTAGTATGGGGTAGAGCTTACTTTCTGAGATTTTCTACCCATTCTTGTAGATTTGCCAGACCTATATAATGTATGTGATAATGTATGAACGAGATGCTTTATATATAGGGCAGCCCTACTGTGATTGGAGCCGTATGACTAGTTGGAAAAAATGTGCCTTTGTGTATTCAATCTTCGAAGAATGGCTATGGAAAATTGCATACTGTTTTCTCTCAAGCTGACAATGCAAAAAAATAGATACTTCAAAAAATGAAATATAACTTTCTCCATCCCCCCACCTGCCAAGCATGTTTGTTGTACCTCTACTTAGAGGAAGAAAATAAGACTGTTTTTTGGTTTTTATAAGAGTACAAGTAACCGTATTTTATAAACATGTATTACGGGATAATTTCAAAACATCACTTGAAGTTTGTGATAATCTCACTGAGCTCTTCTGAACTTCTAGAAATATCACTTATCTCCCTTCTCAACCAAATGGATTCAATACTTCCAGAAATATTACATACCTCCCTTTTCAACCAAGTGAATCCAATGTCAACAACGCTAGTAATGAATTTACTCTCCTACTGTCATTTCTTTTTTTTCTTTTTTTTTAACTTTTCCACCCATGCTCTTGGCCATTGAGCCGACTCTAATGAGGAGGACCACTTCCTCTCCTATCTATCACTTATTCCTGTTAATATGAAAACACTTTCACAAAAAAGAAGGGTCAAATGGTCCTTCCATTACAACCAGAGAATAAAATAATAATTATAACATCAATGTTTAACAAAAATGTCATCACAAATTTGGAGCCATTTTAGGCACACTGTTATGACTGTTGTATGCTTAAATGTGCAATGAGTTTCATCCGCTCCTTGCAATGTCATCATAAGCTTCAATATAGAGCTTCCAAGTATCTTCTTTGTTTCTCCCAAAAAAAAAAAAAAGAAAAAGAAAAAGATGTTCAGTAGCTAAAATAGAGGGAAATTTTCTGAAATGATTCTTTTTATCAAATCAGTGGTTTATTTCATAGCATTATGGATAAGAAATCTGAGACATTTTTATAGTATATTCGTGCTAAAGAAGAAAAACGAACCCTATGAAATAGAATAAGTTTGCTACTTGATAAACTACAAAATTAAACGTTTTCAAAGCCATACGTGATGCACTGTTAATTTTTTTGTCTTGTTATCCTAACCTTTTATTTGTATGGAATTTTGTAGTGATAAAATAAGTAAGACCACAAAAGGATATTTTGTGCATGAATTTCTCCTCTCTCGCCTCAAATTCATTTTATAATATTACTTTTCCTGATATGGGCTGATTTATTACAAAAGAATTAGAATTAAGGAAATTAAGCAAGATTTTTGAAAGTTCAGAAGAGCTTAATGACGTCAAAAACTTCAAGAGAGGTATCTGGAAATTATCCCCATAACAAATGCAATGGAATCGAAATGACTAAGTTAAACTCAGCAAGTAAGAAAGAAAACACACAAATAAAAAAGGAAGAGTTAAAACTCATTCTTTCAAATTTCAGAAAGCAACACTATCAAAAGAAAGAAACAAAACACAAATAAAAAAGGAAGAGTTAAAACTCATTCTTTCAAATTTCAGAAAGCAACACTATCAAAAGAAATGGAAAATCTTATACTTAACAAAATTACAACTAATTGGCAAAAACAAATTAAAGGATAATCCACTCTCTCAATTTTAGAAAATTTCATATTTGTGTCTATCACTTAATAGTTAATAATGTCGTGATTTAGAGTCACTTTTTTGTAAGTGAACTCCAATAAAATATACCTCCACCAATTCAACATCAAAACTGAAACATTTTAACGCTATTGGATCAACAACAGATTGCCTGGTAAAAATACATAATAGACCATTCTGTCTATCAAGCACTTATGCATACCACTCCGCTCGAATATATACTTGTCAATTTGCATATGACTAATGTATTACATCTTAAGATTTGGATTATCAATTTTGGGTTCATATTAGCTTATTCACCAAAGAATTTTTTAAAATAATTAAAAGAAAATAATACAGATCAAAGCATTGCCTTCCAGTACTTAGCATCTGAATCTTGAGATTAGCGGTAATGAAATCCCATGTAATATCTTTCTGGATTAGTCCAACTCTGCAACAAATCTTCTATGTCATTTCCTGTTCCATTCTTTGTCTCTATATTGCTATTTCTCTTTTATAAACATCATATTTTAATCTTTTTTGTCCTCATACTATCAAATAACTACTAACATAGTAAAAAATAAATGCAACAGATTCAAAAAAGTAATATATAATAGAAAATCACAAAATACAGCAAAAAATTCATAAAAGAATCTAATTTTTTTGGTGTATTTGATGTTTTGAGTTTGCTAAATTTTGTGTATTACTCAGTCAATAGTTATTGGGTCTAAAGCAAACAAAAAAAAAAGAATTAAAATATAATGTTTATGAAGGAGAAAGGCATAATTCCACTCATCTAGAGAAGACGACACCATTCCATAATTCCACTCATCTAGAGAAGATGAGACAATTCCACAAGTGAAGGTGTAATAAAAGACATGAGGTGCAAGCCAAAATGGAACTAAAACTAACCCATTTACCCTTCAAATGCAGATCAATCCAAAAATAGTTAAAGCTGCTTGTTCCATCCCATTTCAATTGCAGAAATCTATTATCAGATTTGATGACATGGAAGCACTCTTTTGATTACTACAAGTAGGTGTGATCAAAACTGAAGCAATAATGACAAAGTAGAAGGAAAAGGAATTTTATTCAAAGACAATGGGAATTTTGGTGCAAAAGGTGAAATCCCATTATAACTTTACCTCAAAACTTCAACCAGATTCTCGCATGCAGCACCTTATCCATGATCTCAAGAGAGAGAGAGAGAGAGAGAGAGACAACATTGATGCCAGGACAAACAGCAGAGCAGAACATGTCCCAAAAAATATTCCACTAGTATGAGGACCCGTACTGCAAAAGGAAAAAAATTCTCCTACTCATCTACAACAGAATCCATATATTTCTTAGACAATCTAGTAGCCAAAATGCACTGCAGTCCCATTTGGATGGTAAGTTTTTTAAAGTTCTTATTAAAAATAAATTATATTCTAATCACATAAGGTTAAAAAAAAATTAAAAGCTGCGTCAAGTCACATACGGGAGGGGCGCACGATGTGATTGATTGATCATTGCTTATTCCACCACCGGCCTAAACAACCATGGATTGGAAATCTAGCAATTTTTTCTATTTATCAATTACGATAGGTGACCGACTGAATAAATAATATTCGTGTCATTTACTTCTACATAATAAATGGGTTTTAATTTTTTATGCAATTAGCTTGAGATAATAATTATTAATGAAGTACCAAATTTGAGTATATAGAGACTAAATTTTCTGATTTCTTGTGGTAATTAATTTCAAATAGTCAACTATCTAGTTGATAACGAGTCCAATTTTCTCAATCAATATAGTCAAAAAGATTATCCAGAATGATAATTGCTGAGGGATCCATACTCCTAATTTCTTCCCAGACAGTAGCAAATCCACCAAACCCCCAGAGCTTCAGTTCAACTTCTCGACAAGTCCAATGGAAATTCCAATCTCCCTTTTCCAAAAGAAGAACACCTACTCCTCAAGTCACAACCGACCCCAACTATGAGTACTAGGAATGCTGGAACTCAGAATACAGACCAAAAGAATTTGCTACCCTATCCACCCAACTTTCCACACTAGGTAATAACTTGTATAATTGCAGCTCTTTAGAAGCTGACAGTTACACATTCAGCCTTTAGAATTACTAGATGCTGACACAGACTAGAGAACAAAAATGTCCCAAGCCAATTGATTTTACTGCTTACTCCTTTAAGGCAAAAATACCAAGTCAGGAAATCAGAACCAGTTCTCACACATTGAGCATTCAATTCCACCATGGTCCTGCCAACTACAACTAAAGCTAGTGGCCCATCTCAAATAACTAAGGTACATCACCCCAATTCATAGTCTAGGATAGAAAGTCAAGAACCATAGCAACTTTCCAACTCCAAGACGAGAATGAAATATCCAAGAGGTCCCAATCAACCAATACATCTAGTACCATATGCTGACTTAAAAGACACAAGGACTTCAAAACCTCATCCGCCAAACAATCAAACACAACCACCACCAAGTGGCCCACCCACTTTCATTATGCCTTCGCATTAATGGAAACCATTTTGGTAGGTACGGATACAAAACACAAGTCAATACGCGGAAAAGATGGAGGCACAGCATACATGCACAAATCGTTCCCCAACACCCCACAACAGACCTCCCCCAAAACCAAAACAAATAGAAGAACCACGAATTGGAAGCCCATTTTGATTGATCAAAACAAAGTAAAGACTTAGAGCAAAAAGTAATAATGGAATCCCAGACTCTCATGCAGGAGAGTATGACAACATTTAGTGAATTGGAAGTCGAAGATCCAAAGCTTATTAACGTAATCCAAAAAAAATTACTATAACCATGAAATACAGTAAGAACATTACCCATTCCGGACTGAGTTTGATAAATGCAGTCCGGATAACAATTTAGAACTTCTGCTGTAAACAAAATAATGATTAAAATTGAATAACTTTCAGAAAATTTCTAGCCCTCCTCGTACCCTTGAGAAAACCTTGCCAGCTTTTACCGGTGCCAATTGCCTTTTTCTGCCAACAAAAAATACCCCAAAAAGAATATATACTTCTACAAGTTTAGTTTGTTTAAATGAAAATGAATCTGGGCTCTTTTACTAGACCACGAGCTGATCAAGTTGCATCTGCTCGAGCCAAGCTCCTAAAACTGACTGATCAATCGAATCAATTTGAGAACTGGAATTCAAACCCTCACCGGATGACGCAGCCCCAGAAAGCGGTGCTGCAAGCTTGTCTTTCATCTCAGGTGATGATTCCTTGACAAGAGATTGCACCCATGACAGGTCAGGCTCCTCTCCATTGTTGTTAACCTCAAAGGATGACGACCTTTTCATCTGACCAATTTCATCTCCATTAACAGACCAATCAACTTTCCCACTAGGAGAGCCAAATTTGGTCCAGGAATTCACAGGAGAGCCAATAACAGAAACCTTTTTTGATCCAAGATCGCGCGAGCTAAGACTGCGCAGTTGTTGATAATGCTTCTCACGCTGAGCCAAGGCAGATAGACGTGCACTCATTGGAGAAATGGGCTCCACACTTCTTGGTGACATTCTTCCAGGAGATGAAACGCCAAATGAAGCCTGCAACAAAGGGTGCTCAACATTTTTGGGAGAAAACACATTAGTATTGATTGGTGAAAGCATGCTCTGCTGCTGTTGGAATTGATTGAGAACAGCTGATTTATGAGATGGAGAAAAAACTCCAGTAGCCGCTGCCGGATCAGTATATCGAGGAGAAGAAGTGATCTCAGCAGAAAATAGCTCTTCAAGATTTGAAGGAGTTAGTGTCTTTGACCGACCAGAACGATTCAGCGAGAGAGAATTAGGATGTGACTGTGAAAAACAAGCCAAGTCATTTAGTACTAGTTGCTGGGAATCAAAATCCTGCAACATATTAAATTCCTCAGGTGGGATATCTCTTGCACTTAGGGAAGACCTCAGGCGGCTTGATTGGAGGTTGCTTCCTGGTAGATGAAGAGTTGGAACATTTGGTTGAGTCCATGCTGCAGATGAATGCGACATTCCATTAGTAGTCGGGGACATAGGCTGATTAAATGCAGATGGAGACATCACAGGATGGGATGAGGGTGAACCAGGCAAGAGACTCAAGGCAGCAGCCATGTCCATGACACCAGCAGCTGAAGCAGCTGACCGAGGTGACGGAACCGCAGACCCAGTTGAGACATACAGTGGCCGAAGCTCCTCAGCCGTGTGGGCAAAAAAGCACACTCTTCTTGCACAGCTGGTCCCATCCTTGCACAGCCGTGTCCGATACTGAGCTGGGTGTAGCCAGCACTCAAACACCCCATGAGCATATTCACACATATCACCTCGCCTACAGGCACCCTTGCGAAAATCAGGACAAGGAACACAGCTGTAGTGATACTTCCTTGGATCTCTTCTGCGAGCATTCTCTCCTGGGTGGACAAATGGGCACTCAGTCCAATCATGAGAATAGGCTCTAGAACAAGGCCTAACCTTGAATGAGAACATCCTGAACTCATCAGTTGCATAAATGCTATTCTTAATGTCAGGAAGGGATGGATCAATAGGATATTCTTTCTTTTCTGAAACAGAATTTGCTGGAGCATCAATGAACTTTGATGCTACAGGAGAAGATACCAATTCGGAAGGGGAACATGGAGACCCATTTTCAGGGGATGAGGAGAGGATCGGCGAGGAACTATTTGAAGTTGTCACAGATATGCTTAAATTGCAGTTGCCAAATGATCCATCAGATGGGTTGTTCAGTAGCAACTCCTCCAGCGCAACTTTAGCACTGGCAAGCTTTGGAGGAGCAACAATCACATCAATAGGCCTGTGACCATTGGCATCCTCAATGTTGGGATCAGCACCAGCCGATAAAAGGACCTTAACCACATCGACAGCATTGACAGCACCACCAGCTGTGGCACAGTGAAGCGCAGTGCACTTATTCGGCCCACATGCTCGATTCAAATCAACCTCTGGCAGAGAAACAATCAACTTCAGAACATCCACGCTCCCATATGCAGCAGCAACCATCAGTGGAGTTCTTTCCTCATGTACAATCTGCTTTGTCCCCTTCTTACGCACCAACCAAAGTCCAACCTCATCAATCGTTGAGGGATCTCGCTCAACCATTTGCTTAAAGCCGTCAACATCATTGTTGGCAGCAAGTTCAAGCAAACTTGAAAAAGAATCCTCAGTTACAACAGATAATTTATTCATATCCTTTTTGTTGTTAGTTTTGGAATCAGCAGTAGATTGCGCCACAGACGATGATGAATTTGATCTCTCTGGGCCAACGCACATGCTTTAGACAAACTACAAGTCAACCCAACACTAGATTAAATTCAGATCAACCCCAAATTATAAGTCCACATGAAAAAATCCACTGGAAGGGAACAAATCTCAACGCCATCAAAAATACTCAAACCCCGCACCCAAAAAAGAAAAAGAGAAGCAAACAAAGGGATGCCTTAAACAAAGAAGATTACACCCAAGAAAGATGATATTGCATTTAAGTCAATTATATGCATCTAACCTACATATTACGGCTAAACAAGTTTCGGGTTTTGAAGAAATGACATAAGTTAAGGGAAATAATCCTTCACCAAAAACGGATCTTTAAGAAGATAACATCATTTCCTGTAAACTAAACCTAATACTCACATCATTCAACAGATTAATCCCTGGTCAAGCTATTCACACAAAACATTAATTCAAAAAGGCATTCTTTAAACACAAACCATCGACTTAAAGCAGCAAGCATAAATCAAAATTCCGGCAAACAAGGGCTAATCAAAGCATGAATACCGTGAAGCTAAACATAAAATCATCAAAAACCCTGCTAAAGATTGAAGTCTAACGGTGAACTGAAAACCCGTTGACTAAACATAGATCTCAAACGAATCGAAACCAACAGACGTCAGACAAAGAAAACACGCGCGCACACACACACGTACTCCCCAACCAACAACTGATCTTCCAAAAACATATACATACAAAAAGGCAAAAAAAATGAAGAGAAACTTACCAGTGATCTAAAAGAAGAAATCGGAGACCTCGTCGCGATCCCTCTTTCCTTTTAAACGTTTTTCTTCTTTCACACCAAATCAATTGGCAAGCTAAAAAAAAGTAAAGACGTAATCAATTTACTTCAATCTTCGATCATCAAAGGTAGTAACAGTACAAGGGAAGCAAGAAGCTCCCTTATCTACAAATGTTGTCATCTCCGAACAAATTCTCAGGCCTTGTCAGTGCAACAAAGAAAAGAAAACAGTGCATACATAAACATACAGGGGAGACCCAGCAATCTATCTGGAGGTATAGAGAGAGAAAGTAGTGAGAGAGTGAAGGACAGTGGAGAGAAAGATCGAGAGAAAGCGAAAGACTATTGAGAGATATGGGTCTGAGATGGGGGCTAGGGGTGGGAAATTGAAATTGAAATGGAGAGGAAATGCAGATTGAAATGAGGCATAAATGACGTTGAAATTCACGCGAAATGAAATTCTGTTGAAATTAGAGGAGAAGGGCGGTGGTGATGGGGATGGGGGGGGCGAGGGAGATATTTGAAAGCGGAGTGGAGTTCTGGGGTACCGGTTGGGTTGGTGAAAGTCAAGGGAGGGTGACCGGTTCTTTTTTTCTTTTCTTTTTCTTTTTTGGGGTTTTCTCCTTTTCTTTTTTTCTTTTTTTTTTTTGGAAAAAAAATTTTTTTCTTGAGATCTAGGTTGAGTTAAGAGTAGTGGGCTGCAAATAAATTGAGAGTTTAACTAAACTTGTTTGGAAATATGTTGGTGACATTTTTAACTTGAGAAGCCTGAATAAGTTAAGAAAATTAAGCTTGAGCTCGTACATATATGACATTTGAAAGTTTATCGAATTTAATATCGAATCTCATATGGTAACTCACATCTTTGTATAATTTGATTAATTTCAATTATGACTAATCGAGTTCAAAATTAAGTTCAAAGAAAAATGGGTGTGAATTCGATTTTAAGTTAAAATCAAGCTTCAATGCTTTTGCTTACTTAGATCATGTCTGATAATCTAATTCAGCACTTAATTTTGATGGATTCAAATGTTAACATATTCAAACAGTATTTGGTATCAAAAATAAAACATGTTAATTAATTAAGTGATTCTGAATTATCTAAACAAAACTTACTGCATAAAATAAGTAAATTTCAATACTTAACAATATAATTAATAATGGATTCACACTTACATTCCAGATTTTAAATTTATCAAATGCACTCTTGATCTCAAGTGTATCACTGTTCAAGCTTAAAGCGAATTGGAATACTCACCTTAGTGGTCCTACAAACAGAATTGCTAGAAGCTCCTATGATAATAAATAAAAAAAAATTGAAGATATATAATCACATTAAACCAGTTTCACCACTAGGCTCACATTAAACCAATCTAATTACTAGTTCAACTTAGTGGCCAAGGGCTGAGGATTCGAATTCTATACTAGTAGTTAAAGGTGGAAAACATATGGGGAGGAATGGGAAGGTTTAAAAAAAAATTTAAATCACATGAAACCAGGTCATTTAGTGGGATAAATTTTGCCTCTCGTTAGATTTGCCACGTAATTGTAGTCCTTACAAGACAAAAATGTAATTGTGTGACGAGGTTTGATCTTGATTTCATTGTTAGCATAACAAGGGCGTTCGCGTACGAAGTGGTTTATCCTAGAATTCGTTAAAGTAACTTCCAAAAAAAATACGGGGTTTTCTTAAAAGTAAGACTAGGGGAAATCAAATGAGGTGGACCATTTAAGTGGATTGGATTTAGAGTTTGAAGTCCGCCAATGGGATGGAGAGAGAGAATAAAAGGTGTGACTTGAGAATTGAGATTGATTAAATTGTGGGTTAACTGAAAATTTAGTCAAATTAGGCGTAGGGGCCTTGGAGAAATTGTTGCACCGTCCTCAAAGCTTTAGAAAATATCATTTTGTTACCATTGGTTTTACAATTGGATTTTCTAGGAGAGTATGTATTCGAAATCATTGAAATTGTCATGTGGAGATGTGAAATTGATTATCTTCTATCTTTGAAATCACTTTTCACGTAATTGCTACTGATTAGGAATCATATATCACATGTAATATGATTATGAATTAATCTTTTTGACGCTGATAATGTATACACCGGTGATTTCGAAGGTAGGAACATGTATAAATATTGAATTCAAAATCTAAATTCTGTGCATACAATATGTGCCCAAACTTGCAAATATATACATTGTCAATATGTGAATTACTAAGTTTGACATCTCTGCCCATTCTCATTATATCTATTTTTTTGGCCCTCCCTCCTTTCCATTACTCTTTTTCCTTTTTTTTTTTTTTTAGGGTCTTCTCAAGCCACACAACTGCTCATACAACCTAAGATATAATCAAGTGTGTTTCAAACTCAATCCTTTTATATTATATAGTTCCCCTATTCATGGTACCAATTTCCCTTTTTCTTTTCTATAATGAAATTTTTGTATTTCTTCCAATTACTTTATGTCAAATTTTCTTTTTTCTTTATGGGCCTGGTTTGCTTAGAAGTGTCAAAGGGATCAAACACTTGGTAAAAGATTTAATACGTGTTAAAATTTTATTAGAGATGGATAATCTCATGCTTGACATGTCAACATATTCTCCAATATAGGAAGCTTTAGAATTTTAGTTCATCTTCAATAGGAAATTATTATCCACGGATACGAGCAGAAAACATGACTATGGGAATAAAATATAAAAATGCATGACTTCAGGAATATTTTTCTAAAAGAAGATTAATCTGGCAAGAAACTCAACATTTATGCCTGCAAATAACCATAGATTTTATTTGCTTGATGTTTTGATTGTTTGGATCTGGAAGATGTAGAAAGATGTATAGATGCAGAAATTTCTACATCTAGAAAGATGTAGAAAGATTTTCTTTGGTTGATGTTTTGTTTATTTGGTTCCAGAAAGATGTTATTTTCTTATTCCATCTTTCTATACCAAACCTTGTGCTTGAATGTTGAACTGAACAAAAACATGCTTTTGAACTTAAAATTATTGGTCCGGCTGCCCACAGAACACTCATTAAGATATATTTTGGTGTCGTGGTTTTGGAAATGTAAGATTAATTATGGAATGTAAATAAATACAAGGGAGGCTAAGTAAGACTAAATAAGAAAAGAATATAAATGCAAAGGAGAGTAATAATTATTAGTATGTATATATACATGGTAGGTTAGGTAAATTTTAGATATTTTAATCGGGCATTAGAAATGCTCTGAAACTATTACCAGACCTTGTATTTGTAAGCTTTCCCTATTTGAAGTATTAGCATTTGGACCATATCTTAATAGGGATTTTTTAACAGATGGCTTTTGAGTACTCGTTAACATGGATAAGAAATAATATGTTTAATTAATGCATTATTTATTCATGTCTTGGAAAGTTATTTTTAAAAAAGTCACGTATTAAATGGCATACCTAACCTTTTCCCTAAAAATAAATGTGATAAATCTTTGGCTGGCACTTAGGAAAGCATTTTAGAACTATGAAATTTTTAACTCATATTTGAAATCTTCAATGATTTGAGAAAATATATTTAAAAAAATGCAAAATCCAAGAAAGAAATTAGCATTTCAATTGAAAATGTTCATGTGCTAGAAGTTCGAATCATTTTAGTTTTCAACATGATTTCACATTAAAAGCGTTAATTTAGTTTTCACTAGTGTTGGCGAAAGTCATGACGTGTGTTAAATTCATCTATCAAATAAAAGAAAAAGAAAACTTAGTAAAACAAGCACATACAATTTGTCTAATTAAGAGAATTCGAATATCATATATGATATGCCTATTTTATTGGTGTTTTTTGGATTTATTTTTTATATTTACTTTTTTATGGTTCTTAAAAAATCTTTATTCTTTGTCCTCTTCCAAAATAAATTCTGTTTTTTCCTTTAAATTTGTCATTTTCTAGAGGATAAAAGTTCAAAGTTCATAATTATTTTCCTCTGTTTTTAGTCATAATGGGCTTGATTTGGTTTGATTTAGAATTTGAAAACCTACTCTCTCTTTGTAGCTAGAAAGAAATAAAAGTATAAAAATAAGTTACTTAATTAGCAATCTTGACAGTATGATGCATCTTCTCGACAAAAAAGGCATAAAGTTGGTTACTCTTTTGTTCTTAGTCTTACGAGAATTATTATTAGATTGCTAAATTTATGTTGCAAAACAAAAAAAAAAAGGACAACTAATTGAAAAGGAATAAAAAATTGAAGTGCAAACAGTTATACTTTCACCCTACTTTTGTTGGTTTATTTGAAATAAATTTTTTTACATTTAGGAAATTCTTTCCTTATCAGAAGTTTTTCAAAACTAAAGAGATCTCTTAAATGCTAAAATTCATCAATTATAGTAACTTTATCCATATTAACGAGTGCCTATTGGACACCTACTGGTTGGACCAATCTTAATATCACATAGACCCTAATTTGAGAAGGATATTTGCCTAGTGAATGCCCCAGGGCACTTGTTAATATATCTCCTTTGCCAAAATAGTTTTTTGTGCATATACTCAGAACACAAATACCATTTATTTTATGTTCATTGGATAGCAAAAAATCGCAATTAATTCCATTTTCGTTTTTTCAAGAATCACTCATTGATGGTATACTTGTTAATCAAAATGAAACTATTATTTCCCAGTTGTGTAAACTACTTACCCAACTTTCAAAACAGCTCTACCATTTAAATGGTTTAGCACACTATAACGATAGAGTTCTCGTATAAGTTTTATCAATCCCAAACAAAAAATCAATAATGAGAGATCAAGCAGATGCACTTAATGTTATCCACTGCCTGCATGATGAGAAAGAGGCGTTCTCAGCCAATGGTCCAATAACTGAGGATGTTCGATTGAGTATGTTAGATGTAAATGTTGTAGATGTAAAATGGGTTCCTAAGGATGCCAATGAGGTAGTATATGAATAAGCTTTTCATACAAAAATGTCAAACCTTATGGAATCCCTATGGAATTCCCCACCTAACTTTGTTAAACATTTCATGTTTGACGATTTTCAGTAATCTAGTTAATAATATTTTCTTTATAAAAAAAATCCCAAACAAAAAATCAATAACAAGAGATCAAGCAGCTAGACGAGCTTGCACGGCTTATATAAAATAATATCCCACTTGGATTGTGAGTTTTCTAAAATTTTTTTTGAAATATTCATTTAATATAATTCTCAATTACCGTTTTACCTCAAATGCATTACATTATTACAATATATTTTTCTGCAAAAAAGTACAATCCAAATGGGAAGATTTTTCGACTAGTTTGTTTGACAATCTTAAGTCCAGCCGAATCGGTGTTTCTGCATCAGGATTTGGACCAAGTACGGGCAGGCCCGAACTAAAAATTGCTGTAGCATATTGTATTTAAATGATTTTTTATATTAGTAAGAAGATAAGCACAATAAGTTTATATGTAATATATATAAATATTGCACTGCTATGAATCTCTTAGTCGACACCGTGTACTTCATGACATACGTGTAGGTATTGTCAACACTAAGATATAATTCACAATTTAGTGAATATATTCAATACAATATTATATATTCCATATAATTAAAGATGAAGTACATGTTTAACACTCAGCAGATATATTTGTATGCTTCGCGACATACGTGTAGGTATTTTTATCACTTAGATATGATTCACACTTTAGTAAATATGTTCGATACAAAATTATATATTCCATATAATTAAAGAAGCAATTATTCAAGTAAGAAAATATGATTGAAGAAATCGACTTTAGAATAATTCAAAAGCAAGTTGATATGAACTAAGGTTGGGATCTCAGAATTTAGAGATCCTCAGCTCTAATCTTCCTTCCTCTTTCCCCCCTATTAAATCCCACAGTTCCCTTACTACAAAATTTAAAAAAAAAAAATAGATGCGCGCTTTGATCAATCTAATCATAATTAATTTGGTCCAAAGTCAGCTTATATTTCAAGCAGGCCAAACATATTCAAATTCAGCCTAACTAAAGTGTCTCAAGAAAATGAAAAGTAAATGACACTTAATGACCATTAGTATAAGTACTCTTTAGTATTAAAAAAAATCACTTAAGTGAAATTGGAGCATATTTCTAGCAAGGCTAAAGGGGGAAGCTCAGGCTAGAGTCGCCGGATAGCATCACTAAAATCCTATAAATAACTTCTTTGACAGGAAATCCAAAATTTAATACTAAAATTGGACTTTTTTCAAACAATTAAAATATTTTGTGCCACTCTTTAGTACAATGGAAAAATAATTAGTGACGCAAAAATTTGGTAGAGTTCAAGGAAGCTGTTAATAAAATATATTAAAGCTAATCTTTTCGTTCCAACCATCTATATATACTAGTGAGAATGGCACACTCTAAGAGTATGCAAATTTAGAAGAAAAATTTTTTTAAAAAAGAAAGAGATAGATAAGGGGGAATTGGGATGAGATAGATTTAATTGATTAGGAGTTAATAAAGGTAATATGTGATTAAATATGAGTTAATAAGGGAAAATATGAAAACATATAAACTTGCGATTGAGTAGGAGTTGTGGGGCAATTTTGGCAACACATAAAAGAATAATGATTGTTAACACCAACTGCCAAAATCTTGACTTTATTATTGTAAAGATATAGTATTCCATCTATTTATCTTCATTCTTCCATGCGTCGTTAAATTTTTTTCTTTTTTTGAAGAAATGCAAATTGAAAAATTAAATTTAACTCGGACAAAAAATTTGGATTTCAAAATAGCCCTTTGAAACTGCATGTCCACACCTTTCCAAACCTCGTTAATGCCCTCTAAATGTGAATACGGTAATTGAGATATGCAAATTCAAAGTTACAGAGCTAACCAGTTTGATAATCCAATTTTTGCACTTAAATTTAATGGGTTCAGATTTTAACCCATTCAGACATGTTTGATAATCAAAGTGGGAACATTTGAATTAATTAAGTGGCACTAAATTTTCTAGACAAAACTTAGTTCCAAAATTAAGTGATAAACTATTCACTTATCACTTAATTTGATACACATTCAAATATATTAGATTTAATCACTTAATAGATTCAAACTTTAGATTTTAAATTCCAAATTACAGTTTTATCAAACACACCCTTAAACTCTCCTTTGCAATCTTCATTTGTATCACTTTTTCATTATACACCCTAAACCTTAACTTTGGGCACTTTACACGCTTTTGGATACTTTGCACCCTTTGTCCTCAAGTTTGTGCATTTAAAAACCCAATTAATAATTATGTTTGCAAAATTAATGAATCAAAAGGCCGGTGTAAAATTAATGACAGCTTATAGTTTTGTTCTGACTATGCTTGTTTAACTTTTTTGACTACTTTCAATGCATTTATATGGTCACAGTCACTAATATTATTAGCAAAATCAATGAGATAAAAGATGATGCAAATGAATGAAAATGTATTGTTTTATTTTTGCTACAATGTCTCAGCATCTCTTCACCAAGTTTGGCACATTATCATTGTTTCATTAGGCCCTCTATGCTATTAATTTTGTTAAAATTGTCATTGATTGTATTTAAATGAGATAAACTTGAGAGTTTAGGATGCGCGGTTTTCAAAATTGAGAGTTTAGAATGTAAAATATTCAAAATTAAAATTTAGACTGCAAATCAAAAAAGTGATATAAGTTTAAAATTGCAAAGTGAAGTTAGTCCAAACATTAAATATTAGATCGCAGTACATCATGTGGCTCGCAATTTCTCCATTGGTCTCTGTATTTCTTATTGACAACCTATTTCATCCTACATATAATAGTATGGATAGTAGATTATTTAGAATATTATTTGAAATAATTATTAGAATATTTTTTATGATTTGATATGTATGAAATAAAAAGATGATTGAAAAAATAAAAAGATGACTGCAAGATGTATTTGCGATGCAAGCAAATAATTTTTTAACAAATAGTTGCTATCCAAACACACCTGGGACCCATGACATAAATTCAATACGAATTAAGAACGCATCGTTTAGCTGTCAAGTTAATCTACTGGAACATCACTTTCTTTTTTATTATTAATTAAACTCAAAGCCAATTCAAGCCTCTTGAATGACTTGGTCAACCTAATCAAACAATTAGATGAAATAGAAGTTTGAGGGTTTCCTATATTCCGTTCTAATCAGCTACTCTTTGACAAAGACTTCCATTACTTCTACGCTGTCTTGTCTTGGGAAACAATGGCCCCAATATAGGGACCCGTCACATAAAATTTCCATATTATATGCTTAAACTACATTCTATCAAAGTAATAATCGAGTGTTATTCTTGAAACAATTACACTCTACCATCTCAAAGATCATTGGCCTTAATTAAATTACACTACTTTCCCTTCAACCAAAAGTCAAATTTTAATAGCCAAGACCGAAAGTAATTGACACTAAAATGACAAAAATTATAAACTAATAAATATACACTAAGTCTTTCTTAGCGGATAGTTCAGACTTTGAATGAATCGGAAATTTATTTTGGGGATTATCAGCGAGTTACTTTTACTGTTTTAGAAGAATCTATAAGTTGAAAAAGTGGATTAGCCAATTGTGCATGCTAACTAGTTACATGCTATTTAACTTATTAAGTGATGAAATAAAAATTAAGGGCCAATTCACTGTCTAGTTCATTCCAATTCATTGAGAATCAGCTCTATACTTCAACCGAAGGGGGATCCTTCCCGTTGAGTATTATCCAATTCGTCCCATTTCATGTAATTTCATTTAGTATAAATTTTTATAACGTTAGTGTAAAAACGAATTTTAATTCAAGGAAAATGGTTCAAAATATTTCTCACATTTTGCTAAATAAAATTTTTTTCATCTTTTACTTTAAAATATTAATTTACATCATTTACAAACTTAAGCCAATAAAATTTAGTCCTAACTTAAATTTTCAACCACTTTTTGTCCAAAATCACAATGTGCCTCACATATGATCATTTTTTAGGTACAAAAAGGTTAGATCCCACTTGTTCAAAGGAAAAAATGAATATAGATTGGTCAGATCTTTTCTTAGGATAAAATGAATATAGTTCGGGTTAGATTCTATTTTTTAGAGTCAAAAATAAATATGGATCGAGTCACTTGTTTAACTACAAATAATATTCAATTTTTTTACCCTTAAAAAATGATGTGTAAGTCTTATAATGGATTCAGGGTAATAAGTGGTCAAAAATTTAGGTTGCAACTAAATTTTGCTGATATAAATTTGTAAAGGATGTAGAATTAATATTTTAAACGTGAATGATAAAAAAAAAATCATTTGACAAAATATGAGGAATATTTAGAATCATTTTTCCTTATTCCACTTTAGTTGAGTTGACAAATTTTGTTATTATATTAAAATTATATGAGTTTATACTAGATGATGTACGAATTACATCAATTATATGGAATTAATTGGAGAGGCCCCGGATCCCCGCTTCAACCGGCAAGCTTTCGATTAACTAGTGTGCAAGCCTAATAGTTAGTCATTAACCAATAACAAAGCTCCAAACAGGATTAAACATCTTATCTCTCTCCGCATCATATGCATTTAATGATTTAATAACTAAATACAATTCTAACCCTTTTTATGCCTTTTTTTTTTATCCCATTATATCTGAGAAAGGATTCAAACTCAAAAACTTAACCCCCCAACCTGGACTACAAGATCCTCAACTCTCACTACAATTTTCATATCATATTTTTCTTCCAGAATCTAAAAGCACCATTGATCCCAACTTTGTGAATTTTTTTTTTGAAATCTTGAATTTTATACATTGTTATTTTTTCAAAATACCTATATACATTTGTGTACACATACCCACACGTGTGTGTGTGTGTGTGTGTGTGTGGATAGATGGATGGATGGGTGTGTGTATGTATATGCAAATACCAAGTTATACAGAATATGCTTGCGTATATATTATCTCGTGAAGTTGTAAGCTTTATAAAAATCAAAATTTGCTTGTTTAAGTTAATTTTGTGTTGATGTTTATGTGGTGTTGCACTCACGGTTTCTATTCTACGTTGTTATTAACATAATCAGGATGAAAAATTATTGAGCCTATTAAATGTTTGATAAAATGCCCAAAAAGGTGATGCTTAGTTGTTTTTTTTTTTTTTTTTTTGCCTCACTGAAGTTAGAAATAGAGTAAATTAAGTTAGAAAAACTGGTCATTTATTTAGCATGGTCGGTCACTGAGGAACTTATATGAAATCCTACAAATTAGTCAATAACCACCACGTTGGGGCATCTAGATATCATGATTATACTAATGACACCATATTATACTACCCGATAAACTCTTCTTCATTTATTTTCTTATTTAGATATCTCTTTTTCTATATTTTTATGTATGACTTTTGAATAAATCTTTTATACACTGTCTAATGCATATTTTTTTACACTTACAAGTTTAAATCATGCCATATAAGATGAATTTAAATTTAAAATTCAAATCATATATATGTAGTATATGTTCATAGTTATCAGTATAAAAAAATCACTACATCGTTAGTGTATAAAAAATTAATTCATAACTTTTTAGGAGTAGTCTTGCAAATCATCTATCATATGTAATGCTTCCTAGATGTTATATTAATTTTACTTCAATTCTCTGGGAGATGTTTCAAGTACAATTTGTGTGTCAACTGTATATAGTAAGAAAATAATATGAATCAAAGCAAAAATTGAACAATCTTGAAAAGTAAATTTCAACTTCTTCTTGAGATAATATACCGTCAATGAGAAAGTTTAGCTATGAATTATCTATATACAATTGATTATCAAGCAAAGTTTTTTTTTAAAAATAATTGTTTAGAAATTTATATATGAGGTGAAAATTCGACTTCACCTAACTATTTTGCATATTGTTTTTCCCATTGTACTTGTATAATATGCTTAAGTTATACAGTAACACGTATTAGTATCTTTTTAATAATTAATCTCGTATTTAAACCTTTTTAAAAGCAAACTCATGTTTGAGACTTGGTTCTAGTTCAACATTAGAAGTCATGCATCTCCTTCTACGTCCAAAACTAGCCAATAGAATATGTAGAATCCTAGTATAAATACAAACATATAATGTCCTTTGACAAAGGGAAGCTTGCAACTCCCATAATCTCATTTTCATAACTTCACATTAGGGTGCCGTTGAGGCATGAAATAAGCACATTTACTTCAGTCACACAACATGTGCCGAGCTTAGTTTTTGGTTCACTCGATGTTGTCTTCCAACTAATGTACATATCATTTCTTTGTGGACGATTAGTTGACACCAATTTGATAAATCTGCTACAGCAATAATGTTGCAATTCCACGATTTAGGCAAACAGGGAGTTCAATATCTACATCTGAAATGGGACGAAACAACACAAGTCAAATCAGCAGTGCTCAATTAAGATCACAATGGAAAAACATGCCACGTTTCGATTTAAATGTTGACAAATACTTCGTTTAAAGATGCCATAATAACTAATAAGGTACAAGAAGTATGAGTTGATTTGACAATTTTGAGATATTATCGTTTAGAAATTAGCTTAATAAAGGGAATAAGCAGCGCTACGTATTATTAGAATCTACCTACAGAAAGTGATTAAAAATCATGACATTTTTAAGCGACAGAAACAAACATGAAATTTCTAAAATCAAAAAGATGCATTATCTTTTAGTTTGTTTTTGTCCCCAAGTCTTATAATCATTTAGTATAAGATTTTTAATATAATTCATCGTGTGATAGATATTGTGCCAAAAATCTATTTTCTCTATCTTACATTTATTATTGGTATGTTCTCCTCTTTTTTATACTTTATTTTTTAGTGTAAGTGGAGGGTTACAAACTCGAAATCTCTTACTTATACTTCATCTCCTCTCCGATACCATCCAACTTATCCCACTCCAGCATTTGTGTTTTCCTCTTGGTTTCTAGTTTCTTTTAATTTAATTTTTTTCTTTAAATCCTCCCATATTTAGCAAGGCATGAGCTGGCTTCTTCTTCTTAATTATATTATCACTATCATATTTAGCAGGAATTTTTTAAAAATGTAATCCTCGCATATAATGATGTCGGAAGCATGTGCTTGCATTCATGCCAAATTCCACCTAATTATGCAAGTACTAAGTACTCTTTCTACAAATGCTCAAGCACCTACCATGCATAAAGGTACAACTTTTACAAAAGCTCATAGGAGTATTCAAAGTGAAAACAACGCGGAGGCAGTTTACAAGAAATTAGGCCAACTCAAATAATCTGCAACAACATCATCATTATCATCATTGTTACTTGATTAACAATCTTTCTTGTTTTCTGGATCCTTTTGGATCTTCTCATAATTATACTCATGTACTTTAAACACATGGATGATTTTTATTTTTTTTAAGCACATAGCTTTCTTGTTTACATATGTACTCCCAGTACATCGATTGTTCCCTAGGGCCGTTTGCGGACCAAAGATTTTTTTTTTTTTAAATTTTTTGCTTGGAAATTCCATACAATATTTACTAGTACTATGAAAAAAAATGGAAACTAATATTAATAATGATACTAACAAATGTTGGCATTCTTAGATAATACTTTCTGGCATCCTAAATTAATATCAGCAAGAGAATTTCCTAATGCAAAAGAATGAGCATGATCACAAGTCACAATTAGCTAAAAGTTTTCTTTTTCTTATCTTATCCTACCTGCTTTCAAACAAAAGTAAGTGTTAAAGAAGAAATTTGTTTCATTTCTCGCATAAAAAAACTGCATCTTACTTTTTGAGCATGATCTATTCCAACAGAATGTAAATATAGTCTCTTTATTGTCCAAATATAAATTTCTTTAAATCTGTATACTAGGTAGAGTTTGATAGCGTTCAACTGGCTATTGGAAGTAGGCAAGCCTCAGCTGCTTAAGATTGAATATAAACTAGATAGAAATCTTGGCAAATAAAGTTTTAGTGGTCCAGTAGTGATGGAGATAAGCTAACATGATACTAGGTCCCCACTCCAAATCTTGAAAATCAGTTTTTGGAGCAAAGCAATTCAAGCATTTGACACTTTCTTCAAACATCTCATTATGTGATAATGACAGTGAAGAGGGCAGTTTATCTACACAAGCTCCCCAAAAGGGGAACCAAATGAATGGCCAAAATTTGGTGCAGTTTAGCCAAAACCTCCTAGGTTTTTCATAGTTGTAGTCTTGAACATTTACCAGGGCTTTTGGTTTTTGTTATGCTTTAACTTTGAGTTCTTCTTTTGGGAAAAAATTGTTATCAGATATTCATCCCTTTCCTTCTCTACCTTAATATAAATTTCGTGCGAGGATTATCCCATCTTCTTTCGTTGGGCTTTCATTTTTTGAGTACAAAATCGCGGAACCTATTGTTGAGATTAATTATGCTTGTATTCAAGTACAAAATTTGCATTAGAAAGTTGATTTGTAACTTGTAAGAACCGAACCAAACTTTATAGTGAGCAAAAGTTTTGGTCAAAACATTTTTGTTTTCCATATGTTGTTATTAATAAGTGCATGATAAAATTTTGAAGAAAAATTAGTATTGCCAAACTTTTATAATAGTTATACTAATCTTTTACATTTAAAGGAATCTACACAAGGTGGTGCAGTTTTTTTGTCATCCTTGATAAGGTAATTAGTGCAGCAATATCTCCTTTTTGATAAGATTGTAATAGAACATTTTCAGACCCCATACGTTTTGAATTCGCTAGTGAAGTAATATTTACACCCTACACATGCATATATATGAATTATCATATTTGAAAGCGTGAGTCTTGTGCAATTACCAGGTTGATGTGAGTGTAAATTGTCATCCGCAGGAAAAAGGTTTCATGGTAAACTCTCAACATCTTGGGGTTGATATTTATCAATTCACGGTGACAGAAATGTCTAGAGGCGAATTTCATTGACTGAGTACCCAAAACTTGGGGACCATGTGCATAAGTGGCGCCAAGACATTAGTTGCTTCATAGCTAAGACATAGTTATTACTTTTCCCTTTTTTCCTTTTTTTTTTTTGGAATTTTAGTTGAAGCATTACCTCACGAACTGAAGTTAAAATTTGATCACAAAATCCATCAGAAAAACATTGATCACAAAAAATGCCATAGTTTATATCATTAATTTTTTAGCAATTTACATGTTCCTCCTTCAAATATGTATAGGGTCAGTAATGATTGCATCGTATCACGTTAGTATTGTGTCATTCAAGTGTTTATGTTGAAAAATATCAATTTAGACTTAATTCACTAAATTTTTGGGTTGTGTCGTATCATGACCTACTTATTTATAAATTGACACATTTCAATCCATTTGGTTTATTAAACATTTTGAACGATAATTATCATTAATGTCAAATGAATTGGTTTAACAAATGCCTTAACTCATCTATTCTCGCTATTGAGAATTCAATGACAAGATGTGCAACAGAGTCGTCAAAGTTCGAAGTTATAAAAGAAATTTTAAAATTTTGGAGATAGTTTTCAACAAAAAGGAAATTCATTCCTAGAACACAACATAATAAAACACATAAAGAGTCTTCAAAATTTTGAAGACATAATACGTAATTAAGTATTCAAAATATAAAACAAACTTCAAGATCCAGAGTCTTTGATACAATGGAGTCTAATACTTCAAAACATAATCAAGCACAAAGGTTATAATAAGAAAAACAAGAAACATAAAAGAAGATCAGGGTTGGTTTAGTAACATGTAATTATTATCGAATTAGTGCGTCAATTTGCGAGTTAACTCAGTATGATTCACTTATATTCATGTCATTTGCAGTCGGTCTAATACTGACTCACTTATTCAAGTTTCAGATTATATTCAATTCGTATTATCGTGTCGAGCTAGAAACTACCATCCTTATATGTATGTATTATTTATACATATCGACAAGCCAGGGAATAGCAACGAGGGAAATATATTTCTTCTGTAATTTCAAAATTTTTGGCTCATCAATATCATGATAAATGACAAAGCATAAGAAATTGGACAATTGTCCATCTTTAGATGATGACTATTCTGGAGAAAGATCAATCACTTTTGGAGGCAAGTAAAGAACGGCCCAGGTGCAGAAAATTATAAGACCATCCATTTCCGACTTGTCTATCATTGGACCCATCACCAGAAGTTGCTGATAGTATTGATGACCAGCTGTGATCATTCTCACCCTTCAGTTGGTCGATTTCATACCTCATGGTGTGGTTCCAATAATACATTTGTGCCTGTAATATTCTTGGAAATATATAGGAATCAAAATATTGATGGCACTTTATATCTCATCTTCTCTTGTGAATAGTTAAAGTAATAAAGGACAGTATTTGATACGACGTTATATTGAACAAATATTCATAATTATGCATACTAAAAACTGTTTCCCGATTCTTTTTGCTACATAAAGGAATTCTATATTCCTTTCAAGATAAACATTTGGCATGGACACTGATGAAGATGCAGTTCTCACAACCACAAACAAAAGTAGTACCTCAATTTCATGTAAAAGTTTTACTGTTTTGTTCTTTTGGTGCTGAAAGAGACATATCGACTTCAGAAAATTGACAAATGAGGGGATTTGCAGCTTTTTATGGGAGAGAAAAAGGCAAAAAGATAAAAGAAAAGAGTTTACTTACAAAAAGTAATTTTAAAAACTCGATATGCTTAAACGATAAATACAAATATGAGAACTTCTAAAAATTAGGAATAGGTTATCTTTTAGTTTATGTCTGTTGTGTAAGTTGCGCATCACCTGAATTATGATTTTTCATTAAAAAGAATTGCAAAGGCATGGGAACTAATGAGCTTACCCCTTTTTTTTGGGGCATAATAGAGGCTATCAGCTTTTAAATATGTTATTTATGCAAATATAATGGGAAGAAAAAGCAGTAATAATCTGAAATGATTAATCTTCAAAATTCGAATCTACTTCCCTTTTTCTTTTATGAATAAAGAAAGGATCATGTAAACAGCCTAAAAACCATAGAGATTAATTAGCAATAAAGAGAAAAGAACAACCTCAAGAATTTGAAGGTGCACATGTTATGGGGACTGTTACGTACACTCCATTTGGTCTAGATCCATTTTCTTCAAAAACATGGATTAAGATTAATAAGACGTCATCCAACTTTGAGAACTCTTAGGATTGACTTGAAAATTTATTAACTTTTAATCTCGTCCTATAGTTGCATTGTCTAAAATTTTTGAAATTTCCTATGTTTCCTTACTTTGACCCCTAATTAAGTTTTTGAAATCTACAATTATCACTTATTGTAAAAAATCATGGCGAAACGAAAACTAAATACCAGTTAAAAATGACCAAAAAAAAAAAGAAAGAAAAGAAAACAATTATACATAAACATAAAAAGGGACGTGAAAGTTTGTTGTCTATTATAAAAAAGTAATTATCATATGATTGTTTCAATGTTGCTATTGTTCTAAAATTTTATACAATTTTATCAAAATTTACATGTATCGAACAATTTATTTTTTTATTTTTATTTATTTGTTTATTTATTTTTTGCCTTAGTCGCGTTGCAACTTACATCAAAACAATTACTCTTTATTAACTTTCAGTCGAACCTCTGCCACTCTGTAGAACACAAATAGGCTTACATTGTTGACGAGCTTTTTTTACCCGTTAAAGAGAACCATTGAACCCATTTGTATTGTTGTTTTCTGGAATTTTTGTAGAAGAATATATTATAACCATAGTTGTTAGCATCATGATTCGAATCGTGGGATCTCACAAACTTATGATCTGAATTATGGTTTTCGATTTCGATATGATCCTATTATTTAAAGATATTACGATAAAAATTTTGATAATTTAACCATAACTCTATATAGAAAATTCAAAATTGAATGATATTTGTTGCTTTAGAAACTAGATTTAAAGAACTCTAATCCCATATAATTATTTTATGATGATTCCTCAATTATCAAAATTGGTAAACACTTAAACTTAACCTGTGTTTTATTAGAGTAAAAAGATTGTCTTTTAAGTTATTACTTAGAAATAATATTTGGGATTTTTATTGTGGTAAATTAGTACGATAAAGGGTAATTGCATCTGGATTCAAAATAAGAAAGAACAATATTTATAATTTAATTACATACATTTACAATAAGTCACATATAGTTCCAAAAATTTTATTTAATCTTTAGACGACCCCAAATACTTTAGATAGTATGATTTTAATCTTAATTAACAACACTATTATATTGATTGTATATGAGTTGCATTATCTATTGTTGTATATGTGATTGCAAACTTCAAAATTATTGGTAGAACTATTTTTTACATTTTTTGTAGGATCGATCCATCCTAAGAGTTAATCTTGCAAAGCAAAAATCGATCCAAGGTAAAATTGTTAAGTCCTTAATTGTGCACATTATTTGTGTATATTTCCCTCTTCATCATGCCAAAATATTGTATTAATAGCTTAATTCTACTTATATTTGGTTTTTGGCATTAATTTAGGTCATTGGATTTAAATTGGGAATTAAAAGGTGCAATTGAATGGAAATTCCAGAAGACAATCCCATATAAGGCGCGGGCACGCTGTGTTTTAATTTGAAGGTTGTCTTTTTGAAGAAGTGAACCATTTTCCTACGGGAGACAATTGCTGAGTATTTGGAAACAAGGATTTCATGTATTTTTAGGAATTGGTCAAAGATTCCTTTTAATTAGGAATATTTGTAATTGGTTTCCATATTTATTTTGTTATGGTGATTTAGCAAGTTAGATACCAAGTAGGATTCAAACTCTTTGGAGTCCTAATTTGGAAGGGAGATTAATCTTTATTTTCGTTAGCTTTAGGTAGAAAAGGGGAGAGCTCTCTTCGTAGTTGATTCATTCTTAGCTTTTTGATTAGTCACGTGGAGTGGACTTTGCTTGGACGAAAATCTTGGCAGCCAACCCTTGGCTTTTTGTGGCTTTGAAGCTTAGTTCGTTCCCTTGTTTTCTTTTCTTTTAGTCAATTAAAATTGCAATTCTCTATAATATCTCTTGGCTGCTATTCTCCATGAAGAGTGGCTAATCTCTTCGTCTAGTTGAAGGCTAATCAAGCTTTGGTTCATCAACTCTGTGAGACTTGTCTGGATTATTTTTATTTCATTTATTTACAAGTATTTGAATATTTTCTATTGTTCACGTTTATGATTATTTCTTGCAATTCAATAACTGGCCATTATTTAATTGTGGAGATAATCTACTATCATCTAAAACGCCAAATACGTAATCGTTTGGAAGGTTTTAGTATTTGTGACAATTGACGTAATTCAGTAGTACAAGAAACTTTTGGGTTATTGTCATGGGAATATTCAATCTGGCTTAAATGAATCGAGCTTATGTGTTTGTTGGATTAGAATTGGTGGCTAATCTAATTTTTAATGCTGTTGGTGGGCTAAATCCTAAGAGCTTGTTTAGGATTGTCTACTGGCAAGAGAAGTAGTTACAGACCTTGTCGTAGCACAGTAAGGATTGGCAGGTTGTCAGAACTTGTTGACAATCATAACCAATTTATTTGTAAGTAATTGAATTCAATTTAGTGTCAATGATCAAGTTGATGAAACCAAGGTGAGAGTAGGCCTTTGATTAGATCTTGTTATTGATTGATTTTTTTTCGTATTTGATTCCTGTGATACTGTTTAGTTTAATTGGCATTTTGTGGTGTCGTTTATTTTATTGGGTTTTATTAATTAGAAATTATTCGAACTTTCTTCCCCCCATTTATTTTATTTCATAGAAAATAATTCTTCCAATTTCCTGAGGAGACGATCCTAATTGCCACTTACACAAATTAATTAAATTCTCTGGTTAATTTCTGGTATATCGGATTAAGTAAACTCCTTGGAATCAGGGTGAAACTAGTAATCCATTGCACATCCGGAGTCACTGCTCTAGTACTAGAATTAACTTGGAAATATTTCTGTAGGCAGTTAGGTTTTATTTATTTTTGTGTAGGCTCGACACCTGTCAAAAATCCTAACTTTAAAAACCTTGATTGTAACAACTTGATATATGTGAGATAAAAAGGTGATTGAAAAATATATTCATGAAAAATATAAAAATTTTTTGGAGGAAAAAATAGCTTTCTGGAGAAGGCCCTAGTGATACTTTTTCTTTTTTGCAAATTTAAAAGCATAAAATCTAGGGCTCGAATCCCAATGATGAAAAACTACCTGTAATAATTCATTTCAATCCAGATGCCAACATAATTCTAGCGGCTCATTGTGGAACGCACTAAAATTCTAGCCTTTTTCCCCCTTCTGGATAGAATAAAAATTTAGGTGGATTTGAATTCGATCACCACCACGGACGAGGATATGATTAAAACATCATGGGTTGTTTACAAGAATTTTTACATATAGCCCATGCCTTCTTCTTATTTAAAAATACAAATATTGTTTTATAAGAATTCTTACAGATTGTCGTGTCCTCTTGTTATTAAGAAATACAAACATAGTAGTGTTTTCCGTTGGGTGCAAAATTTGGCCCAGAACTTTCCAGAGCTTATTCTTGGATGAAAAATACAAACACTAACCTATGACAGAATTGCTATTACTTGCACACAACAATTTAACACCAAAGGCTAAAACGATCATGAATGCATTGCGTTTGAGTTAAATGTCAATTTAACTATTGCAACAAGTATTGTTGACCAATTCATGTCTCCTCGAATGCTCTCCTAACATAGATTTGTACCCGTTAGTGAAACTTAACCAACCAGTCAACACCCAAACCAAATTGTGGCAATCAATAAATCAAGTACTTTCTAGTCGAGCCAATCTAGACCCACAAATTTTGCAATTAAGAGCTTGAACATGTCATAATGTCATTCTTCAACATGTTAGGTGTTGAACTCCATTGTTCTGAACTCCCAACTAACAGCTTCAACATTCAATATTACAACTAAAGTACTAATAATCAAATAAGTAGGGTTCTCAGGATGCATTATTTGAAATATTATTTAGAATATTATTGTAACACCTTTTGTGGTATGACGTATGTGAAATAAAAAGGTAATCGAGAAGATAAAAAGATGTATTGAAAAATATACTTGTAACACAAGCAAATAATTTTTTATGCAAATATTGTGTATCTGAACCCACATGTATATCTGTGCAACAATAACGGGAGAAAGATGACAGATGGGCCAAATATTTTGCGTTATTTTTTCAACTTTCAATTTTGCCCCAAAAGAAAAATTTAATTTTTACCCTAGCCACCTAATTATATTCGCTAATATAATTTTTCATAAGTTTCTTAAATATTGTAACCACCAAATTTAACTATAACTGTCTTAAAGAAAAAATTGCTAATAAATTGCAATTTTTTCATGAAGAGTCTATGTAAAATTTAATTTTGTAAAAGCAAAATTAATATACTTATAAAAATTAATAATTATTTATAAAATGCACACACACATTAGATGTGCTTTTAACACTAGTTTTAACATTAAACCAACAACCTAAACCAGACAGCAAATTCTTTACTGTTACAAAACTTCCAAATGGGAGCCAAAAACAAGCAAAATCCTCAGCAAACAGCCTTAAAGTCAATGTTTGCTTTTATGACTTCCTTTTCCCTTTCATGCAGGATTTGACTAATTGTTTTAGACCTTTTCTTGGGGAAGACTTCTCTGCTGATGAAATCCCTTCTGTCTTCTTCTCAGTCTCTGCTTCCTCTTCTAACTGCTGACATAACTGACAACCACAATCAGATTAAATAAAATCAGGTCATGTAGACAAAGCATAGCCAATTTATCATGCAGCCATTGTTGAATTATATGTCTGAGTTCTGAAAAGCAATGAATGCAATGGACTTGCCAGTTATCAAGATACAAGCAAAAGTCAAGCGATCACTAGTACATACACAACTGAAATTTTACTGCAAAAATATTGACTTATTTGTTTTAAAAAAGTCTTGATACAAGAACTTCTATATGAAACTTAAAAGAGATCGAAACAATCTTTTAAGAGGCCTATCTTCATGGGATAATTTTATGTTTATTAACCTATACTGTTGACATACAAATTCATGGACTTCTTTTTTATAACTTTTATACCTCTAATTTACATCCATACAACACAAAGGACAATAAGATACATAAATTTTTATAACTTTAGCGGGGGAAAAACTTCATAGAACTAAATCCTTTCTAGAATTTTTATAGAACTAGTCTTTTTTTCCACAAAAAAAAAATCAAAATTATAAGAGTTCAGAATCTAATTCTTTTTTCCCCAAAAGATAGAATCCAAATCTTCATTGGGAACTAGAGCCACACCATAGGCCCACAGGTAACTAGTGAAGACTTAAATTAAAAAGGGCTTAAAGAAAACTAAAACCCATCTATGCAATTTACAAAATTCACCCACTCAGAAGCCCAGTAACTCGCTGCATGAGGTCCAAAATCATGCAGCCCATCCAATAAAGATGCAAAATTAAATGAGAAGGCAAAAGCAGGCCTCTTACCCATCTGCTCCTCCATTTTTTGTTTTTTAAGGAGTTGGCCTCTTACCTTTAATAAACGATCCTCCACATGAACTATCCTTTCAAAAAGGGTGCCTTTGATCCCAATTTCCAATATTACATCTTCGATAGGGCGGCAATGCTTCTCCAAGCTTCCTGGAGAGAAGTCTTCACTTGTCAGCGTCCCGCTTGAGGGCGTCGATGTTATAGAACTCTTGGGAGAATGGTAACCTGATCCTTTGATTTCCTCTAATTGTTTCAGCTGTACACAAATAGGTACGTCGTCAGTGTATCTGCAAGCGGCATAAATACATACATCTAATTTTAAATTTAAAATTTACTTTTTATATAGACGATATGCATCTCACTAGACTAGTGATGGATAAAGGTTTAATCTGTATTCTGTACGAATATATATATATAGAAATGAAGCAGACGAACATAGCAGCTCTTACTCGTTTGCTCATTTATATGCGAAAATCACACATATATATTAGTCAATTTACTTACAATGTTGTCCAGAATGTCTAGCCTAGAGAGAACTGGCTCTTCCATGGTGGCCATTTATCCTGGCTGCTTTTCGTCTTTCCAAAATTTCTTGCAGCAGAAACAGATGATTTTTCTACGGAAACAGAACTAGCCGTTTTCTTTTCCTTCCTTTTTCTCCCCTTCTTTGCTAGGGATAATCGCAGGATACAGGAGTTTTATCAGCACTAGCACAAATGTGACACTTGTTAAATAGTGAAGGGGTTCTGGTTATATAGTTTCAGAAATAAGAACACATGGCATGAATGTGCAATGTTATGTGTCCCAGAATGATGTTCTGAGTAATCAAAAAGGGACACGTACGGATGTCTCATGCAATGGATTTTGTCGATACACGTGTACCGTGGTTTGCTGTGCAATGGACTGTGTGTTAGAAAATTCCATTGAGAGATATTTTTTTTTATAATAAAAAGCCTTCAGTTCGTAATGTCGAGTCTAATTCAAATTACAAAATTTGATTATAGAAACTAACAAGCTAATAACCATTAGATAACATTGATTGAATTAATTGAAGAATAAGTTAATTAAAATTCTTAAAAAATGACACATGTCATATGATTGGATGCCTTTTAGAAAACATGAACTGGTGAATAGTATATAGTAGAGATTGTGAAAAATAATTAGAATATGTAAAAGCTACTTTTTGAATGATTATAGATTTTAATTTTTTTTAGTCATTAAAAAATATACAATCAGAATATAAAAGTAATTAAGAATGTCACTAAAACTATTTATTCAAAATTATAATTTATAATCAATTAAAATAATTAATCGAGAACATGCTCCATAGTAAATCCAGTAGAAATACCTGGGGTACCCCTTCCCAAGCAATTTTGGATTGTGTTTATTTGCCTAAAAATTTTTACTTGTATCATCGACACAATTTCCAATTACCTTTTTATCTCACATACATCACATCAAAAAAGTGTTACAGTATTCTTTTCACAAAATTATTCCAAAAAATCTTCTATCCAAACACACAATTGTGCAACATACCGAAACAAAGAGCTGACCATATGCTATGACAGTGGCATCCATGAATCGGCATACCTTCTCTTATGTTTTATACTCGTGAGTCGTGACATTTCCTCAGAGAAAGAAAAAAGTTTTTCATCGTGGCTAGTTCAATCCTTTGACCATCTTTTTTCAACAGGAAGTCACTCAAAGCTTACCCAAGTTTTCGAGAAAATTCAAATTTGTTTGCCGTTCTTTTCTCATTAATTACTTTGCATAGTTTTGGATCTTATAATCATATCCAAAAAGGGTTGCAAAATTGTTATGTCTTATTACCTGAACTTAGCTTTGGATTTTCTCATTCTCATTCTAATCCATGCAATTATCTATCTCATTAAAAGTTGTTGATCATTAGAAAGCGAATACACTCCCCCTCTTATATCATTAGACATATGCTTACAAAAAAATAATTGAGTTAATTTTAATCCCACTACGTAATCCAATTAAGAGAAGCCAAATACTTTTTCAAGTATGAAAAAGAAGACTTGCAATGTAGTTATTTCTTTTTAATTAGGTACATATTGACTTTTTTTTAATAAAGTAAAAAAGCCCAGGCAATTAAATTTAAAAGTTTATAGTATTTTATTGCATGGGTCAAGACCAGCAAGATATTTACACAAGGGGCACACTCCTTGATCAAGTACAAGGATGAACAATAAAAATAGTAATTAGCTAACAGCTAAATCTATGATCAAAGCAGAAAGCTGTCCAAGCATAACTTATACAATGCTACCGCAGATTTACTTTTTACTATATGACAAGTACAAAAGAATTGAAGGGAAAATATGAAAATCTAGCAATTATGTGCATGGCTTTGCTAGAGTAGAAAGACAAATAGACACTCAAATTGAAAGAATCACAAAACAAATAGATATACTATTACTGTTGGATGCATGACATATATGCAAATTTTAATTTTGTGTTGTTTTTCTTTGAGTTTTCATTTAGTATATAATAGCATTTTTATCAGATCCACATGCAAATCCTCTCCTATTGATAATGTGGACTGTTGATACTCTGCCTTTTGGTTTGGTGGTACTCTGCTATGATTTTTGGTATATTAAATATTGGTTCTAATAGTATAGTTACCTCCATATATTGAAACAAATTTCATTACATGAAACCAACGGACAGTTTGTTTGATGCAGACCAAATAAACGATAGAAAAAAAAAAAATGAACTGCAGGATCAAAACTTGCCATAAGGGACCATGAATTGCAGGTTACATTAGATCACATGGTTTGTGAGTCTTATTATGAATGTTATAAGTTCAGTCACAAGGCCTCCAGTGGAGAATCACTGGGCCAAAGGAACTGCTCTTGGCCTCTTGCAAGTAACTTCAAATACGAAATTGTGTGAGAGCTTTGCCAAGCGACCTTAAAAGGTAAGGATGTAAATTCTATCACCATCTATGATCACCTCACCTGCTGCTGGCCTTTGGATCAATCTTCCTATAATTGGAACGGAGATGTTACAACTCAATAGGAAAAATACTTTCATTGAATTTAATTCAAGTAAATACTTAATGTAAATTGATATCCCAAATGTAAATTGATGTTCCTCAAATGTATTTATCCATGCATATGTACCTTTGAGAGGTTTAGGGAACATCTTTCACGTTGCAGTTTGGGCACTAACATAATCTGGATGCAAATTATGGCATTCCTAAAGATTTATGATTGCTATTGATTTCAAGCGTATTTCATTGAGCTTTCATTTATGTAATACTATTCTTATCAGATTCACATAATTTTCTGATATTCTGCTTCTTGATTTAGTGATAATCTGTCATGATTTTTACTATGAACATGTGATTCTTCTAGTTGATTGATTCCACTTTCTAGTAGTGCATTTACCTCCATCGATCGAAACAAATACAAATGTACAACACCAAATAACATTTTGTTTCACAAAAGCCAAAATTAAAAAAAAAAAATTACAAATGCACGCACGTGCTAATTGAGCGTGTTCGCATTTAACACCTTGCTTTTCAATTGAATCCAAAACTAACAGAAAATTAAGCTTTGAGCCAAAGAAAATTTGATGAGTATAATGTTTATCAAATAAAAAAGGACAAGTATAATGTTGATCAGATACACTGTAAAATTTCACCATAACTTGCAACAAACTTCTTTGTTGCTATTTCTGGCCATAGGGTCCCGACAATGCAGTAATTATTCAGCCTTTCCTTGAAGGCGAAGTGTAAAAGCTCTCAAGGATAAGAGGAGTTCCTTCAACCTCTTTTTGCTATCAGCATCGACCAAGTTGCCATCACTGTCAAATTTCTGAGGGGGTTGGAATGCATTGAGGAAAAATTCAGGTTTGTTGATAAAATGGAGATCAAGAAATACTCCAATTTGGCGAAGATGATATTGCGCTCTTGGGCTGCCTCCTCCTGCGGTGACTACGGCAGCTGCTTTGTCTGCCCAAACATTGGGAGGTCTAGATGCCCAATCAATGGCATTCTTCAGAGGTGCTACAAAATTTAGCATAAAAAAAATCAATCATCCTACAGATTTATTGAGAATCGCATGGCTTAGTTTTTTTTTTTTTTTCCCCTACCTTGTGCTAAGTATCACTATTCCTATTCAAACATATTTTGCATGAAATAGAATGGCTACTACAGTAGAAAAAACACTACTATGATTAGGGGCACAAATAATTATCAGTCACAATTGTATCGTGCAATGTGTACGATGTGGCACATAGGTTGTGCAGTTGTATATTTGCGCATTAGAACTTTTGTTTCTAAAATTCAAAATTTGTACAAATTCTGAACTTAAACTTCGGAACTTCTTTTCAAGAATGAAAGAATACAATACCATACACTAGAATAATTTCCTGCAATTTGGTTGTGTTTAGCAGTAAATAGACAGTGAATAAAAATGTTTTAGTACCTGAGACAGAGTAATTGTTCTCTGGTGCAGCAAAGAATAAGCTATCAGCTTGGCGAATCTTTTGTCTGAAAGCTTCAATTTCGGGAGGGTAAGTTCCATCCACTTCAAGATCAGTGTTAAGAAATGGCAAAGGAGAAATGTCCACGTACTCAATCTGCACATCCTTGATTGACTCATTGCAAATCTCAGTTGCTAAAAAAAAAAAAAAAAAAAAAACCTCAGTTGCTAAAATTGACCAAATAAGAAATATCAGCTTTGCATTTAGACCAATACCAACCAAAGAAGAAGAAGCCAAAAAATACTAAAGTAGCCCACCTAAACTTCTGAGTACTTTAAAGTAATGGAAAGATGCAGGTATTTTAAGGACAATCAAGATGACACATAAATTTTAAGAAACGAAAAGAAAAAACACTAGGGAGCCTTCTTCTTCTTCTTCTTTTTTCCTTTTTCCCCTTAGAATTGTTTGCATATTTTTGCTTCCAATATTCTTCTCTTGCATCAGTATTATCTTTTCCAAGGTATAAGCCGGATGATGCGTTTCCTTTTTCTGTTTCAAATCCTTATGAATAGACATAAATATACATAGAGATTGAGTTTCTCATAAAAAGAAAGGTAAAATGGGATTTCATACTGCTATGTATAAAGAGGGATTTCTCCTAAACAGTTCCAATCTCATTTAAAGTCATTTCTGAACCAATTCAAAGAGTTAGAATACCGTCCAGTAAGAGGGAGAGATCAAAGAATAGGTACCTGCACGGATGAGACCACGATTGTAGGAGGCTTTGCGGAGAGAACCACAGAGGGCGACCACCTTGATAGCCTGAGCTGCTGCCATTTCTTTTCTGAATTTTATTAACCCAACAGCAAAAACGTCCAGGTACACTCAATCTGTATGTATTTCTTCCCCGGTAGGCTGCCCAGAGTGCTGTATTTATAGTCTCAAAGGGCTGAGCCTTGAGCGAAAGGGACAGATGCAACGCACAGGGGAAGGAAGAAAGCAAAGTCAACCATACATCCAACTGGCTATAAATTTTGGACATATTTTTGCTCAGCCGCCCTTAATGTTAGCTGTATTCCATTTTTTGCATAACTGTGTATTGGGAGAGTTTTCTAGTCCACATAAGTATGCCGCTTTTGTTATTGACAAATGAGAAATATGCTACACCTTTGCCCCATTCTTAATGTTGTGTTTCCAAATTCTTCAAATAATTAAAATGTGTGAAGAAAATGGGCAATTTTTTCTTTGAGAAAATAATTGATTATGAATGCTAATACACGGCTAATGAGTTAATTCTTTCACATTAAAGGCTATACGGGTTAAAAGTATTGATTTAAAACCACCCCTATCTAGATATAATGTTAAAAATAATCGATTGGCTAATAGGTACTCGTTGAGAGGGAAATTAGACATTATTTTTTGACAAAAGTGTAGTTAATTTTAAAAATTAAAGTATTCAAATGTAGGAGTGCAATAATTATAATTATATGTATTCACATAATAAATTAGGTATAATTTAGATATAACAAGTGCCTACTAAGTATTTAGTAGAAAAAAAAGGTCCTAAAACTATTCATAAAAGTTAGATTCTTGAAACAGACAACTAAATATTGAACAGATTGCTTTTGTCATCGATTCACTTTTGACCCTTTTTTTTTTTAATTACCTTATAACCAAAGAAACTTGATCTGGGGCCATAACAAAAATGGTTACAGAAGCAAGACAATAAAATGTAATGCTGGTAGTGCTTGCAAATGGCAGGAAGTGTGGCCTGCCGTTAGGTGAGGAAAGAGGACCAACATGGAAAGAAAAAGACGAATAGAAAGGAGAAAGCATGCAGGAATATTGTTATAATTTTGAACATTAATAGGGTGGAAACGTTTTGATCACCAAGAAGATGGCCTCGATGGTAGGTTGGCTAGTAGTCAACTTATAGCGTTGAAGTGCCTGTGTCATTCAAACATATATCTATCTCGCATATAATAGGAGCATGTAGGTTACTTCCATTTTTTTTTTTTTAACATTCTACTTAGTTCTTTTGTGTAATTCAGTTGATTAGCATTAGTTCAAATCCCTCTATCCTCCTTGCATTTTAAATTTCACTCCTCCCTCGTTACAAACTTCTTTCCTTTTTAAAAAGACATTTACCTCGTATTTGGTACATGCGGGATCATTAACTTACTAAATTGATATGTATATGTTGAGATAAACAAAAAGGGTTTAATGAAGGATCAAAAAAATTAATTATCAAAAATTAACTATGCAGCACTAAAACTTGAATCAAACAGGATTAGCTATTCAATTCTATGTCATCCTAAAAACTAAATGACCACCACACTAAATGTTTCTACACATATTAATCTCACCGGCGTAATGATTGTATCTTACTAATTGTTTCTACAAGATTAGTCCTAATAAATAGTTTATCACCATACTTATATTGCAGTGTTATCAAGAAATTAATCTTCCATACTTGGGGAGCATCCTTATCCAAAAAACTGAATTCATGACGCACTAAAAAGGTGAATTCAGATCGCAAAATTGTACAAACTCAAAGTATCGAAGATAGCAAAACATACTCAGAAACAGTTTTATATGAACCATAATTCACAAACTGCCATTGGGGATTTTAATATTCGACTTAGATGTCATGCATGAGTTAGCATTACGATAAACTCGATAATCAAATAAAGACGTCATGCATGAATTAGCATTAGTGCAACTTCTGAATATTCAGCATCTCCTTTTACAGTATTCTACATGCTAAATTATTATGTGGTGGCTACTGCGTACTAACTTGAAGAGTATGACAATTCCTATGGATTCTATTGATCAAGATTTTAAGGGGTCTTTAAAAACTTGGTCCTCCAAATTTAGTTCTGTCTACTTTGGTACTTTGAAAAAGTGTTTCCTCTTAATTTTCGTGTTAAAATTCCACAATAGTTTAAATCCCATTAAATTCCATCTTCGACTCTTAAATTATAAATAGACACCCACTTTTTTTCAGTTGCTAAACTTTTATTTTAGATGCTTTATTGTCTAAAAGATCAAATTCATTCCATCCAAAGTTTCTTGGTATTCAAAATAAAAAAAAGAATAAAAATAAAAAAAGAACAAATGTTAATGTCGCTTCCCTTGAAGTATCAAATGGAGAACCCCTTACTGCCACCCACATCTTCGAAAACCCTAGCTTGCTTTTAGCCTCTTCCTCCCTCAACCTCGTAGCACCAAATTTAAATTCACAACCATCAACAAATTTGAATGGTACTACGACTACTAACACTTCTGCTACCACCAAATTTTAAGCCAACACCTTATTATTATTATTATTATTTTGGTAGATAAAAGTTTGGATGGGTTGGGATCCGGTCACTACTATGGGTCATCAACGAATTTGAATGTTGCTACGACTACTAGCACTACTGCTACCACCAAATTTTAAGCAAACACATTATTATTATTATTATTATTATTATTATTATTATTATAGATAAAAGTTTGGGTGGGTTCAGATCCGGTCACCACCACGGGTAGGGTAGATCTTAGATTTTTTTTTTTGATAGATTAAAGTTTAGGTGGGTTTGGATCCGATCACCACCATGGGTCATCAACGAATTTGAATGGTGCTACGACTACTCACACTTCTGCTACCACCAAATTTTAAGCCAACATCTTTTTATTATTATTTTTTTTGGCAGATAAAAGTTTGGATGGATTCGGATCCAATCATCACCACGGGTCATCAACGAATTTGAATGGTGCTACGACTACTAACACTTCTGCTGCCCCCAAATTTTAAGCCAACACACTTTATTATTATTATTATTATTATTATTATGATTATTATTATTATTATTATTATTTGGTAGATAAAAGTTATTATTATTATTATTTTGGTAGATAAAAGTTTGAGTGGGTTCAGATCTGGTTACTATCATGAGCCAGGGCGGGCCTCAAGATTATTTTTTTGGTAGATAAAAGTTTGAATGGGTTCGAATCCAGTTACCACCACGGGTCAGGGTAGGATTCAGGAAGTCTGGGTTGTTTATAGAGTACAGATCACTCATCAATACAATTCTCACATCGGTACTGAGATTCGAATAACAAATGAGCCAACTTGTATTGGCAACCAACACCTAATACAAGATCACTATATCTGGCTTCTCTCTCTTACCAAGAAAGGTTCTACGCTGGCAGGATTCCAAGGAGTTACGCAGGGATTTCTAAAGAGGATCCTCCAACATCTTTCCCCTTTCAAACCCGATTAATTGACCGAAGATCTCACAATTCACAATTATTTACCACAGTAACCATAGTCTTTTCTTCAGTTTATTCTATCTGTTCTATTTATAGTAATTAAATATGATCCATCCCAGTAAGATTTGTCATTCGGGCTCTATCGGTCAGGCTTTGACAAACTCAATCTCAGCTCACCAAATAAGTAGAGGTTTCAGATTTTCAATTTTCAGTCCAAATTAGAAGTCTCGGACTTAACTTGTACCTATATATGAACTTCGGACTAATTAAATTGGGTTCAATCCAAAGTCATAATTAAGTACATATAAAATTTACGGTAGAATTTTTAAAAAATTGATTCCTTATGTGCTTTAGAAAACTTTACCGTAGCAATTTTTTAAATTTTTTTGTATTTTCATCCTTATACTTAAATTTTTTTGGGACATTTCTCATAGTTTATAAAAGATTTTTTTTATCACAATTTCTCTACTTATTTTTGCTTCTTTTGCTTTAATACTTATTTTGGAATTTGGTTCCAAAATTTCCAGATTTCACTTCACTTTCAAGTCTTCAATTTACAATAAAAAATATGTATTACTATGATAACCAAAAAGGAAAAATGGAAACACCCAAGAAGAAACAAAAAAAAAAAAGAAAAGAAAATCTTCAATTTCACTAATAACTACAATAAAAAGACATTCACACACTGATAAATCCCTTCATCAGATTTGCACGAGAAACATGACCAGCCGATGTATGCATAGGTTTCTTCATAAATACAACAGGATAACAAGTTTTATAGTAACAAACGCAACTATTTGAGGAAAGATATTGGGCATTTCAACTTCCACAAAAGATAACATGACAAATTAAACTACTCATTTCGATGCATTCATATATGATTAGTTATTGTCCGATAAAAATCATTCCAATCCTGGTTCCCTTCTTCTATCACATCAATTTGAGTTAATTCAGGTCTCTAGTCACCGTTGGCATCCATATTTAGGGCAGCATTCGCTTCCATAAAGTAGTTGTTGTTGGGTAATTATTCCCTAATAAAATTATGCAGCACGCGACAAATATTCAAATACACCTCTACATTTTAATGGGGTAGTTTTGCATTGGCACATCCAAAATAGGAAATCGTCTTTTCAGTGCTCCAAATGCTCTTTCCATCATATTTCTCATTAATGCCTGACGTCGATTAAATAGTCCCAGTTTATCCCTTGCGCCCGGTCCACTCTTGTAGGATGTCAAGAAACCTGACGTATATTTGTGTACTACACCAATCACATCATATTTACCAACGCATTAAGATGACAATATAAAATTTAAATAAAATATTTGGCTTACATTAAAAAATCTGTTTATTAAAAGTAGCTTAAATACCTATTGGTAGTATAAGAAATGTAAAAGTTGGATTAGTAATGGCATCTATAAAGACTTAGCCATCATGAGCTTTCCTAACCAGCTCCTACATATATAAATCTCATATCATAATCACATGCACCTAGAATGTTTTGTGTAATAAGCCCCTTTCTATTTTGAAAGATATCACTGTAATAACCCAAAAATTAATCACTTACCATTTTAATAGATAATCCATTAACTAAATGAGACCCTAAATTACCCCTTGCCATTTTAATTAGCGAAATGAATCTAGACACAATACTAGATAAGTCATTTTTATTTCCTTTAATTTATATGGTAAGGTTTTAATTACATTTAATGTCATTAATGGTTGATTATCAATTAAGTGCCAATCAAGCCTAAATTACGTGACATTACTAATTAGAAATTAGGATGTTGCCTTTTCTATGAAACCTTGCCTTTCTTTGATACAGTATGACTAGGTATGGGATATATATATATATATATATACCCATGGTTGAACTAAAGCATATCTCTTTTCTTTCTCTAACAATTGCCAAAACATAAATGTGAGAATTGAGAGTGTGAGCGAGAGAGCACCGGTGTCAAGAGTTTGACAAGGAGAGGAAGAGAAGGTCAGGCTACAACGTTAGTTTGTCAGCAAGTTTAGAGGACGAGAATCAAGAATATTAGTAATGCTTCATACCAAGCAAGTTAAAATGAGTGAGATTTACTCCTTTGTCTTTTCTAAAATATGTTTCTAGTGCAATGTTTGATAAATTATTATTCCTCTATGAAAATGGACCTTGTATGATTACATTTATTGTACCTAAGTGCTTCTTACTATGAAAGTTAAATGTATATGAGATGTTAATGCTTATACTATGCAACTTGATTTATATGATCCAATGTGAACATTAATGTAACGGCTCTAATGATCACGGCATAATCGGTAGGGGCTATAGTCCTACCAATGTCAAAGTAAAGTAAAGTAAAGTAAATTGCAATGTAAGTCAAAGGGTACTTCTGTGAGGCCCCGAATTTTCCCAATTTCTGGAAAATATTAAATAATGTTAATTATAGTTATTTTGGGTTGCCAAGGTGTTTATATGGTTTGTTTTACTTTTAAAAGTGTTTGGTTTTGACTCGCTTGTTTTACAAAGTTTGGGTTATTAAAACCCTAGTTTTTCCGAAAACCCTAAATTGGGATAAAACCCTAATATGTATATGCAAAACCCTAGTTTGGATTTGTAAAACCCTAGTTTTGAAAATACATTTAAGTTTTACGTTTAATGACAAGTTTGTTATTTCTTGATTTTACGTGTGTTAATGCATGATTAAGAAGAGGGATTACGATTCCTAGGTGATTAGTGGCCTTAGTAGGTGTAATTAAGTTTTGATAGACTAAGTTGAATTGAACACCTATGGACTAAGTTGATAAGAAAGAGAAATCACTTGGGCAAGGGAGCAATTGACCTAAGTTAGTAGGTTAAATTGAGCATGACAAAATTGACCTAATTTTGACTAAAGCCTAAAATATCTTTGGAGTGCTATCTTGTGGCTATTTCTAGAAGACACCAACCGGCCAAGCAAGAAAGAAAGGAAGAAAGGAAAACCGTGAGAAGGGAGGAAGAAAAGAAGAGAGAAAAGAGGAAAAAAAAGAGAAAAGCTTTGGGAAATTTGTGTTAATTCAATCATCCAATCTTTCTTGGGAAATTGGGGGCACTTGATTGGGAAGCTCAACCTTGACTTCAAGAGGTATTCTACACTTTGTATAATGGATATTTGTGTGAAATTGCTGAAATTTATTTAGTTGATTAAGATTGGTGAAGATGATGAATTTTGCTTATGTTATAGCTTCTTGATGATCAAAGCTAGTTGAGAAGATGATTCCATGGCTTAGTTTTCTTGTTTTGCTTGTCTTGAATCTTGGCCAAGAACTAGGGTTAGGGTTTTAGTTGAAGTTTCATGTTGTAGCTTATGTTTGTGTTTGTGGGTGATGAAGTGTTGTTGGTTGAATTTTTGTCCATTTTTCTGTCCGAATTTGCTTGATATTTTCGAAAATGATGAGGACAGAATTAGCTTTAGCACAAAGCATGAAAGTTGTAGATAGTTGAGTGAGGATTCTACCTGTAAATTTTCAGCTGAATCGGAGCACTGTAGCATGTGAAAAGACTAAAATACCCCTGATGCCCTGTTTCTGTCCGAATCGTTATTTTTGCTACTGTAATGGGCTATTTTGATCGGGAAGGTGACTGTTTTTGTTTTTACGGTCTTCTTAAGTATTGTAGCTTTATGTGTTAGCTTTCTAATGGCTTTGGAATCGCTTGATTTGGAGCTGTGAGTGTCGAGTTATGGCCATTTGAAGCCGTCCTGCTTAAATCTCTGCGATAGGGTAGAAAGCCATTGTTTTGATTATTTTCGACCTAGTTCGGGATGGAATTGGATTTCAACTTCTTCATGAAAATTGTAGAGGGTAATGTGGAACGTGTAAGGGTTGCATTTGCTTGATTGTTATTGCATTCGAGTCATTGGATTTGCATGTGCGTGTTTTGGTTGGAATGCAATGCATTTGGGCAGAAACAGAAAATCAGGATTGACTGGACAGCCATTTTGACACCATTTTACATGTTGATCCTTTATGATTTGGCTTTTGGCCAAAACACGAAAGTTATAGCCCTTCATTCTAGCTTTCCAACGCATCTGGAATTTCTTAATTTTGATTTTTGAGCGCTGAGTTATGATCGTTTGAATCTAGCCCGTCGGAAATTCTGACATTTAACTTTCTGGGACTGTTTCTGCATTTTTGACCCCGAAGGATTGAATCTGGGCAAAAATGGTCTTCATGAAAGTTGTAGATTGTTCTCTTAGCTTCGAAACAGCACCTTGTGCACTTCAATCTGACACTTGTTCCATTAGTTATGATTAAAATGGCAAAAGGTGTCAAATCTGCCTTTCACACATTTTAGTGTGTGTTTCCGTCTTCGTTCTATTCCCGTCCGTTTTTGGTCTAACGCCCATGCATGTGCTCCTATTGCTATTTTAAGTGTTTATAAGTATTTTTCAAGAGTTTTAGTTCTTTGAGTACGTGCACGTCACGTCATTTCACATGTGCAAATGGATTTTCTTAACTCAGGTAATTCTGTGGACACCGAAGGACGTGTGTGATCTTCTAAATTTTTCCTCGCTTGTTCGCAATTGTTGGTGAGTGTTCCTTGCATGTTTGTGAATAGATTGCTTTGTTGACGTGGTTAAGTGCTTTTAATAATTATGTGAAGGGCGAGTGTGTACTTTATCGCACTCGGCCTACTTTTTATTCTACTGTTCAACTGTGTGCTTTTCCATTGTTTGTATATTATTTGCGCATGATTGTAGGCCATGTGTACTAACACATAGGCTGAACAAGGCCTTTTCCCCTTCGTTATCGACCTATTCGAGCCAGAAGCGGACTCGGTCGGGTAGGTTGATAACCTAGGGCACTGCACGGTATACTCGAGTATTACCACTAGGAGTTATAAGGAGGAGTAGGGGGTTGAGTATTGAACAAGACGGACTGCAACTGCTTCCAGTGGAACCTGTATCCTTTCATTGGGTATTTTCCCAGTTTATGTGTTTATACATTTTATGCTTATAAACTGAATTACATTAACCTACTGAGTGCTTAACTGATATATTTTGCTCCACTGTTACTGTGTGATTTGTATGATATTAGGATCGCTCACTGGGCTTTTAACTCATCCCTGTCAACTTTGTTTTTCCTTAGCAGGATTTGAGATCGAGAGCTTCCAAGGGTTACACTGGGTCGATTGGTTTGGAAACCTAATCTTGTATTTTGAATTGTACTAATGGAATTTGGATGGATAAACTTTTGTATCTGTAATTATAGTTCGGGACGTTTGTGGTTCGTTAAGGAAACTTTGGGGTTTAAATGTTACAGTTGATTTGAGGACATCGATGTATTTTGTTATTTGCATTTGAACTAAGGATCTGTAGTGAGTCCCGACGAGAGCTGGGCAGGCGGCTCGCTGATACCTTGGGGTTCGCCCTAGGGAGAGGTGGGGCTGTCACAACTTCGAAGGTCCCTTTGACTGCCCATTCTATTGGGGTCAATCACTAGACTGAGTACTCAGCACCGATGAAGGCGTGTAAACATTAAGAGCCGTTAAATGTTTATTAAATGTTTATATGTTATCCCAATGTTTAAAGAATGGTTTCTTTTGATGCAATTTGCACGCTTACATGGTTATCTAAATGTAACTGTGTGATTATATGATATGAACCCTTCCAACGGTTGAGCGCATATTTGTCAACAATGGATCTAGACGGAAATTCAAGTTGGATGGCGGAACAATTGACCCCTCTAAACCCCGAGATTATGAATCTTGGAGTTAATCTTGACCCACAATCTAACGATCTAGCAAACCAACCTTTTTGGTAAAAGAACGCCACAATCAAGATGATTACTTGATTGATAAGTTCAAGAATGAATAACTCAAGAAAACTCTCAAGTATTCAAGAAAGGCTCTTTTGGAAAGAGAAAGTAAAAAACTCATAAAATATTTGATAAAACTTGATGAATAATTTCGTATGACTCTTGGCTATTTATAGCCTTACAAAAGACTCAAAATCCTAACTTAACTTGGACTCAAAGACAACTAAGCTTACCCTATCCAATTCGGCTAACATGGCTCTATCTTTTAGGAAACTACTAATAACAATTATTGAATAGATAAGCTACTAGAATTCAGACATCATGACAAAACCTTGGTCTGATTTATTCCTACTAAAATGACTAAAGAAAACAAGAGAAAATGGACAATTGTGCCCTAATTTCATCAACTTAACAAACGACAAAATTAACACAACTTGATCAGCTTGAATTGAATCTTCCACTTGGATAAACAAGCCAACCAACACAATGAATGTCAAACACCCTATTCTTCACTTTATTCATTGGTCCCCAACAAACTTGGCATGGAAATTGTTGATCACATGGGACTCGACATGTTGTTGATATATGGTGATCTTGAGCTTGCGTCATTCCCCTCCTCTTGAGAGGATTCGACCTTGAATCAAAGCTTTGTGTAGATAGCACCACCATATCCATAGCAAAAGATGTTTCATGCGAACTAGGTGCTCCCATGTGTATGCTTGGATCAAACACAAAACAACCAAAAGAACGATTACTTATTGATCATAGATGGAAATTCAAATCAAAAGACATCACACAAGTTGAAAATGCATGTGCTACAATGATAAGAATCAACTTAGCACGTGAATGTAACAATGCACGGAATGATGGATAAAGAATCATATTCAGTTCTTTGGATGCTTCTAACACAGGCGAATGACCTTTAAAAGTTGCATTTGACCCTTGAAGATTTCTATGACAGCATGTATGCAAAATGAGTAGACATTCATAGCTAGACACATGCAAAAGAACAACTTGTAGAACATGCAAAGCGGAATGAAATTCATGACAAACAGCATGTAAAAGTACAAATTTAGCATGGAAATAGATAGAAAACGTGCAAAAAGATGTGACTCAAAAGACACAGCTGAAGGACTAGAATGTAGGATAACATAAGAACTACATGCAATGACATTCTCATTAGGATTAGGCAATGCAAAAGCTAACTTTCTAGCACCGAGAGAATAAGATGGAGTTATGAAACTTCCCTTTTCAATCATGGGTTGTTGAAAAGCAAATTCACCATGCGAACCACTCCATGACTAAGAAAAATGATGGTGTGCGAAGGCGTGGAAAAAACTGAAGAAATAGAAGCACGTTTTCTGCTAGCTGGAGGATCATGAAGAGCATGTGAGAACTTGCAGAGCATGCCGGAAGGAGTGACGTCAGAAGGCTAGTGGAATGATCAATCACATGGGGCGGTGGAGATTCTGAAACATTCTGTTAGAGCTTGTTATAATAGATAGTAGTGGTAGTTAAGATGACGTGAATTTTTGTGTATTTTGCCTGATTTGCTGTAAAAGCAGATTCTCTCTCTTATTTCCTTCTTTCTCAACATTCTCTTTCCTCAAGCCATTTTTCTGATTCTGTAACGGTGAATGAATGAATCCAATGCATTGATTGTTGTTTGAGCTCAATTCTCGAGCTTGATTTATTTCATTTGATTACTGTTTTGCAAAACTTAGTTCTATTCCTCACAATTGGTATCAGAGCAGCAACGATCGCCTGAGAGTTGCTGCTGCTGAACTTTGATTTCCGACCAGAAATTCTAATATGATGACGCGCAACGCAGAAGAGAATTTAAGGAAGGAAGTAGGTGACCTGGGAAGTGTAGTTAAAGGAATCAACAACAAAAATGAAGGGATTGAAAGAACCATCGCAGTAATGGGGAATAGACAGGAGAATCTGGAAAACTCAGTTCATAATTTAGATCTAAAGTATGATGGTCTAATGGCAATGGTGGCACAAATGAACGCAGATATAAACAAGTTGAGTTCTAGTTTTCGGGAGCTGAGTGGGCATATGATTGGGATAAACCTGGAATCCCCATCAAGAGATGAACAAAGGATGAACAAGAAGGAGCAACGCAAGGTGGAAGGACTGGGAGCAGAATCATCAAATAGAGGAGAATGCAGGTTCGGGAATCGGCTACCCAAAATTGATTTCCCAGAATTTGAAGGAGATGATCCGAGAGAGTGGGTCAGGAAAGCCACCAGATATTTTCAAATCTACGAAATTGAAGGAAACAGAAGGGTGGAGGTTGCAGAACTATACTTAAAGGGCAGAGCTGAGAAATGGTTCCATGGACAATTTGGCCACAGGAATTCTGTATCATGGGAAGAATTTACCCAAGCTCTATGCATGAGATTTGGAGAAGGAACACCTAAGGGAGTACTGGAGGATTTCTCAAAAATCACACAAACAAGTACAGTTGAAGAATACCAGGAAAGGTTTGAGAACTTGAAAGCTCTTGCAATGCCCTCTTTACCTTCAATGCATGAGACTTACTATATATCTGTGTTTTTGAGTGGCTTAAAAGAAGAAATCAAAAACCAAGTGAAAATGTTTAAACCCAACACCTTAGCATCCGCTATGGAGATTGCTAGATTACAAGAGAAAACTGTTCAAGCCTTAGCCAAATCACAGAAATTCAACCCAAAGCCACTACTACATAACCCCACTCAGAACTTCCAGAAACCAACCTACAATTACAAACCTGGCCCTAAGTGGAATCAGAACAACACCAATCAATCCAATACACAGAAAACCCCACTCGCAAAGAACCCCAACCAATTTAAAAGAATTACCCCAGCTGAATTTAACGCCAGAAAGGAAAAGGGCCTATGCTATAAATGTGAGGAACCATACACCTACCAGCATGTCTGCAAGAATGCTGCAGTAAATTTTATACTAGCTGCAAACTCAGAAGATCCAAAATTAAAAGAAGAAGATGGAGAGGAAACAGGAGAGGATGTTAGTGAGTGTGTTGAGGAACAGAGAGAGGAGGAAGTGATGGAAGTTTCTATACAAGCTTTAACTGGAGGGGAAATCCATAAAACACTAAGAATTCCTGGATGGTTAGGCAGAAAATCCATCAGTGTGTTAATAGATAGTGGGAGCACACACAGCTTCTTGGATGAGAAACTGGCAACAGAATTGAAATGTGAGGTGAATGAAAACTTAGCTTTGACTGTGACAGTAGCCAATGGAGAGAAACTGAAATCAAAACCATTAAAACATAATTTGAGTTGGCAGATGCAAGGACATGAATTCGATCACAAAATACATACACTGAAACTTGGAGGAAGTGACATGGTATTAGGGGTAGATTGGTTGGCCAAACACAGCCCTATACAGTTTGACTTTCAGAAACTTAGCATGGAATTTGAAAGGGAAGGAAAGACAGTGAAGTTATCAAGGAGTACAGAGGGAACACAGAATAAGGCCATCAAGGGTAACAAACTGAAGAAATGGTTGAAGAAACAGCCCTATGGCATTATAGCACAAGTCTTCCCTTCACCACCAGAAGAACCAGAAGGAAACGAGATGCTAGAGAAGATTCAGAAATTGCTAGAGGAATTCGAAAATGTATTCCAGGAGCCGACTGGACTACCACCTTCTAGGAACCATGAACACTCCATACAACTCAAGGAAGAAGCTAGGCCATTCCAATTGACGCCATACAGATGCCCTTATGTGCAGAAGACAGAGATAGAAAGGATGGTAAAAGAAATGCTGGAAATGGGAATCATCCAACCTAGCAGGAGCCCATTTGCCTCTCCAGTATTGCTAGTAAAGAAGAAGGATGGAAGTTGGAGATTCTGTGTGGATTACAGGCAACTCAATGAGTTAACAGTGAAGGACAAATTTCCAATGCCCTTGATAGATGAATTAATTGACGAGCTTCATGGATCCAAATATTTCACTAAAATAGACTTAAGAGCTGGTTATCATCAAATTAGAATCAAGATTGGTGATGAATATAAGACAGCTTTCAGAACACATCAAGGCCTATATGAGTTCAGAGTAATGCCATTTGGACTTACTAATGCCCCCGCCACATTTCAATCTCTGATGAATGAAGTGTTTAAAGACTATTTAAGGAAGTTTTTTTTAGTGTTCTTTGATGACATTTTAGTTTACAGCTCAAATCTGGAAGACCATCAAAAGCATGTGAGAGCAGTCCTAACCATCCTACAGCAGCAGCAGCTATTTGTTAAAAGGAGTAAATGTACCTTTGCCCAACCAAGGGTGGAGTACTTGGGTTACATTATCACCAAGGAAGGAGTGATGGCAGATGATAAGACGGTAGAAGCTATGGTCAAGTGGCCCAAGCCAAAGAATGTCAAACAACTCAAAGGATTCCTAGGACTTACTGGTTACTACAGAAAATTTGTGAGAGGATACAGCTCAATTGCTCGACCATTGACTCAACTATTAAAAAAAGACGAATTCATGTGGGGCAGAGAAGCTGATGAGGCCTTTGAATTGCTCAAGCTAGCCATGAGTAGCACACCAGTTTTGGCATTGCCAGATTTCACTCAGCCCTTTGTAGTCAAGACTGATGCATGCTATGGTGGAATAGGGGCTGTGTTAATGCAGGAAAAAAGACCTATAGCCTATTTAAGCATGGTGCTCACAACCAGAAATTTAGGATTATCTATCTATGAAAAGGAACTGCTAGCCTTGGTGACAGCAGTGACTAAGTGGAGACATTACTTGGAAGGAAATCACTTCATAATCAAAACTGATCAACAAAGCTTAAAGTATTTGCTGGAGCAAAGGATAACAACACTTTACAACAGAAGTGGCTGACTAAACTACTTGGTCTCAGCTATGAGATCCAGTACAAGAAAGGAGTGGAAAACGTAGTAGCAGATGCACTGGCAAGGAGAAATGAGGAAAATGGAGAAAGTTTATCTATAACTTCTGTGACTCCTCAATGGGTCCAAGAAGTAGTAGAAAGCTATGTTGGAGATGAACAAGCTCAGAAGATCATCACTGGGGTGCTATTGAATCCTGATGACTCATCAGAATATAGCTACACTAGGGGGTTGTTAAAATACAAAGGAAGATTGTATGTTCATTCAGGTGGAGAGATTAGACAGAAGTTAATCCAAGCTATTCACTCTTCTCACTTAGGTGGTCATTCTGGGATGCGAGCAAGCTATATGAAGGCAAAACAAATAGCTTATTGTCCAGGCATGCAGGCCCAAATTAAAGCTGAAGTATCACAATGTGATGTGTGCAGGAAATGCAAGGATGAACATGTTGCCTACCCAGGGCTGCTACAGCCTCTCCCAATACCACAACACCCTTGGAGCCATATTTCTATGGATTTTATTGAGGGCCTACCCAAATCAGAGGGGAAAGACACTATACTGGTGGTAGTAGACAGATTCACAAACAGCTCACACTTCATGGGATTAACACACCCATTTACTGCTATAACAGTGGCTAGAGTGTTTATGGAAGGAGTATGTAAATTACATGGGTTGCCACAGAGCATTGTCAGTGACAGGGACAAGGTGTTCACCAGCCAGTTTTGGAGAGAATTGTTTGGACTTATGGGGGTGGAACTGGCAATGAGCACTGCATACCAACCCCAGTCGGATGGTCAGACAGAAAGAGTGAACCAAGTGCTGGAAATGTATCTGAGGTGTATATGTCATTTGCAACCCAAGAAATGGATGAATTGGTTATCCCTGGCAGAGTGGTGGTATAATACCACATACCACACAGCTATCCAGAGGACTTCCTTCGAAGCTTTATATGGGATGCCACCTCCTCAACTAGCCTTAGGGCCATATTTACAAAGCAAAGTAGCAGCAGTAGAAGAGGTTATACAGAACAGGAGGATGATGGATGAGGATTTGAAGCAACAGCTGCAGTTAGCTCAAGCAAGGATGAAACTGTATGCAGGTTAACATAGGAGTGAAAGGGAATTCCAGGTGAGAGAATGGGTGTATTTAAAGTTGCAACCATATAGGTAGATGCCAGTAAAATGGAGAAGTAATTTCAAACTATCTGTTAAATATTTTGGGCCATATCAGGTAGTGGAGAAGGTTGGTAAGGTTGCATACAGGTTGAGACTTCCTGACAGTTCCAAGATCCATCCTGTGTTCCACGTTTCCTTACTCAAAAGAAAGATAAGGAAGGATGCAGCTCCTGTTCTGCAATTACCAGAATTGGATGGAGAAGGGCAGATAAAGGTGGAACCAGTAGCAATTCTGGCAAGAAAATTGGTGAAGAAGAGAAATGCGGCTGTTACCCAGTGGTTAATCCAGTGGTGGAATACTATTCCTGAGGATGCTACATGGGAGAATGTGGAGGAGATATGTGCTAAGTTCCCTGAATTCAAGTCTTGAGGACAAGACTCAGTGATGGGGAGGGCATTGTGAGGAATGCAGCAGAAGGCGCGAATAAGAAAAATGATGGTGTGCGAAGGCGTGGAAAAAACTGAAGAAATAGAAGCACGTTTTCTGCTAGCTGGAGGATCACGAAGAACATGTGAGAACTTGCAGAGCATGCGGGAAGGAGTGCCGTCAGAAGGCTAGTGGAATGATCAATCACATGGGGCAGTGGAGATTCCGAAACATTCTGTTAGAACTTGTTATAAATAGATAGTAGTGGTAGTTAAGATGACGTGAATTTTTGTGTATTTTGCCTGATTTTCTATAAAAGCAGATTCTCTCTCTTATTTCCTTCTTTCTCAACATTCTCTTTCCTCAAGCCATTTTTCTGATTCTGTAATGGTGAATGAATGAATCCAATGCATTGATTGTTGTTTGAGCTCAGTTCTCGAGCTTGATTTATTTCATTTGATTACTGTTTTGCAAAACTTAGTTCTGTTCCTCATAATTTGGGCCTAAATTGAAGTTAAAATTTATGAAATCTTTTGCAAAAAAAAAAGGAAAATTTTTTGGAGCGGTAGAGAGAGAGGAGGAAGAGAGGGTAAGCTAAGGGTCAGAAATATCAAAATGCAAGAGAAATTACTGGGGATAATCGTGCATGAATAGAGGAAGGGAGAGGAGTTGATCGTTTACTGGAATTAACGGTCCGAAATTTGAAATTTTAGGGTTTGGAAAAGTTGGTCTTAGCCTGGTCTCTCATCCCTCCTGAGTGAACAAGAAAAATTTTCCGTTATGCATCTTCGGAAACGTTTAATATCATTATAGCCCCCATACTTTTTGTATTGTTTGCGGTTTTCCCCTAATTTTTATTACACCATCCCCCAGACACTTACGAACAAATGAACATTGGTTTTGTTTAAATTTTCAACTTCGCTCATTTGCATGTACTAATATGTTTTTAATAAGCACCTGTTAGCACACCTAACTTATCATATGCATACATATAATTATAATTATAACACTTCATATTTAGACACTTTTCTAAATTAACTACATTTTTTAAAAAAAAAATAAATATTTGAGATCCTCTTAACAAGTACCCATAAGGCCATAACGAAACCATTATTCCCATCATTGTCTAATTGGTTCCAACCTTGCTGCTATTCCATTGATATGTGAGATGGACAGATTGAAAGAAAAAGTGGAAAACATTTTCATTCAAGTCAATAATCTATAGGTTTGCAGAAAAGTACACAATTGAGGGGATATTTGTCCATTATTCATCATTTTTAGTTATTTTAATGGAGGGAATGTTTGTCTTTTGTCATTTTATATAAGTAAGGTGACACGTCATTCCTCAAATGATTGCTTTCTTTGAAGATACATATATCACTTTTGTACAGCATGCGCTTTTAAAGTAATGAAATCAAATTTAATTTAGGTTCACACAGAAGGGTACATCCACTGATCTACACATAAAGCATATGACAAGAAGTTACTATATTTAGTTTCTATATGAAAATCTAGGATAAACCATAGTCTAATTATATTCAAAATTAGAAAAGTATGAAAATAGTCTAATTGTATTAGACACTAGGAAACCAAGAAAATCATTCTGAACTTACAATCTGATGGCAAGAAATGAGAGAAGTAATTTCGTATAATTATGGCAAAATGTTGGCATAAAGTTAAAACTGTGTACCATTTGAGTGCATACACACGAAAAAATATTTCTTGTGGACAAATATTGTGTGATATGAGCAGTTGCCTTTAAGTAAGAAATGAACTTATTAGGTGAGAGTTATTTAGGATGAAATTATAAAAAGTAAGAATAAAATGTTCACGCTGGACTTGCACTTTGTATATTGTAAAAATATTAAATAGATACATGTGAGTTTCACATTTTTCTTCCTTACCTATTTATATGAAATAAAAAATAAATAAAATAGTTGACTTTTTAATAGTTTCTGCTTTGCCAATCTAGTGTTGGTATTAAGCAACCTAGTAGATTATTTGGAATAATTTATTGAAAAGGATATTGTAGCACTTTTTTGATGTGATATATGTGAAAGAAAAAGGTGATTGGAATTTGTGTCGATAATGCAAGTAAAAATTTTTAGGTAAATTGAAGCAATCCAAACAAACCTATAGCTAATTAGCAGTCTAGTGAAAACAAAACCTATTTTGGCTTATATTAATTGAGTTCCAATGTTCGTTCCTTTTACATATATTTTTTATGAGTTCGAGTTTTTTTAATGTAGAACTATGCTTCTTTTTTTTTGAAATACCATTTAATTTAAAAGGAATGACTCATTTGGTTTTGACAATAGGTGAAAACAGCTTGTAGACACCAAATTTTTTATTTTCTTATTTTATTTCTATCATTTATTAATTTATCCTCATTGTTACAATTTTGAATTTACTAAATAAATTACAACTATTTATTTATTTTATTTTTGTTTTGTTTTGTAGATTCTATACAAAAGAAAAGAAACAACCAAATATTTTCTAATCCCAAAACCCAAGTCAAAGCCCAGAGATAAGGGAACAAAATTTTCATTAAACCCAAGCAAAAGCCCAGCAAAAGGAAAAGAAATAGCCCAAAGTTAACGAAACAAAATTCTCAAGTCTAGGCCCATTTCTTTAATAATAATAATAAAATAAAATAAAAAACCTGCTCCTTTTCACGCGCGCGTTCTTCTTCATCAGCATTACAGCTTAGAACTTGTACTGAAACCATAACAATTCCACTCTTTTTTTTTTATCTCATTTTCCCTTCAGAAAAATCTCGTACAAGATAGTTGGTATCGTTAAATCTTATCCTAATCTTCATTAGGGTTTCCAAGAAACCACATCATCATTTTCTACAAGACTCAATCCTATCCTTTAATGGTAGGGTGTTATTTTCTAAAAAAAATTTAAGACCATACAAAAGCCACGATTGAAGGGCTTTAGGGTTGAGGAGAGAGAGGAGAGAGTGGCGGGGGTAGTAGTAACAAAGAAAAAACGAGAAGGAAGAAAGAAAGAGAAAAAAGGGTAGAAAATTTTCAGAAAAAGAAAAATCACAGGGTTGGCCGACCAGCCTTGTTCATCCTCAAATATCTCTTCATATATTGAACTGTTTGGTGTAATTCTTGTTTCTGCACATTCCCTGATCATCCAAGAGCATTTTTTGTGTTCAACACTTTTGCAAAAAACCACTCTCAAGCCACTTAAAATCCATCTAAAGTCAGCTAGTTGTCAACTTTTGACACCATCGTTTCCGAAAAATTTTTTAAAACTTGTTCTTTGTGTCGGATTCTTCAACCCCAAGCCCTCTAAAAGTTTCAGGTAACTTTTCTAAACATGCTCTTGTGATTTTTGATCAAGTTATCCTCTTAAATCTTGAATTTAAATACCCAAAATGTTACCTTGGAGTTTGTATGATTCTTGTCTTGGGATATTTCTTATTAAAAATTGTTACTTCAAACAAGTTTCTAATGGGTTAGGAAGGCTAAAGAAATGAATTTCATGCTTTGAAAATCCTTAGATAGAAAAACAAGATTTCAAAGGTTTTCTCGAGGCAAAAATGGCAAAGTTTGATTCAATGGTTTTTAGGCCAAAAAACTTTAGTGCATTTTGCTTCTTATCATCTAGGGAACATGGCTATGTATTTCCCCTTGATTTTTATTGAGTTTTTGATAAAGAAATAAGGCATGAAGATATGGTTTTGTTTCTTGAATTTTTATTTCCTTTGTGATGCATTTAGGTCCATTTTTATGTTGTAAACATGTTTGGAATGAGGAGGAGAATCGATTTATGTAAATAGTTAGTTTGAAAAGCTACCCAAATTTGTTTCCAACGAATTTCCGGTCACTTTGGCCTTCAGAATCCGGCCACTTTGGCTGGAGATGTCCAGAATCCGGGAAATTTTTTTTTTCTTTTCTTTTTCCTTTTTCATTTTTTGTTTGTTAGTTTTCTTGATTCCATAATGAAAGAAAATGCATAAGGTTGTTAGAATTGGTATTGGGTTTTAGTATGGGTTAAATTGATGTGTTAAAAATGGGCTTTCTTTTTGTTTACTCCATTTATCTGGTGGCTATTCATGGGCTGAAATTTGGGCTTATCGCTAGATTTTTTATTATTCGTTTTTGTGCAAAAATGGGAGTGGCCCAAACATTAAAAACAAGAATGAAAGAAAAGGCCCAAATCCATATTCTTCGTTTGTCTTTAAAACAGATTTGCGATCTGAATCCTGAATTTTCTATGTTATTTTAATACGGCTCCAAAATCTTTTGATTCATTTCACTTAAGATCGTATTTTAATTACATTTTGACCTCCCAACTTTCTTTTTATCTAATTTTGACCCCTAATCTTTTGAAAAATTTGTTCAGACCCTAAAAAGTTTTCAAATATTTTCAATTTAACCCCTAATAGAATGTTAATTTTGCAATTATAAATGTTTCCTCTCTTTAAATGTTAGTTAAGCTTCTCTATAGTATATTTCATTTACTTTTGGAATTCCTTGAAATCTTTTTTTCATTGTCTAATGTGTTAATATAGCTTAATTTGTTTTGCTAGTTATTACTTGTTTTAAATTTAGTGACTTTCATTAATAAATCACATTTTGACATTTTATGACTAACTGTCAAATAAATTGGTGCATTGACCCCTTTTTTTGACTGTGAGTGATAGAGTAGTTTCTGTCTCCTCATTGAGTCATTATTTCAAATGGAGGCAACCCTGATACCTTTAAACCCCAATTATATGCTCTTATGTGAATCAATGTGCTCATACGTGTTACATGCTTATTTTATTCTATTTTATTATATTCCTTTATTTTTTTTCTTTTCTTTTATTTATTTATTTGTTTGTTTTGAATTTTTATTAATTTACGTAATTCAAGTTATGTAATTATTTAAAGGGTACTCGAATACCCAAATTGTAGTCGATAGGCTTTATTTTTGCAAATATTGTAAATTAAATAGAAAATGTAATAGATTGGTTAGATAGGTCTGTATTCCTGCGTTTTCCCCATTTAGATTGTAGTTAAGATCCCCAATGTAATAGATAGGGTTTATGTATTTTGTGTGCTTATGTGTTATGTGCCCTATGTGTTCTTATGTGTTTATTTACTTTATACTTTGTGAGTTTTATTTTAAACAATGTATGATGTCACCACACTAGTCCAACGCTAGTTGTAACTACCTCCATTTTTATACTAATCCAACGCTAGTTGTAACTCGTAGACAAGGATTAGTCCAATGCTAAACACCCTAGGTTTCGCATGCGCTAAATTCACGATTATGTGACATCCATACCATTTCATGCATATTTCTGTGTTAGGATCTTTTTCATCATTTACATGCTAATCCCCCTTTTATATTCCCTAATACCTTTATATGCGCAAATCATTACATTTAGATTCGCATTTCATCTAGAAAGTTAGAACAAATAAATTCATGCGCTTGTTTAGATTAGGGAAAATCACCCTTCAAATAGGGAAAATGAGCTAGTATGACTCTTTAACCTTGGCACGCCATTACGCCCTCTATAAGAAGGAAAAATGAGTCACGAGTATTTCGTCCCCCGCACCCATTATGTTGCATCCCTTTTTCCTTGATCATTTATATGTATGTATGTATGTATGTATGTATGTATGTATGTATGTATGTGTGTGTGTGTATATATCTATATATATATATTATTTTCATGATTCTTGAGTCTCATTTTTTTGCATATTCATGATCTCTTCAAACCTTTATTATTTGGGTTTCGCAATTAATGTGATTGGCGCCAACTCAACATTGAAGGGACATATTGCTTCCCCAATACCCCTCCTTTAGAGTTAGATTTTGAATCCATATAGAAACATCCACATATGATAAGTTTAAAGGCTATATTAGGAAAATTTTGACTAAATCTTGCAACTAATTTAGATTAGATTGAAAGGGTGTCTTAGGTTCGAACTAACTGAACCTTTGCCTTTTCTTTTTTCAACCATGACTCCCGAACTTTTTTCTCTTATTTTCGAAGACCTAGAGTTGTCTAAAAAGGGTTTATTTTATTTCCAAACACTTTTTATGGTGATTTGGTACACCAAAACTCAATACCAAGTGGCGACTCCATTTTTTGTAAAAACCTTTTTTAGATTATTTTTAGGCCTAAAATCATCGCAATTTCCTAAACCCCATTTGGCTTTTTTTTTCATTTATTTTGTTAAAGTTCAAAACACATATTTTCAAACGCTCTTCAATTCTTTTTCTTAAAAATGGTGTGCGACACTACTATAGTTTCAAATATTCAAAACCGAATCACTTGGTCACAATCACAAAAGTAAAAGGTAAACAAAATTCAACTTATCACGATTTACAAATAAAAAATTACATAGTCATCCAAAAAATGAGTAAGAGAGAATGTTGGAGAAAAGGAAAAGAGAAGAAAGTGACTTTTATTTCTTTTTTTTTTAATTTTTAAGCTCCATTTATTTGATATAGGAATTATGTATCAAATGAAGATTATTATAGTCTTTTTGCAATTATTAGGGGAGGTAAACGATATTTTTAAAATCTCAGAAGTGCCAAATGATATTAAAAGAAATCTCAAGAGAGGTTTCTAATATTATTCTTAGTTTCAAATATTCAAAAATGAATCACTTGGCCTATTTAATTTTGAAATATTATTCTCTTCAAAAATAAGACAAATTTTTACAAGGAGCATGATTTGTGAAGATTGAATTATTAGAATAATACTAGCACCAAATACTTGAATAAAAAAAAGGAATAAAATACGTTATTCTCATGCCATAAAGACAATTTTGCAATTTCTTTTCTTGAATTATGGTGGTTTTTAATCTTAGGTTAAAATTATTCTGCCATTGAAAATTATTCTCCCCTGAGGTTTCTGATTATTTCACTGACCCCTGTAAGTTTCAAAATTACACTGACCTCTCCTTGACAGAGATGTGGATCCAACTCCTTACATCACATGGGGCGAAATTACTGATATACCCATGAGTAAATGAAGTATTAGAAGGCTAATGCATAACAAATTAGTACTTAAGGCACAATCAAGGTGTACGGACTTTATTAGCGACTAGAATTACGATCAGAATTTGCATTTTGTACAACAAAAAACACAGTTCATCTAGATTTTTTTCACTTTCTGAGATTCTCACTGCTGCCTTCCTATTACATCTGCAATACTTGTTTTTTGTGCTGAATGATGTGGGGAAATTCCATGATTTCCCTTTATAGCTGAAGAGGTCATAGATTCTGCAACTTTACTTTAATGTTAGCTTGCAAAAATGGCTAGAACACATCACTTTTTCCAACTACAAATGTTGATACTCAAATACAAAATGTATTCCTCCTTGAGAATTATTCATTTCTTTATATGATATTGCAAAGATGTGTAAATATAACCGTTGTAATTCCAGCAGCCGTTACAATTCTAGCCATTGCTGCACTTAAATGCTGACAACTTCTTCTCATTTTAGAAACCTCCCCTCACTTTTACTAATTTATTTCATGGTTTTTATTAGTTTTTTATTGGTTTACTAACACATTGTATAGCAAGTATTTGTGGGAACAAATTTTTATCTCTGTTCTTAGAATATTTTTTAAGTGCCCTTTTTTTGACTTGGATTGATTGTGCAACCAAACACTTAATCTCAAGAGAGATAAGTGTAATTTTGAAACCTGTAAGGGAGGTCAACGAAATAGTCAGAAACCTCAAGGGAGGTTTCTAAAATTATCCCTTACAAGTATTGTTCAAGTACGATCTATGTTATTAATTATGGGGTTAATTACATTTACCTCCCCTGTATTTTGACCAAACTACTAATAGATACCTTGAGTTTTGGAAAATAACAACACCTCCATTTGACTTTTTTTTCATATAATACGAACCAATCATTCAAAAGAATAGTAAGAATATCCAATATAGCCCTTCTAGATATACCATATTATAATTCTTGATTAATGTAATTCCTTTTTAACAATTTTATACTATGTATTAACATGTAAGAAAATACAAAATCTTCTAGAAACCAAGGAAAGATCATTTCCGAACAAAAGAAAAGAGAATGAGCAGGAATACACAAGAAAATTCAATAGCTACCCCATCCAAAAGAGGTGTAAATGTAATTAACCCTTAATTATATGCAATTTCAAAATTAATAAAATGATGGAGAGAAAGGTATGGGAAATTTTTATAGATCGAAACATGCAAGTAATGCTTGGTGAGTGTGTGGGAGTGTTGTATTGAGGGCATTTTTGGTACACAAAAAAGGGGATTTTACAAGTTACAACTGGCAAAATGAATTGCAACTAAAAATTGCTAAAGCCCGGTCAACACATACTACAGTAAACCAAGTGACATAGATAGGCTGACTCATAGGATAATTTATGGAGTCATTAATCTAATTCTGTAAATGATATGATCAAATCAAGCAAAGCATAGCAAAAAAGGGCAAAAAAATGCAGCAACCATTTTAATTGATCTTTTTTCCTTGTTGGTGTGAAGCAAGAAAATTGAAGGCGATGGCTAATCAGCATCTTGAAGTTTCCTCGTGATTTCCTAGAACTTTAGGCCTCTTGTACTATAACTGAATATAATACCAGATGAAAGAGTCATCTCGTTGACCTCAAGCCTCAGAAAAACATATTCTCAGTTTCTCATTAACTTGTCCTCTTTTGATTAGTAACTAAGCATTGGGATCCTGCAACCGGAAAAAAAAAAAAAACAAAAAAGAATTGGATAGGTTGATTCATCAGCAGGTGATGGCAGAAGCAATCCCATTTAGCATTGCAGAAAGCATACTGCTGAAGTTGGGCTCATCAGCTTTCCAACATCTAGCTTTCATCTCTGGAGTTAAGGATGAAGTAAGAAAGCTTTCCAACACTCTAACAACCATCAAAGCTGTACTCATGGATGCAGATGAGCAGCAAGAAAAGAGCCTTTTGGTGCAAAACTGGATCAAGAATCTCAAGGAAGTGGTGTATGATGCTGATGATGTCTTGGATGAATTCTCAACCAAAGCTTACATAACTGAAGCTGACTGGATTGGAAGAGTGAAAAATCAGGTAATCCAGTTCTTCTCTTCCTCGAACCAATTAGCTTTTCGGTATAATATGGTAAAAGAGATAAGAAAGATCAGACAGAGAATGGATGAGATTGCATTTGACATGGCTAAGTTTAACTTTGGGGCAAGGCCAGTCAACGTTAGAGTTGAAAACAAGGGGAGAGAGCAAACACATTCTTATGTGTTTGCCTCGAATGTTACTGGAAGAGAAGAAGATAAGGAGGAAATAGGGAAGTTATTGATGTGCCCAAGTGATCAAGAACATGTTTCTGCAATTGCAATTGTTGGTATTGGGGGTCTTGGCAAGACTACGCTGGCAAAGTTAGTCTATAATGATGAAAGGATAGTGAAAAATTTTGACCTAAGAATGTGGATCTCTGTTTATAATCAGTTTGATCTAAAATCAGTTATGGTAAAAATCTTGGCATCTGGGAGGGATGTTAAATTTGAAAATTTTGAAATGGAGGCAGAAAAAAATCGAATAACAGATAAGCTAGAGGTGGAAGAGTTGCACTTTCTTGTTCGAGAGAAACTTAGTGGAAAGAAGTATTTGCTGGTAGTAGATGATGCTTGGAGTGAAAATCATGACATATGGATTCAATTGAGTGAGTTGTTGGTAGTTGGTGGAAGGGGAAGTAAGGTTGTTGTAACCACTCGTAGTCAGAAGGTTGCACTTGCTTTGGATGCGGAATATATGTATATGTTGCAGGGCTTACCAGAAGATGCAAGCTGGAATTTGTTTAAGCAACTGGCATTCAGAAAAGGACAAGAGGACAGGCATCCTAACCTTGTAGAAATTGGAAAAAATATCGTCAAGAAGTGCCATGGAGTACCTCTTGTAATAAGAACTTTAGGAAGCATGCTGAGATCCAGAAGAGAGGAGAATGAGTGGTTATCCATTCAGGACAATGAAATCTGGGAATTACATGATGTTATGAAGATATTGAAGTTAAGTTATGACCACTTGCCTAGTAGTTTGAAGCAGTGCTTTACTTACTGTTCGTTGTTCCCAAAAGGCTATGAGCTTGAAATTAAGAGTCTGATTCAACTATGGATGGCACAAGGCTACATTCACCAATTAGGAATGGAAGATCAGTTGGAGGATATTGGCTTACAGTGTTTTGAAGAATTACTGTTGAGATCTTTCTTTCAGGATGTCAAAAGAGATGACAGCAACAACATCACAAGCTGCAAAATGCATGACCTCATGCATGATCTTGCATGCTCAATTGCAAAACCTGAATGCTGCATTGCTGAATCTGATGGACGCAATATTTCTGAAAGAGTTCACCATGTATCCTTTAGAAGTTATTTGCCTACCACATGGACTCTTCCCCCATCCTTTCTGAGAGTTCAAAGGCTAAGGACATTTCTGTTGCCTCTTCAGTATCATATGGGATGCAGTATTGTCAATGAAGTCCCCATTCAATGCCTTAGGAGATTGCGAGTGTTGGATCTACACAACCAACGGATTCAAAAGTTACCAAGAGTCATAGGAGAGTTGAACCACTTGAGGTACCTTGATCTTTCAAAGAATACTCTAAGTATTCTTCCCAGTTCTATCAGCAAGCTCCAGAACTTGCAGACCTTGAAACTTGAGAGGTGTTATAAGCTTATAGAACTACCAAATCAGATAATTAGAATAGTTAGTCTGAGACACCTTGAGATTAGTAGATGCAGCAAGCTGACGCACATGCCACTGGGTTTTGGTAAATTGGCATCTCTCCGAACACTACCAAGATATGTCATAGGGAAAAGTTCTTCCATGTCCAAGTCTGGAGGGCTGAATGAATTGAATGAGCTAAACCATCTTAAAGGAGAGTTATGCATTATGAACCTTGAGTGCGTGAGGAAGACTAGAGAATGTAAAGATGCAAATATGAAAGGCAAAAAATACCTCTGGTCTTTGGGATTGAATTGGAGCAGAGAAACCAATGATGACATATATGATGATGCAGTGGTGATGGAGTGCCTTCATCCTCACAAAAATCTGAGAGAGTTGCATATATCTGGATATGGAGATGTTAATTTTCCAACTTGGATGAGTGCTAAAATAACTTCAGTACTTCCCAATCTTGTAAATATTACCATTGAGAGGTGTTCTTACTGCCAACAACTCCCACCATTTGGTGAACTTCCTTTTCTGAGAGTTCTCAAACTTTATTCCTTAAATATGCTGAATTACATCTGCCATGACTCTAACTCTTCCTCTTACTTTCTATCCTTAAAAGAACTTGTACTGTTTGACTTGCCTCTCTTGAGTGATTGGCCGAGAAACTCAATACTCAATCAAACAAGGGAGATGACAATTGAGCCACAAAAGATCCAGCAGCGTCATTCAATGCATGAAATTCAAGGTTTTCCATCCCTCACCAAGTTGACGATTATAGACTGCCCAAAGTTGATATCACTGCCCTGTCCTCTATCTTTGGAAGAATTGGTGATCCACAATATTACAGAGGAACTTCAGAGGTCACTAAATTCTGTACAAGCAATGTCCTTGTCCAGTCTTCCTGAATAGAAATGTAATTCGTGCAAAGATCCAAAATCAATTACTGAGGAGGAGGAGGCTGAAATTCTAGTTTCTCTTTAGTAAATATGTCTTTGCTAGAAGCAATGTGTCGCATAATTTTTGTAGATAGTACAATCACTTGAGAGCTACTGCTGCAAAACTACAACTGAGAAACAGTTCTGTAGTTGGCAATGATTGTTGCATACTCTACATGCCCATTTCAGTTGCACGTGCTTTGACTTTCCATCATAGGTTTCTAGATGAATAACCAGATTGTGAAATTAATAAGAATTGGCACCTGTCGTATTCTATACCATCTAATAATTTTCTTGTATCTTGATATATGCTTTAGGCCTTCTGACATCTTCTTTACAGAAACTATTAGCAAAATGTCCTCGTAAGTCCTGAACGTGTTGATATCATCCACAAGCAGTTCACTTTCATTCTAGGCTATTGTTTTGTCATCCGCAAGACAGCCATTTGAAAGTCCTGAATGCTGCTGGTATCAACCACATGCTGTTCAATAATTTACTCAAGGCTAATTATTGTCATCTAAATATAAGCCAGCTAATTATGATGTTGAAGAATTGTCAGAGAATGGTTATAAGTACTTGATGCAACCAAATGTACTCAGCAGCTCATTCCTGAATTTATAGGTGCTCATCATTTTACAATTCTCTGGTATCCTGTATGTTGTTTGATAACAAGGAAATGCTCAATTTCCAACTTCAGACTTCCAAGGAAAAGTTATTAATCCCAATTAACACCTAACTTAGAATAGAGTATGGCATTTTTCTGCTAAGGCTGCAGAATAGGAATTTACCATGTCATGTGACATATTCCTGATCAGTACGGCCAATGGGATGTAGGATATGTGTCATTTTAACAAGAGGAACTCTGTCAGAATTAATAAGGTAAACCTGGAACTGCCGTCTGCCCGCCAGATTCATAATGCATGAAAATAGAATAAAATCATTGAAACAAAAAGAAATTTCTGGACTCGCAGAACGTGTGGAACAGAAATACAGAGTTCATTATTGTTTTTGTGTGTGTGTGTTTTTGGGGGGCTTTAGGAGGTTTTTATTTTTTATTTTTTTCTGTGTTGCCCCGGGGGGGGGGGGCGCCATCTTCAATTTCTTTGTTTTTACAGCCTTTTAAGGCTGCATTTTGCTTTTTCTGGTTTGGCATTTTCCAGACGTATGAATGCAACGGCCATAACGAATTTTAATATTTTTAACGATCTGCGAAGCAGCATTATACCGTTTCGCTCTAAATGCTCCAACTAACTCTATTCCTTTTAGAATATTTTCATTTCCTGTGAGTTCCTGAAAAAGCTATGCGTCGTGCACTATATGCACAATCATTACTCAGGCCGAAATTCTGCATAAAAAAATGAATAAACTTCAGCTAAACCATCCACAGACGTTGGTTCAGATCATCACCCTTCCAAAGGTACATTGAAGAAAAAGTACTAAATGCTTGTACTAAAAACGAATATGCAGGCCTAGAGCTATCTATATAAATGATTAGCAGGATTTGCAGACTGCAGAAGCAAAAGGATTGAAATGCTGGGAGAAACATCTCCCTTCAGTCTGTTTTCTCAGTGTTTGTTTCATCTGACGGCCATATGACGGTCTCCTTTAGTCGCTCACGCATCAGTTCCAAGTTCTCATCCGAAATTTTCTGGTATATTTCACCATGATTACATGCCTATATCAATATCAGGCACAATAGAGCATCAGTTAACTTCATGATCCCTGCTTGAATTGTTTTCAGATAAAATCTGAGTTACTTTACCCAGAGAATTCGATGACTTGCATTCCATTTTCCACATGCATTATAGTCAGCTTGGCAACAGATTCTTTACAAGACATGTTGTTCACATATAAACTAGTAAAGGAATTACCTAATAATGAAGTACCATCAAAAAAAAAAAAAGGGATACCTTAATCCATTTCCCATACAGGTGAAGCCGTGTTATCATCACTCTTTCAGCAAGACTCTGCTTTTCCTGTAGTTAGAAATAGAGAAGATTCAAATCAGCTAGTTTCTGCAGCTTTTAACTACTTTTTCAGTTATAGTTTGCCACTGTTTGTGAAAGTAAAGATTTGATTTCACTTCTCCATTTTCAGTGGCTTGAGAAATTCCTTGGTTCAGATTTCAGATCAAAGGGGAAAAAGATGAAAGAAGATATGTAAGCAAGATTCAGAACTTAAGCTCTTCTCAATTTTACCTTTGCAAGCTTTTGAAGGAAACCCTTCCCTGTGTTAGGCACATTTTCTGCAACAAAGCTGCAAAGATGGAAAATGACTTGAAAAGCTGATATACATGCTACAGTAAACAAGTGAATGCAAGACGCAGTTGAATAAAAGCTAGTCTTCTTATACGAGTGTTAAAAGTTACAACTGCTTTGAAGGTTATAGTCAGCTTATGGTTTTATGATGTATACTGAGGAAAATGATTTGTGTTGGCATCATCCTGCCAGGGCTACGATTTCTCATTTTGAAACAGTCAAACTGTCCATAAGGAGCTAATGATATTATTTATGTAAAGGATTTTTTCATTTGATTGCTTCAAAAACTCAAAAAAAGTATGCAGACTTCTGAATCAGAGGTCTTGAAACAATCAGAAGTTGATCTTCCTCACACTGTCAATGTTCATATCAATCGCTCTCTTCTTCTGTAAGCTATTATAGTGTTATGGTTGACGTACTTGTGAAACCACATATATTGTGGTGGGTTCATCTCATAAAGTTGGTGCAGAACAGTCTTCACAGCTTTATATGTCAAGTAGTTGATCATTTGCTGCAAATGCAAAAGCTTTGTTCTGAGTGTGAGAATTGTCATATCCTGGAAACATGAATTTGAGAAGAGGGGCAAAGAACATAATAGAGATAGACATAATTAACTTTTGAAACACCTAGTTTTGTAGAAAAACATCAAGAAGTGCATTCCTTTGCATACGTCCACTGGGTATGTCTGTTTCTGCAACTTTTAGATGAAAACCATCACCATGGGATGTCAAACAAACTAACTCCAGATATCTGGTCTATTAAATTTACTGCATGATTTCTACAAGAATAAAACTCTAGATTCTGACAAATGCACTCGTTCAAATTGCCCAGTACCGATGAACTCTGTTTCAAACTTAAATAGAAGTTTAAAGATCAAATAAACATGAGGGATTGAACCTTTACAGATTATTAAACAATTGCTTCTTTTAATTCAGTGGATTGCTCTGTGATGCAAGCATACCAATCAAATACGAATGTTCCCTTCAACTTCATTAGATGTTCCATAATTACCAGAAGTCAATGCATCCCAGAAGTCAGTCTCAACCAAATGGAAGCACTTTCTGTTTTCAATAGTTTTGCCTTCAAAGAAGTATCAACTGTCCAATTCGGAAAAGAAGCCTTCAGTCTCTTGTGATTTTAGGGGTAAAATCTAACCACCACCACCAAACACCCCCCAAAAAAAAAGAAACCAAAAAAAAAAAAAATCTCCTTTCTGGTTTTCCCCCCAGGAAGATGGGCAAATGGCAACAAGAACAACTACACCACCGGAAAGCAATTATGAAGGTACTAATGAATCAATGTATCAGCACCACTGCTATCTTCAACAGCAAAAACAAGTATAACAGCGACCAAAAAAATCGTCCTTACATCTTTCACATCATCAAAACCTTCCTCGTATTGTCCTCCCAATTCATCAGCAATGCTAAGACGATGAATCTTCTTTTTCTTTTTCGAAGAACCTCGTGCACCACAGGAAAGCCATTTTGTGGACCTGGTATCCAAGAAAGAGCTGCCCAAATCCACTGACTTCAGTTTCTTCATACTCCTTCTCCCTGACAAGTCTTTGTACAAAACCAAACCCATGTTAGTCTTGACACTCAAGCTACTTGAAACCATGGAGTCCAAGCATAGACAGGGACCAGTATGGGAGTCAGTGAATGATCCGAGAGCAGCAGCTCCAGCCATCCTGTGACCCAATACTGCAGAACTATTAGAAGGATTTTGTCTACTCAAGCAAACTCAAGACCAAGATATGAGACCGAAAAATCTGTTAGTCTCCCGGTACAAGACACTGGAAAGAGATAAAAAGTATACCAGAGAGAGTAGTGGGAGAGTTGAAGTGGAATATGGAACAGGTGAATCTTGTGTATACGAAAAGAAAAAGGAAAAATCTTCTGTTTGGGCAGGCGACAGAAGTTTTCGATTAGATGCTTTAGGCCTTGTTTGGCAGCTGAGTTTTCCCACATAAAAATATCCAACTTTCTTGATATTTTCTGAGGTCTCAGTTTTTCAATAAAATTCTTCAGTAACTAATGTTCAGCTGTGTACAGTTTCTTTGCCAGACTTATCCTGAAATTCAGCACGTGTGCCAACCGGAACCATCCCTTTTTGTATGCTGATGCGTCCAAGATTCTTCAATAGGCATAGAAGAAGTGAAGAACTGCTTTAAAACATTTACTACAAAACAAGACTGAGATTCCGCTCAGACTCCTGAAATTCGCTTGACAGAAATCCTGCTGACAAGAGTTAACTTCACCCCATGGAGCACCATGCCCGCTTTGGTTAACCGGGTTAACCATTTGTTAGTTAGGTTAGTTGATGTGTAGCAAAGTTTGGGTTTTTGGATTTTTGAGCCGCCAAGCTTAGGTTACTGTGAAATACAAAACAGACTGCTCATAACATCTTAAAAATTGCATGTTCACATAGGAAAATAAAGCAAAAGCTGATAAACGAATGAATGATTTTACATCACTGAATAAATGAACTGCCTAATGCATATATTAAATTACAAGGGTGTCACTATCGCTTGGGTATGAATAGGGATTAGAAAAAACAAATACAATAAACAGGTCTGGAATCTCTCCTTTTGAAGAAAGCTTAACCAAAAAATTTACTCGTTCTGCTCATAGCACATCTTTGGAACAGTGTATATTACTAATTTCTGCACAAAATGTATAACTTCACAGACAAAAAAGATACATGGCCAGACCTGACCAATAAAAACCAACGAGCATCACATGGCTGAGACGGAACCCTATTCACTAAAGGGTTTGTCTGGAATGAAGTTTGTCATTCGAGATCTCAATTTATTAACAGTTAATTCCACACTGCTCGACATCCGGACCAGTAACTCTAGTGGTGAAGGGATCAATCCGCACCCACAACAAAGAGAAGATGGAAGCAAGAAGGATTGACCACACGACCACAATGGTAGGTGTCCGGTTTTGGCGACCCATCAAACCTTTGAGGAAAGGATAGAGATGAACGATCACCCAGAAGGCAAAGAACAGCTTTCCGAAGAGAGGACCCCAAGACTGGTATCCACTGTTGATTGCATAGGAAATGCCTGCAACAACACCAACCAAGTTTACAATGAGGAGAGTTGTGGGGGGTATCAGAAGGGTCGTCCATTTGAACATGTAGAGTTCTGCAAAATCCCCATCCTCATCTGATGCCTTGGATGTGACAGTGAAGTTGGTATCAATTCCAGCAAGCACCTTGAGCAACCCTTGGACGACAGCAAAAAGATGAGAAGAGACACCACCAATGACCCAAAACTGTTCATTCCTCCACCATTCATCAATGCCAACACCACTCCAACGCATCTCAAGGATACCAGTGGCAAAGATTGAAAGAAAGAGGGATATAAACCATATGCTGGCAAGGTTACTAATCTGCAACAAAGATGAGATTCAATATATTAGATGAAAAAATTTTCATGAACTTTCCTTATCAGACCCCTGAGATGCCAATATCAAATGCTGTCAGCTAAATGCAGCCACCTAGTGACTTGAATGCAATCGACTATGGAATTTTCCATTAGTAGCACGGTACAAAAGTAATTAATGGAACAGAATAATTACTGATTTCTTATGTGATAATTGAAAGCAAAAAAATACAACCAAAAAACAAAAAAAATAGACAGCACAAACCTGTGGAATAATAAACTTCCCAGTAAGTAGACAGACAGCAGGTAAAGTACAATAGATCAGGAGAGGAATGGCAGTGACTGGGTAAATGGTTGTATTGACATATGCAAATCTCTCTAGCCACTTCAGCCTTCCACCATACCCATACCATATGGGGCAATGCCGACTGAAAAGAATTTCCACGGATCCCAAGGCCCATCGAAGCACTTGGTTCAGACGATCAGAAAGATTAATTGGAGCTGACCCCTTGAATGCAGGCCTCTGAGGCATGCAGTAAATTGAACGCCAGCCACGGGCATGCATCTTGAATCCTGTGAGAATATCTTCTGTGACAGAACCATAAATCCACCCAATCTGCAGAAACGGTAACATTTGAGTAAAAAGAATAATCAATCTCATGTGCAGAACATAAAGTTGATCAAAAGTTGCGCCAAAGATGTCATGAATCAGGAAGGGCATGTCAAGGGAAAGGGGTCAAAATTTCTCATGTTCAATCTTACAATGAAAAATCAGTAACTAGAGTTCATGGAAACAGATTGCTGCATTCAAAAAAGATGACTGCAATATGGAAGTATGTTTAATTCAGAAAAAACAAAGCGGTTTATTGTACATAACCTAGGTTGAGTCCTGGATTAGATTTATCTATTGAGCAGATTTGAGCTTCAACATGAATTACCGACTTGTTTCACATACAAACTACAGATTTGGGGCCATTGTGTGGTTTACAAACGAATCTCATATAAACTACATTCCTAGTACATATCTATTAAGAACTAGAATCCTTCAATATTCAGGAACAATTTAGACTTCCTCCTAGTGACTTTTTATTCTTCTCATCACTTTCCTATGGTACAAGTCAACTGAAATTTGTTTTCAGACTCGCTGAAACCACATACCTATGTTGATAGGTGAGCAAACGCAATTAACAATTCTAATTCAGCAAAACTACTCATGTTTGTCCCTATATTCAAAGAAACAATTATAAAACCAGCAATTCAAACAGTTTTTGACATTAATTAGCAAATTCAACCATACCTCACTTCCCCATTCTGTTTTATCCTCGTATCCACAACTAATCACATGAATTGCCTCTTTGAGAAGTGTTTCTGGCGTAGCAGACTGAGGGACACCACCATTCTCCATAAGCGTTGAAGCAACAAAAACAGCAGACTGACCAAATCTTTTCTCAAGGCTCATTTGTGACATTAACAGTGACTTCTCATCGTCAAATCCAGCACCTATTACCATCAACAAAGAATCATAGAGTCAGAACTTGTCAATATTAAAAACCAGTTCAAAGAAAGATGACATTATGAATGACGTCACATAGATCTTTTAAGAAAGTATGAAATTCTTTCAAGAGAATGAAAATTTCATATGTTAGTGAAGAGATAATGGTATTAAAACCGCCAAGCTGAAGTGGACATTTGAGGAGGATTCATACCAAAAAAATGAACAGTGATACAAAAATAAACAAGATTCAAATTTAAATCAGTCTACATCTACCGACACTGGTTCCAACATACAAACACACACGACATCCGAACATACAAGCCCACAAACCAGCTCTTACCAGCAAAGTAAGCAGGTCTAAACAGGCATATTACAATTCCTCAATCCTTAGAGAAGAGGGGGAAAAAGAAAAAGAAAAAGAAAAAGAAACAACAACAGGAGGCCGCAGGAAAATAGGAAGTTTACTGTGGGTGTAACTTCATAAATGCCATACAAGCTTGCCAAATATATTAAGCTCATTACATGTATTATTTCTACACTAAAACTACAACTATATGGAATAGCATATCTGCACCATTCCCCATGACTTAATCATGAAAAATTATTCCAGAAATCAGTTCTTGTACATTTCCTTGTTAAGGTACATTTGACAAAGTAAAATATAAGTTCTTTCCAATCTCTATCAAGAATGCACATGCATGAAACTCGCCTCCAGCACAAGTGGGTTAGATAAGTATGGAAAGAAGGGGGGACAGGGTTGAACTGATAGAGTGTGTGCATATCTGCACGAGTTTCTGTGTCTCTGCATCTATATAAATATACATTCAAGGTAAGAAACCAAATTGAATGTTATGAAACAGTCATCTCTTCTTATAGCACAAGTAATGTTAGTAACACATCCAGTAACCAGCATTGTACCTTCAACTCCTTCCTCTATATCCTCTAAGCTGAAAATGGGCACAGTAGGATCAACATGTTTGCTAGACTTCTTTTTGTCTGATCCCTTCTTACTTGATTTGGAACTTTTCTTTTTCGATCCACCGAAGCAAGAAGAAAATAGACCTGGCTTTTTGTGCTTAGGTTTATGAGGAGGCTCATAACCATACAGAGCTGTTCTGTTAAAGACACATCCAGTACCCACATAAACTGGTCCTTGAATGCCATCCAAACCTCTCAAGTTTATCTAATGAACGTAGAAAAAAAATTGTTTTCAGTGGATGAGAAAAAACACTCACAATGCTATCGAATGAATAATGTCTTGGTTTACATAAACATTATATGAAAGAATGGATGTCATGAAGAAAAGAAAAACATAAAGCTAACAAGGAATGAAAAAACTCACATCAAAGAACACAGTGTTTCGATTTGCATAACGATCACTCCTATCAATTCCATCAAATCTCTGTGGAAATTGAACATAACAAACATATTTTCCAAGATTGGGATCCATCAGAAAGCACATTGCTTCTCGCAAAGCCTTGCTGTTGTTTATATAGTGATCACAATCAAGATTCAACAAGAAAGGTCCATTTGTAAGAACAGCAGAGACACGAACCTACAGGAAAATGTGCATCACAACTCAGTAAAAATGCCAAGACAAGGACACAGGCAGATTCAGACAATTACTCATTTGCTTACAAGAGCATTCATTGCACCAGCTTTCTTGTGATGTTGGAAGCCTGGACGCTTCTCACGAGAAACATAGACTAATCTAGGCAGTTCATTACCCTCACTGTCAAGACCTCCACTTTGACCCAAGAAAACCTGTTAATAATGGAGGAAAAACAGAAATAAACTGAAGAAAGTTAACACACTATGAAAACTCAACTTCCTGGTGCATAATACATGAAAATCAAGATAAATAAAAGACAGCTCCAATTCCATAAAGCCATCCCCCATCTTAACCAATGAAGCCTGACCAAAAGTCTGACAACTGTTATTTGTCTCACCCTTCCAACCCCCCCAACAACAAAAACAAAAACAAAAAAAAAATCTCAACAAGCTCGACATGGAGGAGGAAAAGACCACAAAATAGGAAAGCCAAATGAAGAAAATTGACAAGCTTTTGATTAATATGTTATATGGACTAAGCTGACAAATTATTAAAAGGAATACCTGAATCATGCCTGGATGATCCCTAGTGTTATTTCCAGGCCAAGGTGTACCATCTTGCATGATCCATCCTTCTTCAGGAACTTTCTGGGCTTTAGCAACCAAGGCATTGATACGTATTTTGAACTCCTCATACTCTCTCTACAGAACAAGCAGACCATCTAATGTTAAAGTAAGCAAGCACCAAAAGAGCAAGAAAATTTTAATTTTACCATAAGTGTCGCTCCTACCTTCATGGCCCTACGATCTTTCACAAATGAAGGGTGAACTTTATCTTTCAAATAATCAATCTTCTGGGTAAAATACCACTCTGGAGCCCTCGGTTCAATGGTGTATTTTTTACAGAAAGGAACCCATTTTCTTGCAAATTCTGATGTTTCTGATAGAGCTTCAAATGTCAACATAGCTGCACCATCATCAGAGACATAGCATGACACCTTATCAACTGGATAGTCAACTGCAAGAATGGACAGGACAGTATTGGCTGTAACAAGAGGAGGCTCCTTCAGAGGATCAACAGTACTGACAAAAATATCAACAGCAGCTAATTGAGATGGCTCCCCTTCACGATCATATCTGTTACACATAACAGAATTTGCCATTTTAACAACTGAGAGACAGGCCAAGGTCATAAAATATTGAACCTGGACAATTCTAGAAAGAATAACTGATGCAAACAAATAGAGATGCTATGACCTAAGTGCAAGCCTGTCAAGGTATGTTTCTCGATTCACTGGAAGCCACTTTGGGAACTGATCCAAAATCCAAGACATTGCAAACCAAATCTCACATATCACAGACATCAGCCAAAGAGCATATGCATTGGACACTGGATTTGTTATTCGGTAGTGCAAGAAAATGCTGAGAATAATCAGCCGGAGGACAATAACCATCCTGTAAGGATTAATCCTGGATGATGGAATAGAAACCTTTCTTGAAAGAGGCTGACGAGCTTCATCATTCCTGTTAGCACAACAAGTAATAAGGGGAAAAAAATCAGTTGCTAACTATTGTCTAATGGATGTAAGTTCATAACAAACATTAAAGGACCCCAATTTGCTCAGAAGGACAAGCAAGAGCCTAAATGAAACCAGAGTGCAACATATCTTAGAGCATAGAAAAGCATCATATGCAATTAAACAATTTTTAGTGTTAGTTATCAGACACGTTGATAAACTAGGATAAAGGAAAAGATGGTACACATCCAACAACCGATAACAATTTGGATACCAAAGAACATGCTTTAAGGATCATTCTGTTTTTATCCTGCAAGGACATGCTAATTATATAATTGCACAGACACATGACTAGTAGGATAAACAACTTCAGTCAGAACTCACAGTAGAGAATCATCCACCAGCACATCAGTGCTCGCATCAATATCTCCCACTCCTCTTTCGGAAGGAGGATGGCTGGTAGTCATTGGAACAACATTCTTCTCCTGCTTCATTTTCCATCCATCCACTCTCTCTTTCCAGGCAACATTTCCCAACCCTGGAGAACCAAATTCTCTTACAGGATCCACAACTCTTATATTAGCTGCACATAACAAAATACATTCTTGAGATTCCAATAACAAGTTAAGGCCATGGCATAAACTAAAATGATAACAGACAAAGATAGCTTACGTGATTGATTCACGTCAGACCCATAAGGAAGTTGATGGATGCGTTTAACACCACCAGGATGGCCTGGAGATGCCATAGACAGACGTCCAGGAGATGCTGCAGACAACTCCCCAGAAATCTAAAAATGAAGTGATCCTAAAGATTAGTCTGCTTGTGCTAAAAAGTTCAGGCACCAAGTGCAAGATAAGAACCCAATACATACATCAGTTCCATTTGTGAGCAAAGGAATGTTATTGTGGGACACTTCTTTATCATATTTTGGTACCGCAACGTCTTCTCCACGTCCATAAGTCATATGCCAGCTCAACATGCGCTCGGCAACCTTTTGCTTCTCATTTTGAGTTTCTGCAGAGTAACGAACGTCACTTGCACTATCATCAGCAGAACCATCCTCCTCTTCCTCACCATTAATTGCGGGGCTTCCTGCAGTTTGAGAAAATTAGCAATGTCAGACATCAGGAGATGACAAAGTCAATAGCTTGATCTTGATATAAAATCCACATAGGAACACAGCCAAAGTAGAAATAGACAAAATTAGCAAAACTACAAGATATCCAAATATGACAACTTGCTTGATACTCCATAAACATAAGGTGCAATGTCAATTTTTCAACTGTGTTATTATGCCAAAAACCACCCAATTATGGAAAAAGAATTATTGTTTATCAATTGCTAAAATACTTTTGGAATTCCCACATTTCTATATGAAATCTAGTTCTCTCGTAAATGCACTTTCCAATATCCATCTCTCTAGTAAAGGCGCAGCTTCAGTCACATTATCAAGCTTTCAGCAATCATACATGAACCATAATAAATCTTGGGCCAAGTATACCTTTATGTCTTTTGTATCTGGTTTTGCACTGAGGGCAAGACTGATTTCCATCCTTCCTCTCATATTCATAACATGGCCTGCATACAGGGAATGCACAGACATCACAAGCAACAAATGGCTCCCCATCCACAGTTTTGCCGACGGTATCACCACAGATCTGGCAAACCTGACCACCTAAATTCTTCAAGACCTTCCCCTGTAAGGAAAAAAAAAAATCACATTTTCCAACATTCAAATATGGTCATTGAATTTACCAACCTAAATTCACTAAGATGATAATTAACTTTCATACACATTAAAAAAGAGAAAAAAGTAAAAAAACTGATCTGGACGACATACACATATCAAATTCAAGAAAATGTTAGAAAATGCAGTACCTACAAAACAATTTCATTCTTTTACGAGCAGCAGAAGACAAAAGTTTCAATTTTTCCTAAGTTGAAGAACCACTAACCTTGGTTTCTCCTTCTGATTCCATGGTCGACTCAATATCTTCAAATTTCAACCACAGGATTTGCACTCAAAAATCCAGATCCTCAAGCAAATGTGAGGAGAATCCACATGCCAAGAGCCCTCAAATTCTTCCCTAAAGCAAAAGAATCCCTGCAAAAGCAGATCTTTTAACTAAGCAAAGTCCCTCAATTTACAGATCAGATGCAAAATCAAAAAACCACCTGAAAAGCTAAATTTAAAAAAAAAATCACGCTCCACTAAAATATGCAATATCGACAAAGTTTTTCTCAAATGATGCAAATAACCTAATATTCAATCCCTGATTTTTCTGGAACAAAACTTCAGCTTCCGTTCAACATTTAAATGAAGTAAACCAACAGTCAATCTGAACTGATCCCATTACCCAAAAAAAAAAATGGCATTTATTTACACAATTTTCTCTAATAACCCACTTGAATTAAGCTAGCAAAACAATGCCCACATCCGCATACATCTTTACCCATTAAATTATCCACAATTCAGATCCCAAACCACTAAAAAACAAAGAAAATGAGGACACACACCTCAAGATCTAGGCTCTACGGCTAGCAACCTCCGCCGACAAAATCATCCACTACAGTACTCACTAGCCCAGAAAAGTGAAAACCCCTTCAATCTGAAACCCAATCAGCACAATTCAGAGCTGAGAAATGGGAGAAAGAGCTCCAATGCAGCAAGAATTAACAGAATTGAGATCGACCCAGTACAGTTCCGACCTCAGAACCGACAGCCCATCAACTCTTTCCCTTTCTATTCTCTCTCTCTCTCTGAACTCAAGAGAGATGATGTCCCTGTTCTGACTCCTGGTGGGCAGGTGTTTTCCAGCAATAAGTAATAAAGGGAAAGGTGGGGCATAAAATAATAGTCGTAAAATAAAATAATTAGATAAAAAAAATGAGGAATGATAATTAGGAATGATAAAGAACTGATTCTTTGGCGTAGAAGAGACGACAGCAACAGGGGAGCTGTAGCCCGTAAATGAGTTGCAGCTAAGAAGCAAGACGGCCAGAGGAGTTAGTAGTTGTTGGGAGTAAGAGAGGATGAGATGGGTGACAGAGACCGATGTACTCACTCGGGAACTCCACCGACAGTGTATAATGCTGTGGTTGTTGCCAATGGTAAGACTTCCCTTTAATTTCTTTTTGTTTTTTCAAATTTTTATCTTTTTAAGGCTTTGAAGCGAAAATATCATGAATTACACATTTTTTTATTCTTTATTTACTTGCCAATTGTAAAAGAACTTTTTTTTAAAAAAAAATTAAAAGAGTATTTGGAAAGGAAAATTTGAGAGCTCATAGAAAACTTGAGAAATTTTTCTAGATGTGTTTTTGATGCAAAGTGTACGTGGTTCTTGATTTTTTTAACGAGGTTTTGCTAAAACACTTATTAAAATTAGAGGTGGCAAAAATACCCAAAATCCATTGGGATCCTATACCCAAACTTAATTTGGGCAGGATGGGTGTCTAAAATATGAGTTTTGGGTCTTATTTGGATATACCCAATAATACCCATTTAAAATATGGGTATGTATGGGATTTATTTGGGACTCCCATGGATATCCATTAAAATAATAACAAAATAAAAAATAATCTTTTTTTTTTCATTTTCTTCTCAACATTAATAAATTAATATTATAAGGTTGTAGTACAAGTTAGGTAAATTAGCACTTATGCATCAGATGCTCTCTAATAACTACAAAATTCTATTCTTAATAGAATTTCATTGAATTAGAATGGTCTTAGAATTGGAAAAATTTTTAGACTGAGTCTTGAAAGTTAAGAAATATAATAACATACATGAGTAGATGGATTTTGGGGATAATTAAATTTTGTTGATCAATAGATTTTTATTTAATCAACATGAACTCCCAAAAAGAATCATCTACTTATATGAAGTTAGTCTTTTATAAATTTCATATTTAGAAAAATTTATTTAGTTTGAAAAATTATCGCATGATTTATAAAGAAGAGTGTAGAACTTTTATGAAGTTAAATAAGCAAACTAAATAATATAAAAAGAAAAGACAATATTGAGATATTTGATTGAGAAAAAAAAGAGTGTTTCTTAAAAAATAAATAAAATGGGATTAATTTGGGTATTTGGGCAGGATCAAATGGGTTTAGCCCATTTTAGTTCTGCCTATATTAGTCACATGGCTAATATGGGACTGTTTGGGTATAACCCATATTTTCCAATCCCAAATAAGTCCCACCCAAGTCCCGTCCATCCCACTCATTTGCCATCTCTAATTAAAATATAACCATACCGAGAAAAGTAAGTGGAATATTAATGGAGAGATTTTCTAAATCTTTTTCATTATCTCCATTTGTTAATTCATTTTATTCAAACCTTTTTTATTAGGGTAAATTTAAGCCTACTTTATTCTATATTGTGTTTGGATCGATGGATTTGAATTTGGAAAAGAATTTGAGAGGAATGAATTTTAAATGACACTTATTTTAGATAGATTTAAAATTTCCTAAATTAGCCTACTCTATCTTATAGATGGATTTGAAATCTCATCTTTAGAACTTTCAAAAAAAAATCTCATTTTTTAAATGAAATTTCCAAACAATAAAAAGGATTTAGACTGTGGATTTAGAATCAAATCCACCCATCCAAACACAGCATACTTTTTCTTTTGGCGTCTTTTTTATTTTTAAACAACAAAAGTTTATCCACATTAAATGCTTTTTAAGTTTGGTACTTTTTGGTTTCACTATATTTTAAAAATGCTTTAAAATGTGGACTTTGATATTTTCAAGCTCAAATAAAAAAATTTTATCAATTTTCTTTATCTCTTTATTCCATATTGTTTGGATTGCTCTTATTTGTCTAAAAAATTTTACTTACATCATCGATACAAATTTTAATCATCTTTTTATCTCACATACATCACATCAAAAAAGTGCTACAGTATTCTTTTCAATAAATTATCCTAAAATCCAAATGCAGCTTGTTTGTTTTTATTTTGTGGTTGATATTTGATAATACTTAAATAATCACCAATAGTACACAAGGAAGTCGGGTTTTCATTCAAGTAATTTTTCTCTCCTAAAACTCATGCAGTGGGCCCGGGATTTTGAGTATCTATAAATTTTTTTACATGTTTCTATGCATTTCTGGTTTATCCATCTTATGTATTTTGCTTATAACAAGAAAGGTCAAAAAACACATTGTGAGGACCCAGAATTTCTTGAATTATACACCCGAAATTTCTTGAATTATTTGCTTATATTTCTTACGAGAAACCCTAACTTTTTCATGAATTATTTTTCATTGTATTTATTTAAGTGCAAATCATTTTCTTTAAACATTGGTAGCATAAAATTTTCATTAAATGCATTATTTTCCTTAAGTACTCTATTTTGTATGTATTGTACGACATTAATTTGGAATTGCATTTTACATGTTTTATGTAGCCAAATACATCAAACTTATAGGGAATTAAGTAGTTATATTTTACATTGAGGGATTAGTGGCTAAATGTGAAGAATTTACTCCAATTCATGGCTTAAATTGAGCCACTTGTCAACCACCTACAAAGTCTTGACTTAAGTCTTCTTATTTAACTTCTTGTTTTCAAAAAATTGAACTAATTTTCCCTCCACTCTCCTCTCTCTTGGCCGGCCACCTCAAGGAGAAAAACCACAAAACCCTAAATTAGAATCTAGCAATTTTAGTGAAGAAAATCATCTCCAAGTGAAACCCTAGGTTGGATTGCTACTTGATCATCAAGCTTTGTTGGAAAACTTGGAGCTTTTGGGTGGATTTTCTCTCTCAACTCTCAAGGTAATTAGTCACTTAACTTTGCTTTAGTTATGTTTAAATTCAAAGAGGATGCATGATAGTTAAGTTTGAGGTGTTTGGGGTTGATTAGAAGGAAAGATTATGGAAGGAAATCTTGTGTTTGAAAATTAGAACTTAGGTTTTCAATTTTGGCTATCATGTGTTTGATGAAATGCTTAATGACTTGTGATGCTTTGATGATGGATTTAATTGCTGTTTTAGCTTGTTAAATACCTTGGCAAATGATGAAAATGGCTTTAAAGGATTGATAGACGAAAATGCCTCCAATCTGAAATTTTTGCAGGAAATCAGAAATGAAAAACAGCCCACTTCCCGAGGTTACTGTTGCTTGTAGAAAATGAATTAGCATCTGAGCCTTATACTGTTAGAAAGCCCTATGAACCTAGTTTTAAACGCCATTGACGGAGCTTGATTTCGATTTTTCTACGTCGAGTTATGACTGTTTTCCCGAGACTGTTCGACCAGCCTGAAATTATTCCGACAGTTTTCTTGCTTCTCTGATATTTGCCATTTTGACTGTGATTAAGTATGAATTGGTATTCGACCTCTTCATTAAAGTTATAGGCCTATGTCTTAATTTCGAAACTCCATAAAATTCGTCCCAATCTGATAACCACAGCCATAGTTATGATTAAATTATTGAGGCGCGGCAAACCTGTCAATTGTTAGTTTCACTTCTTCAAGTGCTATTCTCATTCCTTTGACTCTCGTGCCTTCTTGCCGTGTTCCAACCCACTCATGCATGGTTCAAAGATGTTGTTAAGACTCTTATTTGCTCACCCTTATAAATTGGATTGGAATTTGTGAAAATCTTGTTATTTTACTTGATCCCATGACCTGAATGTGCCATGACGAATAAATGGTGAATGGTGATTTATGTGGACGAGTGTGAAACTTGGTGAGTGTTCCAAACTCTTTTCAATTAACAATTTTACTACTGTTTTGTTCTAACTTGTTTTAAAGGAATGTTTCCCTATGACACTTTTGAGTTACTACTGTTTTAAGGAAATCACTTGTGAAACATTTTACTACTAATTTACTATTGACCTGCATTGGTTTACAAGTATAACAATTTGATTTACTTTTGAAATAATTTACAAGTGCTTTTAAGCTGATTAATCGAAGTGTGAATTGTTGCTTGGGTGCTATCTAAATGAATGTGATACCAATAGTTAGTGAGTGCTCCAATCTCTTTACGGTTGAAAGGGTTTATTCTTGTTCTTACAAGAGATGGTTTCCATTGTTTCGAGTGAAATGATTTGTGAGCGTTGTGAGCGATTTAAACTTGATTTTTAAAAGAAATATTTGATTCATATTTATAAATGAAATGATTTTCATGATCTGATTTCTAAGAATGGTTGCCAAACTTGATTTTAAAAATCCGGATCATTATCAAATTTGATTTTAGTCTTGATTTTTAATCTTACCAAACTTGAGTTCTAAACTCGATTTTCAAACTCATGTTTATAATAAAATCATTTCCAAACTCATGTTTATTACTAAAGTTATTTCCAAACATGATTTCATCTAATTAACTATTGAGATGATTTTAAATGAAATGAGTTTCACAAAATGATTTCTAAGAGAAAACTTGCTCGACTATGTGACTTGCTTGACTTAGAAAGTTGTCTGTGCATGATAGCCTGTTAAATGTGCATGTTTGTAGGCTGATGTGTACTTTATCGCATCGGTCGAAGCTCACTCTTTTTGGAACCCTATCCTTGATCCCATCGAGGTCGTAGGCCAAAAGCTTATCCTAGACCCGCCATCGCGAGATCGGATCACCGGACGCCTTGAGTAATGACTTACCAATGTTAAGTGCAAAGCTTAAAACTCTTCGCTGAAAGGCCTTGAGTACTATATCCAATGTTCAATGTTAAATGAGGGGATTGTTTATCGTTTTGGAGGACATAAGGTGAGTTCAAGATAGGGGATTGTTTATTATTTTTGGAGGTCATAAGGTGGGAGTTCGGAGGTTATAAGGTGGAAAAATGTAGGGGATTGTTTATTGGAAGTTATAAGGTGAAAATAGCTCCAAGTGAGCACCCGTATCCTTTCAATATTTGAATTGAATGTTTATTGAATTATAGTTCTTTGAATTATTGTTTATTGAATTATTGTGTATTGAAATATTGTTTATTGCAATATTGATTGTTAAATTAAGTGTTTATGGAATGATTCTTTAAGGGATTTCTATTTCTTGAATCCTTTTAAAATAAAAGATTCTTAGATATTTTCAATGTGAATGTGTGACCCTGCTCTCGACCTTCATGTATTCTTTAAAAATTCAAATGTTTTACAAATGCTATCTGATTCAAATGTCCATGAATTTGATAAATCGTGAATTTCCTTGTTTTCACTGAACACTCACTGAGCTTTAGCTCACCCCAAAAATATTTTATTTTCCCCCCCACAGGGCTCGAGATGAAGGAAAGCAGGAAGTGATCTTTCTTAGTGTGACTTGCCGGATTATCTCTTGTACTATTTGTAATTGGACAGTTGGACATTTGGTGTATTTGGATTAGTTGGAAATGTAATTACTATTTGGAGATCTCTAGTTGTAATTATTTGAGATGTGTGATACGATTGAGGAACTGTAATGAGTCCCGGCGAAAGTTGGGCAGGCGGCCCGCCGATACCCTAGGGTTCGCCCTAAGAAGAAGTGGGGCTGTCACACACATAAAGATGATAAAAACAAAGAAAAGAAATATTGAAAGCTACTTTGCTCCCAATTGTTTTAGATTTTACAAAATCTGATTATAGAAACTAATTTTATAGAATAATCAAAATTAGCAACAGCTATTTTGGAGGATTGTAGATTTTAACTTTTTACTTATTAAAAAATCTATAATCAAAATACAAAAATAATAGACAACATCACAAAAAGTGATTATCCAATCTATAATTAGTTAACATATTCAACTAAGAAATCAAACTCCTCAAATATGCTTGCTTGCATATTCCATCCAACATGATAAACCTAGGTCTATCCATGAGTTGTGGAGACATGAATATGCCATAATTGATAATTTTAATTGCCATTACAATTATATCTTGAATATCAAAGTTACGCTTCAAACATTAACGCAAACCTTTGGATCCTAAAATATCTCTTAAAATTATGGTCTTGCATTTTCTAAATACTATATTGCTCATTTTCTTGTCTAGTGAAAAGTATATCATCTCATATTCATCCCCCAAGTTTTTTTCCTCTTCCACCACAGTATTGCCACTAGCACCATATTATGCCAACTCCTCAACCATTGGTAATAAGTTTTCGGATCCATTTGGATTCGCTGTTTTTTGACCTATTTTTGAAAAATTATATTTCACATCCTAAATGCTACATCAAACTACAATAATACACCAACAAAAACAATTTCAAAAACATCAATTCAAATAAATATTTCAAAAACAACTTATATATATAAAAATAAAAATTTATCCCTTCTTCTTCCACTCCAACCCCACCACCACCTACCACTACTAACACCCACCCCCACCACCACGTCCTCTCCACCCTCTCTCCCTCCCCCCTCCACCTTCCCTCTTTCTCCCCCTCCCCCTCCTCTCCTCCTCTCCTCTCCCCACAGTCCCCCTTCCCACATCCAAATTAAAAATTTATTTGCGGTATTTTTAGGATATTTTTAAAATTAAAAATTTATTTGTGAAAATTTTTTAGGGCAATTTTAAAATTAAAATCTTATTTGGGGTAAATTTCTAGAGCATTTTTAAAATTAAAATTTTATTTGCATATTTTTAAGGCATTTTTAAAATTAAAAATTTAATTAGGGTGTTTTTGGGGCATTTTTAAAATTCAAAATTATTTTTGAGCTAATATTTTGAGGTATTTTTAAAATTAAAATTTCTTTGGGGTAATTTTTTGGGGCATTTTTAAAATTAAAATTTATTCGGGGTAATTTTTTGGGACATTTTTAAAATTAAAAATTTATTTGGAGTAATTTTTTAGGGCATTTTCAAAATTGAAAATTTATTTGGGTAATTTTTTGGACTATTTTCATAATTAAAAATTTATTTGGAGTAATTTTTTAGGGCATTTTCAAAATTAAAAATTCTCCAAAAAGTTACCATAAATAAAATTTTTAATTTTAAAAATGCCCTAAAAAATTACTCCAAATAACATTTTAATTATGAAAATAGTCCAAAAAATTACCCAAATAAATTTTCAATTTTGAAAATGCCCTAAAAAATTACTCCAAATAAATTTTTAATTTTAAAAATGTCCCAAAAAATTACCCCGAATAAATTTTAATTTTAAAAATGCCCCAAAAAATTACCCCAAATAAAATTTAATTTTAGAAATACCCTAAAATTGTCCCAAATAAATTTTTAATTTTAAAAATGCCTCAAAAATTACCTCAAATAAATGTTTAATTTTAAATATACCCAAAAATTACCCTAAAAATTTTTAATTTTAAAAAAACCCCCAAAAATTTTTCCAAAAACACCTCAAAGTCTGTTACAATAATTGTTTTTCACATCCTAAATGCTATAGTAGTATTTTTTAAAAGTAATCTCAAAAACAACTAATCCAAACAGAGTCCTCATTATTTGAAATGTTATTCAGATGTGCCCATGGGAAGTAAAAAATATATTGTTGCTATTTTTTCATTGATCTTCTAGTTATTTTGATGTTGTTCCAAACTAGGTATTATTATAAAATAATGATGTAAAGTTTGGCAAAAGTGAAGTAATAAGCTAGAAGGGAGAGATTTTTCCTTCTTATTGTTTCTCTCAGGAAAAGAAGATATAATGAAGAAACTCAAAAATTCCCAAGAGACATAAATACAGCAAACTAATCAAAAGTTAGATGATTTTGAAAGATGACGAGGATTTAATGATATGTGTATTTCCCATAAACTATAAGAGGTTCAATTGCATTTTGAGGTCTATTTTCTATGTGAAGCACCTCTATGTTAATGCTTTTCTTTGAAGTAGTATTAGAGAAATTATCAGCTTAAGTGGCAAAATAGTATTGGAGTTAATAAACTGAATGCATTAATTCTTATTTTGGGTTCAACAAAAATTCTAAACTTTTCGAAAAGAAAAAGAGAAAGAAAGCTTTCAAAGTTGAACCATGATTGCATGCACGTAAGATTTCTCAAATTGCCTTTTTACTTATGCATTGCATCTTAAGATTATTGAAGTTTATATCTATTTTTCCTTAAAACTCAGTTTAACGGATAAGAACATTAGTCGGATGATTGTAAGGTCCCTAATTCAATTCTCAAACTCTCTCATTATTTCCCTTCTCTCTTATAAGATTCGAAATCTCCCTCTAGGCCCAAAAATTTTTTATTTATTGCATAATGTGATAATGATATTTAATAATTATTACTCACTACATGGCGGCATAATCTTAACAAATATCAAGTTGTAATTGAAAACAAGAAAAAATTAAAATTCTTGGTACATATAAATGAACATATAATACCTATTAATTTAATTTGTCAAATACTATAGGTGTTTACTATACAATATATAATAGTAATATAAATAAATTGTTATTATTCTAAATCTCTATATAGTTCTACATAAGATACAAAACCGTCATGCGATTTATTGTATAGGAAAATTTTTTCCTTTAGTCATAGTGTATGATACATAAAAAGCAATTACTCTCTTTAAGTTCATGTCCTAGTTCCACAAATATTCTTTATCCTTATCTTACCAGTACGATGTCATTATCCTCATATACTAATTTGTGAAAATATTCTTATATCAATGTTCAAAAATATGTAAGTTTATATGTATGTCCATGTAACTGATATCATGAAAAGAAGAAAACAATTAACTTTCTTGGTTAGATGTAGATCTTTAACATAAATGTCAACTCAATAAGATCATTAGTTATTTTTGGGGATAATTTCAGAAACCTCCCCTGAGGTTTCGTGAAATATCACTTAGCTCCCCTGATGTTTTTAAAATCTCTCTTACTACCCTTGGAATTGATATTTTGTTAACAATGTCACCCCTCTTAGAAAAAGTAATATTAAAAAACACATGTTGAAGGAGAGAGAAAATTTTAGTTTCCTTAATACCCTTAGACTATCAAAAAAATAAAAATAAAGTACAAACATAATATTAACAAGTCATAGAGTTTATAATAATGTTAATAACAGTAATCGACAAAATGACATTACCTAATTTGAAATTTCCAAATAGATAAAAAACACCTCCTCAAAGTAGGTCATGTATGGGAGGAATGCATATAAGTACTTGGCATCAACTATCCATTTGTATAGCTTGATTAGGAAGAATATCTTATAATCAAGCAATAAAAATTATACCACTCTTTTGCTTTTATGTAACTATTTTGATTATGAAGCCTACATCATCTCCTATTACTTATTGATCATTTAAAATATGAGCTCATAACCTGTTATGCAGTTTATTTTGAAAATCACACATTCACTCTAAAGCTCAGGGAATCATCTTAGTGAAGTTGCAATTTTCTCCTCATCTGCTCCAAGTTCTCGTATTGTTCATTACAAAAAAAAGAAATAAAGAAGAGAAAAAATGATGATTACAACATATAAATAAAAGTCTCATTATTATGAGTATTTATTATGACAAGCAATTGTACGCCTTTGAACGTCTTGTCAAATAATTTCATGCCTTTGTTGGTACAGAAGAAAAAGAATGTTGCCAATTATTTTCTGAATATTTTGCTGTTATATGCTTATGAGTTTTATCAAACATTTTTTTTGGTCTTTAAAAGATAAATAATTGCTAGAAGAAATAAGGGTATTATTCGCAATTGATCCCTTCTGATAGTAATATGTGTGCCCACAATTACTTCAGGGATGGTAAGAAAGATTTTGAAAAGTCAGGAGAGCTAAGTGATATTTCATGAAACCTCAGGGGAAGTTTCTAAAATTATCCCTTATTTTTGAGCACAAATCTTAACTGGTTACTCCATCCTCTTTAAATTGAGTGCATCGTCTATCTAAACAAATAACAACTTAATCTATATAAAAGAGAGAATTTTGTTATTATTCTAATGCTTATTTATAATAGATACTATGGCAACACCTAATTCGTTAGTTTAGTAAACTAATTAATTCAAATAAGAAGCATTGTATAATATGAGTGATAAAAATAGAAAGCAATTCATACCCAAAGATATCCTACCTTCTCAATCTCTAACTCAGTCTTTTAGACATGGCTCTATATGGATTAGGTATTTTTAGGGATGTTCTTTAAAAATTTGACTATAGTGGTGTATATGAAGAACAATTAGTGTAAAATGGACTATTTGGTTTAGGTGTTTCTAAAATATATTTTAGAATATTTTTAAAATTTCAAATTTTATTGAAATTTTAAAAATTTTCACCACCCACCACCTCTCCTTTTCTTCACCACTACCACTATTAGTATTTCCCACCTCTTTTCTCCTTCCTCTTCTCTCTTATTCTCTCCTTCCCCTCCCTCCCCTTCACTTCTCCTTCTCCCTCTCTCTCCCTTCCCTTCCCTCGCAACCCTTCTCCCCTCCCTCCAAGGGGAAGGGAAGGAAGGGATGAAAGAGGGATTGGGAAAAGCGACCCCTAGGAGGGAGAAATGAAGGAGGGCAAAAATGAAAAGGAAGAAGAGGAAGAGGAATAAGAGATGGAGAGGAAGGAGGAGGGAGTACAGGAGTTGAAGGAAAGACGAAGGAGGAGAGAAAATAAAAGAGCGAAGGGTACCAATAGTTGTCAATTGTAGATAGTACTAGTATGTGAAAGCAGGAAGAAGTTCAAGACTTATCTTATTTTTATTTTTTAATTTTGTAGTGTATTTGACTCTGTGTGTGTGTGTGTGTGTTTTTTTTTTTTTTTTGGCATATGTGAAGTTGAAAGGACAGGTGGATTAGGAGAGATTGGAAATGAAAAGGGTCTACAAGGATGTCTTAGGGGAGAACTGCGGAAGATGTTGCTGGCGTTTGAGGGGTTACCCATCATTTTTAAAGTGAAGCGGATTTATGATGTATAATTAATTGAAAATCTGCTGCCATTGGGATATGCTAATACTCTCTACTTTGGGTATGAAGTTGGCTCGGAGGTCTATTCTCTATATCCCATCAAAGATGTCTTCAAACAACTGTTCAATATCCACTTGCGTAAGGATGTGCTCTATAAGCTCGAGTGAGGTGACATACTGGAGGCAACTGCAACGAAAAGAGAAGCAAGAAAATTTTGGATCTTGTGTGTAAAGGCTAGAATCAAGATCATTACAATTCCTCATGATGTTCATGAACCAATGGAAGGGCATGATTTTGGTGATCCCGAACTACTTGAGCTCCTTGGAGAGGTTGAGTACCACGAAAATGATTTTGGTGATCTTGATGGCACGAAAAGGCTAGAATCAAGAATATCACAATTCCTCATGATGTTAATGAACCAATGGAATGGCATGATTTTGGTGATCCCGAACTGCCTTAGCTCCTTGGATTGAGTACAACGAAAATGAAAGTGTTAATTGTGGCTGAAACTATTATTGTTTGAGTGTTTGTTTTTTAAGTTCTTTTTGGAGTATTTTATTATAGTCTTTACAAACAAAAACAATTTGTGAGTAAAATAATCAACCCAAGCAAACCCATCTTAAGCTTCCCCATGCTCTCCGTTCATTTTGCTCCAATTTATATTTTTTACAATGTGGATTAGGAAAATTAGCTTCTTAATTTAATTCCAAGTAACGAATACAAATAGAAACATACTTTATTATGTAAAAGATATGGCCAAGAAATAAGAAACTAAAGAATAAACTCATTCTCATAAAATCTTTGAAATAGAAAAAATCTATCTAAGGACTGAAAATAATTACCCTATTCTTTAATAAGTTTTCTTGTCAAGTTAGTAAATTTAAGACATAATTTTGGGTTATTTAATGACAAGAGGAAAAAGTAATTGATCATTAAAAAAATAAGTTATTCATGAATCCGTATTAATTTCATGGATAAAAAGATAAAAAGTGCACACTCTTAACAACTACAAGCCAAAATTGCAATTCAAGATGGTTGAAAAACTTTTAGCTATATTCACTTTTTTCCAATTATTGTCCTAGATGATTTTGTATTTTCCTTGACATTCACATATACTATTATTATTCCGATAAGTAAAGGGCAAAAAAAAAAAAAAAGCAGAAGAAAGAAATAGCAACAAACATGTCTGCTATATTATTTTCTATAAATTGTACAAGTAAGGTATAAAATAAAATGACTATGACCACTAAATATGACCAAAAATGCTACCATATAAATTTCCATTTAGAAATCCAAAAGGTACCACATGAAAATTAAGCAAATAAAAGTTTCCTATCTATATGCTGCCGCTCTTCATAATTGACCCATATTCTAATTTCACTTTAAAAAGTTTTATTGACCACTATCACTTATGCAGACATTGTACACACATCTTTTTTTAACGCTGTGATAACTATAAAAAACACAAATATGATGTTGTTGCTAGATCATACAATGTTAAATTGGATTTTTTTCTCAAGAGCTATTCTTGCAAGTTCAAATAACAAATAGATATGCATAACCAATAAAAGAAAATATGATATGGATGTAGACCAAAATAAAATTGCATCATTGGTCGGGCAGAGGACAACCGGCGTGAAGACCGCTTAACAATCGGCATCGGTCTTTATCGAGTTTCTAGGTTTTTTTTGTTCTACTCTTGCTTTATTTTCAAATCTTAGTTCACTTCGAATGTGGTCCTTGAGTGAATTGAGTATTATATCAATTTGGTAATTATCTAAGTTGTGGCTAACTTGTCTTATTTCCATCTAAAATTCATCCCAAACCTGTTTCCTTGCAACCTCTTGTGGAATTGTGAAATTTCCTCTAACCCTAGGAAGATTTGTATCAAAATAGAATTAGAAGTAGCATTTGAAGAAATGTTACCTTCCTGAAATAAGAAAAAGAAACATTCTGAAAAAAGTTTTTTTTTTTCGACTCTAAAAAAGTTATGGCAAATTACAATCTCAAAAACCTTGAGATATTAGAATATGGATTAACTTTTTATATACTAACAGTGTAGTATTTTTTTATACTAGCAGCTTTGGATGCAAGCCACATGTGCATGATTTAAATTTCAAATTTAAATTTGTATTATGAGGTATAATCCAAATCTGCTAGTGTAAAAAAAAATTATACACTGATAGTGTAATAAAAATTATCCTTAGAATATTAAGGTATAAAATCTAAAACAGCCAATGAATTATTGAATCTATTCAATAAAAGAAAGAAAAGTGAGAAAATGATCATATTAAATTTGTTAATTATGTTGTACAATGTTGATGAGAAGTTGAATAAATTCGAAAACCAAAATTTTGCCTTGGGGTTAAGTTCAATTTTGAATTTCAAGAGTGACTATATCCCATGGTCTCTACTTGAAAAACATTACTAAAGTGGCATATACATCTGTTTTCCTTTCTACCACAATTATTCTTCTTCACAAAATATCAAACTTCTTACATTAGTAGTGAATGATTTCCTATTATGTTTTATCAATCCAATATGCAAAGAAAAAAGGAAAAACCAAATCAATCATGATAAAAAAAGTTTAATACATTTAAGTATATGTGCCAATTGTGTTCTATTCTTTATAGTTAATTCAACAAAAATCGAAACATACATACATACATACATACAAATAAATAAATAAATACATGCACACATACACATACGCAAATATATATATATATATCTTACATATATTAGTTGGTCGCATCGTGCCGTAGCGTAAAGATGCCCAAGCATCATTTTTTTTTCTTTTTTTTATCATTAAATAAAGAGATTGATTATTGAAAAAGTGAAGGCACTACTTATATGGGATAGTTTTTGAAGTATATATGGATCATAAGAATTTAAAGTGCTTGTTTTCCCAGAAAGAGTTAAATTTAAGGCAGTATAGATGGATGGAATTTTTAGAAAATTATAAATGCACAATTAAGTACCATTTCAGAAAGACCAATGTTGTAGCTGATGCCCTCAGTAGAAAAGTTCAAATTACTAGACTCATGGTTAAAGAATGGGGCATGCTAGAAGAAATTAGTGTGTGGAATCCGCAACTCGGACAGCAAAAAATGATATTCGGAAATATTGCCGTTAGTTCTTCTTTAGTGGAACGCTTTGAAGAATCTCAGGGAAAGGACCTTATAGTGCAAAAATGGGTGAAAAGGATGAAAGAAGAAAAATTGCCAAATTTTAACTTGAGAAGTAACGAGATACTGAGATACCAGAGCCGTTTCATGGTACCAAAGCAGAATGAATTGGGAAAGAAAATTTTCAAAAAACACACCGGTCTAAGTATACAGTTCACTCAGGAAGAAATAAGATGTATCAGGATGTGAAGAAATTGTACTGGTGGAATGACATGAAAAAGAACATAACCCAGTTTGTTCAAACGTGTTTCACTTGTCAACCGGTCAAGGCTGAGCACCAAAGACCTTCAGGTTTATTATAGCTATTAGAGGTGCCGGAATGGAAGTGGACCAAATTATCATGAATTTTGTTTCAGAATTACCCCAAACACGAAAAGATTGTGATGCAATTTCGGTTATAATAGACCAGTTGACTAAGTCTGCCCATTTCTTACCAGTCAATATGAGGTATAATTTGGAGAAACTAGTTAAAATCTATATCGATGAAATTGTCCAATTACATGGAATGCCTACTGGTATAGTTTTGGATAGGGATCCTTGATTTGTATCAAGGCTATGGTAGCAAATCCAAAGCGCTTTAGGGATCAAATTGAGTCTTAATACTACTTATCACCCTCAAATGGACGGGCAATCTGAAAGAACTATACAAATCTTGGAGGATATGTTAAGGGCTTGTGTTATGGATTTTGGAGGTAGTTGGGATCAACATTTGACACTGACTGAATTTACATACAATAACAGCTATCATTCTTTGATTCAAATGGTCCCGTATGAAGCATTTTATGAAAGAAAATATAGATTGCCTGTTTATTAGGACAAGATAGGAGAGCGGAAAATCTTAGGTACAGAAAGGATACCTTGGGTTGAAAAAGCATATGAAAAGGTTAAGTTGATCTGTAGAGGATTTAGATAGCTCAAAACCGCCAGAAAAGTTATGCAGATAACCGGAGAAAGAACCTAAAATTTGATGTTGGGGATGAAGTATTTCTCAGGGTTACACCTTTAAGAGGAAATCTTAAGTCGGGAAAAGGAAGAAAGTTTAGACCAAGATTTATAGACCCATTCAAGATTACTCAGAGGATAAGAAAAGTAGCCTAGCGATTGGAGTTACCTGCTGGTCTTGCTCGAATTCATAATGTTTTCCATATATCTTGGTTGAGAAAGTATCATACGGATCCGTCCCGCGTGCTACCATCTATAGAGATTGAATTAGATGAGTCCCTAATTTACCAGGAACAACCTCTACAAATTTTGGACAGAAAGGTGAAGACACTAAGGAATAACCAAATCCCTCTAGTGAAAGTCCTGTGGAGACATCATGGCATAGAAGAAGCTACTTGGAAACTGGAGGATGAGATGACCAAGAAATACCTAGAACTTCAAGTCAATAGAGGTAAGAAATTTCGAGGTTGAAATTTTCTTTAAGGAGAGAGGGTGTGAGAGCCCAAAAATTTTTTCTAATTTATTTTCAAATGTATTATTTTCAAAAGTGGAATTTTATTTCTTTTAGCATGCATATAAACTATTTTACCTTGATAAGTACAAATTGATAACTAGTAAATATGATTTTGCTCAATTACTACTTATTCCCTTAAAAATTTATAAAACGCTCGTTACCGACAACCCTAAATTTATTCCCAAGACTTTAATTGAATGAGCATAGAAATTATTCGGGGTTCTAGGTGAAACAATTACCTAAGAGTTGGGGTCAAAATAGAAGCATCTTAGCCTCATGCAAAAGAAGTACCAAGTGGCAAATTCATTCTGCCACTTGGCAAAAAGTCTTCATGCAAGAATTGGACTTCCAAGACCAAACATTTCAAACTTTCAAAATTCTTTATCTTGCTCACTTTTCTTGCTCTATCCGAACCACCAAAGAGAGAGAGAGAGAGAGAGAGAGCTGAGAGTTCTCTTTGAGTTTCTTGAAACCTTGAGGGGAACTTAGACAAAAAAAAAAAAAAAAAACTCAACTTCCATTCCACTTCCAATCTGTCCCACAGTGAGCAGTGAAGAGGAGTAGCAGTTTCTGGTTAGCCGTCCAACCTTCAACCGAGTTTTGGTGGTCTTTCCTCTACATTTCTAGCTTAAAATCCTTAAGACTTTAAGGTAATTTTACCCCTAAACCACCTCTCTTTGTTTTATAAATAAGAAATGGAACATGCATGTTAATTTAAGTTGAATCTGCCAAGGAAAAAGATTTCCAGAATTCTGCCCGTTTGATAAAGCTCTCATTTTCCAGAAAAATGGTCATGATTTGTTGGTAAATCTTCAAGAAAAGTATATAGACTTGGAGTATGTTGAATATTGAGACTTGTATGTGAAGTTTTTGTTGGTTTTAACTCAAAAATTTGAGCAAAATATGCAGCTTTTTCTCGGCCAGATTCAAGACTGATTTTTCCAGATTTTTGACTTGTAATGGTTGATCAAAATTTCAACTTTTTGTTGCTTTGTTTGGACTGCAAATTGACAAGAAATGCTCCCTTATATTGTGAATGAGGCTGAATGAGATTGCACAACTAATCTTTGGTACAAACAACTTTAAAAATTAAAGAAAGAGACAACTTAGGTCGGCTAGCTTCACTTAGAAAAAAGAAATTCCAGCCTTGTCTTGTGGATTGTGGCCCTTTTACTTCAGCTTTGTTGCTTGATTTCATTGATAAAATTGCTAGAATGTTCTCTTCACTTATATGGATGTTAGAAGGTTGTACGCTGATTTTGTTGGTTTGGACAGCTTTAAAATATGAAAAAACTTTAGCTTTTGAAATCGGCTCATAATGCAAAGGAATTTCCAGTTTTAAAACCTGTTTTTGTAAGCTAAAATGTGGATTGGTTGCTTGTTATTTTTCTGGAAAAACTCAATACCAAAGCTATTTAAAAGTTGAAAGAGTGTTTAAATAAGCTATTGTGCTAAAAATTTGGTTTTTGGAGTCAAGTTTGCGACTAGAAAATCTGTTTAAGACATACGGCAAGAACAACTTAGTATTTTCCAGATTTTACCCCTTTTGTTGGCTAAATGTTGAGAATTTTTCTTGCTACTTTTATGAAGAAACTAGTATTAAAGGTATGTGAAAGGATAAGTGTGTTGAACGGCTTCTAATTGTCAAAATTTGGGCTTTAGGAACTTGACATAAAAGCTGAATTTCTGAACACCTTTTCAAATGAAATAGATTGTGTGTTGAATGAATGATAAAAGACTATCATTTTATTGAAAAAAATTCTATCTCATATGAATTGCTAAAAACTGAGTTTTTCAAACTTATAGTAACCTCGACAACTTGAAGTTCCAACTCGTATATGTGATAAATTAATGCCTAAACGTGGAAAAACATGGTTGATTTTGCCCTTTTAAATTGGGAAATGAGTTCTTATAAGTGAACTAAGCCTTAGGTAGCCTTATTCTTGCAAAAAATTTTCTGATTTTAACTCAAATATTACATCATAGTTTTAGCCTTGAATTTGGTGGTTGAGCTAATGTTTTTCCAGATTTTGATTCCCTATATGTTGGGCATGTTGATGATTTTCTCTCTTATTGGTATGTACTTAGAATTGCTGACGTTCATGATGAAAATGTAGCGACTTAAACCTTGTTGGAATGTCGGAATTTTTGCCTAAGTATGAACCAACGTGAAATGTCCTATTCGTAAGAAAAATCACTAAAAATATTAGAAGTTCATTACTAGGTTAAAAATGTGGCTGATCAAGTGAAATAATGAAAAGTAGTATAACTCGATTACACGAAATGATATGAAAATTTGGTGAACGGTTGAACTAAAAGCTAGCTACTAAACCTTAGTTAAAAGAATGTAACTTAGATGTTTAAAATGTGACGAAACTAGTATTCCTAAGTTGCCGAAAGTTAGGAATCGACGAACTTTCAAAGTGTTAGTTAATAATACTTTAAAAGAAAATATTTCGGAGAATTTCTTTAGTAAAAATATAAACCTTAAGGGTCAATTTTAGCGAAAGACCTTATATAGATGCATAATAATTTCCTAGTACAAATAAGATCAAAATGGCCTCAAAATAACCTCTTAACGTCCATTTCATATAAAACGGTATTTTTAGCGTAATAACCAATGTTTTTCAAAGGAAAATCCAAAATTTTGGCAACTTTAATTTATTAAGCGACAATTTTAGGTCAAAATTGAATTTATTTGCTAAAATTAGTAAAGTTAAGTAAATAATGCCGATTTCTTAAAATTTTAACAAACTTAAGAAAATTTCCGCTACTTGCCTTTTTAAAGTTAAAAGTCCTTCACTTTACTTTTAAATTAGAATTTTTTTTTAAAAATGACTAGATAATTAAGAGGTGAGTAACCCCCCTTTAGTGTGTGTCTCAGGAGTAGGCGATGAGACGAAAGAAACTTTTGAACTCGAGACTCAACTCTAAGCTCGCTTAAAAAGGTGAGGTTCCTACTTATTTGTTTACTTGATAAATTGCTAATTGTTACGTGTTATACTTGGTGATTATGTGCAAATTATTTTAAAGGAAGCAAATGTGTACCTTATCTCACTCGACCTCAATGATCTGAAAATTATCTGTGAATTGTATTATTTGTGCACGATTGACACTGTTGTGTACTTTATCTCAACTGGCCAACATTGTTCCGGGATCCTAAATTCCAGTGGCGAGTCGACTTATTCCGAGTCGGCAATAGGTTTGGTCGGGTAAGTCAATAGACCAGGAGACTGTTTAAGGTTTACTTGAGTATTACCAACGATTGGTTGTGGTTTTTAACCCCGAAGTTGGGTATAAGGGTTGGTGAACAGGATTGCGCAAAGATTGTGCCGGAACAATTGCACCTATTCACAGAACTGGCTCTATGAGCATTGTATCCTCTCACTAAAATTGCTTATTGCTTTCCTTTAATTGCTATATTTGGAAACTGCCATATTTGGGAAATTTCTATTTTTGGAAAGTGTTCTATATGAATGTGCTTTGATTGGTTGTCTGTTTCGGGACCTCACTTGGTGTAAGCTCACCCCATTATATGTTTCCCTTCCCAGGATCCCAAGTTTAGAGGAGTGCGCGGCGAGACTAAAATCCTAACCTCCCTTGTTGTCCTTCCTTTTGAAAGACTGCTAAGTAAATTGTCCTTTTGAGAATAGATGTTCCAAATGATTGAAAAAATTCATTTTGGCCTGTAACTTAATTAGATAATCGTAGACCTTTGTATTCTAAATTTAAACGATAGTTGGTTGACTGCTAGTTCAAATCGCTAAAAGCGTTAATAAGTATATAATTGATAGATCGAATCCTGACGAGAGTTAGGCAGGCATCCTGTAGAACCTGGGGTACACCTTAGGGAAATGTGGAGCCGCCACAACATGACCTTTCAACAGTAGAAAATGCTAATTAGAATCCCTCTGGTTGTAATCCTTTTCCATCATAGTCTGTATCTATATAATTGATAGGGGAACCGCAACTAAGTTAGTCGGAGCTACCTCAAAATAGTGATAACACTAAAATTACAAAATTCACAACCAACTTGTAGGCAATGTTTGTAGAATCTAATCGGATTGACCGGTTCAACCAGTTAAACCGTGAACTGGCCATATCAAAGGTTTGGTCTAACACAAAAGCCAGATAGTACTTAAAAATTAAGAATCTCACGAACCATAAACCGGCCACAAAGCTATCTTGAAATAGTGATAACACTATAACCACAAAACTCACAACCAACTTATAGGCAATGTTTTTAGAATCGGACCAAACGGTCTGGCTTAATACAAAAATCGAATAGTACTTAAAAATCGTAATAAACCAATTCAACCATGCAAACTATTAGGAACTGCACGAGTAGTAAACCGGCCGCAGAGCTACCTTAAGATAGTGATAACACTAAAATCACAAAACTCACAACTAACTTATAGGCAATGTTTTTATAATCAAATTGGATCGGCCGATTTGACCGGTTAAACAACTAACCGGCCATATCAACTGTTCGGTCTATTATAAAAGTTGGATAGTATTTAAAAACTATAATAAACTAATTCAACCGTGCAAACCAATAAGAATCATATGAGCCATAAACGGATAGTTTTTTAAGTTTCTATGCAATAACTAAGTGAAAAAAAAAATTCACTAGAGGAACCAAGAATCAAACTTGAGACCCTTACTATGGATGCTTAACAACCAAACCAACACACCCATTTTGGTTGGCAACTTATCACGATAAAAAATTACTTTGTACTTTATTAAAAAACTCTATTAACCCTAAACATTAACCACTACTCTAGTCTTTCCTACTTTCTGCTCTAAACTCCAATTTTCTTATCATCATATCATGATTTTCATGATCTCTTCAATACAAACTCTCATCCTTATTCCACTCTCTTTTCTTTCTAATTTTTAGTCTCCAGTCTTTGTTTTTTTATCCCTTTATTAATGTTTTCTTCCACATTTTTAGTTATTCTTTTGAAAATTTTCTTCTCTTTCTTGTATGTATATGTTGAATTTTTTTTTTGGCTTTCCTCTTTTGTTTTGAATTTTTCTTTCTATTATTTCCAATATGTTATTACCATCCGTATTAGAAAGAGTAGGAAAGGTTTGGGGTATTAGTAATTGGTAATAAAATGTGTTGAACAATTAGGTCACATATTCAAACATGTCATCAAAGCAATTAAGAAGAGGATTGAAGATTTGATTGCTCAGGACTATCTTGAATTTGTTCAAGTATTTCACATGAATTCTTCGTATTATCAACCCTTTGTACTATTTGCTATTCCTAATCGATGTGAAAGGACGTGCATGTTCATTAGCATTGAACATTGAGCACAAACTTCTATAGATGCTTTTAAATATTTAATTACTCCTTTTTAATTGTTACTTATAATTAGAAAAGTTTCGTTCTTGGTTTTCAAATTTTTTTGTTTGTTTGATTTCTCTCTCTCTCTCTGTTGTTTGAAATAATTACAATTTATCAAATATTATTTTTTTATTTTTTTCATGCTAGAAAGAAAACCTTTCTAGGGATTTAAGAGTTTTTTCTTTGATTTTTGAGAAAAGAATGCTTTTAAATTTATGTGTACAAAAACCTTTTTGAATCCTTTGTTTAGGTGATGATGGCGAAGTAAGAGAAGAGAAGCTGTCACTGACTATGGGAAAAATAGTGAACTAGTAACCTATTTGGTCGAATCGATTAAATCAATAAAATTAGGAATCAATGATTCAACCAGGTTAGTCACTGATCCGAGTTTAGAAACACGACTTATTGGTCAATCATGCAAACATAATATAAACAAAAAAAACTACATAATAAAGGAGCACCAAACTTAGAAGACCTGTATGCTAAGAAATACAGAGTATGATAAGGAGTGAAACTTGAGGCATACTGCAGTAGAAAACTGCAAGAGATTAAAACCTACACACGTATGACTCAAAAAAAATATCATTTGAAGTAGTAATAAAAAGTGCAGAACCAAAAAGATACAAAAAAATCGTATTTTTGCATAAGTTCAAGCCATATGTACATTGATTCCCTCCATCTCACTCATGGAGTGATGCATCTACTTGGCAAGCACTAATGGAGTAAGAGACAAAAAGAGAATTATCATTCAATATACGCACAAAGTGAAAACAGAAAAAGGATTCAGAACAAATAGAAGTATCACAAACAATAACAAAATGAAATGCATGTGCAAAGATTCACCTAAGCAGAAATAAATATAACAAGATTTCAATACAAATATACTAATTTAGCTACCAATACAAAAAGTGAAGCAAAGTAGAACCTCCATCAACCTACAAAGTCCTCATCTCTCTACAGCACTCACTTCAGTAGCTCTCTTGCCTAATGAAGTGGAGCATATTTTTAGTTTAAATTCAGTTCCAAAAGGCAATCAACAGCAAGTATTCAAAACTAACAAATCAAAAGGTCAACTTAAAAAAAAGCCATCTCTCACTAACATTTGGCTGCAAGTCACTAGTAATGACACGTATCATTTTTACTATAACTCATTTTAATCTAATTGTATAGTGGACAAAGCAAAAGGACTAGAAAACCCACTAAATCTAGCATAACATTGAAAATCGGAGAGATGAAATTGCTTATTGTAACAATCAACAATAGTAGTTATGGTTCCTCTTTAGTCTATTTTATATATGGTATGATAAAGTGGCACAGATAGGTATGTTTAATTCAAGGGTAAACGATAAAAAAGCCTCCTGTAGTTTGACTATTCCACAGACGGGCTCCCTGTGATTTGGAATCATACTAATCGGCCCCTCATGGTTTGAAGTAACATGTAAAATCAACGGAAAGCGTCAGAATTAACGCGTTTGACGTAAACGTGCTCCAAGTGCTGGTGTTTATTACAGAAATGAGTATTTTAAGACCAAATTTGACATGATATACCTATTCCACCCTTCATGCCCCAATAAAACTCCACTGGCTGCAAAAGCTTCCTCCAGGCCCAACCCCATTGCCTGTCATTGGTAACCTCCACTTACTAGGTGATCAACCCCACAAGTCCTTAGCCAAACTCGCCAAGAAACATGGCCCTCTCATGAGCCTACAGCTTGGCCAAATCACCACGCCACCTCCGCAGGGATGGCCAAGGAAATTCTCCAGAAGCAAGATTTAGTCTTCTCCAGCAGATCCACACATAGCTGCCCCCGTAAAACTTGTAAAGTCCACTCAGCAGAAGCCATTCTATGTGCTGGCTTTTCCTCGAGACTTGCCATGCTCCATCATTGTCACTGCCGAGGCAGGTGTAATCAACATTGATTATCGCATGAGATTTGATCGCCGTGGTCTGCGCCGTGGTCTGCCTTTTATTGTGGGTTCTTGTAATGGCTTGGTTTGTCTTAAAATTCCTAGAAAGCAACTGTATTTATGGAACCCAGCAACTAGAAAATTGAAACAGTTGCCTAAGTTTTGTAAAGGACTTGTACATTTGTTTAGTTGTTATGGCTTTGGATATGATGAGTCTAATGATGATTACAAAATAGTCGCCATTTCCCTTGTGAAAGTTTCTGCTGCTATGGGTAAAAAAAATCCGAGTTGAGGTTTGTAGTCTCAAAACTGATTCGTGGAGGAAGATTGAGGTAAACATTGAGGTGAATGGTATTGACGAACGTGGTAAGTTTGTTAATGGAAAGCTCCATAGGGTCTAGAATCGTATTCTTGGCTTTCATGATGGGTGGAAAATTCTTACTTTTCATGAATTTCTACTACTATTTTCCCTTATATTATAAGGGTAATTCTGTCATTTCACTGGGAACCGTTAATTCTAACGCTTTCCGTCGATTTTACATGTTACTTCAAACCATGAGGGGCCGATTAGTATGATTTCAAACCACAGGGAGTCCATCTGTGAAATTGCCAAACCACAGGGGGCTTTTTTGTCGTTTACCCTTAATTCAATTTCGTCCCTTCTTTTTAGTAAATATGTTGAAATGACTAGCCTTTGTTGTCTTTTTGGGTTATAGGACAAAAGGAGTAGTTGCATATTTATAAATGGCAAAAGTTAGATGCGTCTAAATGAGATAAGATTTAATATAATGTTAATGCATTGTACATTATGTTCTTCTCAACCGTTGGATATTTGGCTTTAAAGTAGTTGCATATTTATAAACGGCAAAAGTTAGACGCGTCTAAATGAGATAAGATTTAATATAATGTTAATGCATTGTACATTATGTTCTTCTCAACCGTTGGATATTTGGCTTTAAATGTGCATCATTGATTCTTTTCTAATGATCAATTTAAATGCAAACTACCTGTAATTCTTCTACTATTCTATTAGTTGATTGTGCATTGTGGAGTGATCTTAAAACATCGGTATTTCATCACGATGTTGTTTGTCTCTCTTTATTGGTGAGTAAATAGCTATTCTTTCCTTGTAATTTTTTCTATGCATTTCTTTTGAATCAGTCGGTGTGTTTCTCTTACGCGCGTAAGTTTCATCTACTTGTCATTGTTGTATGGTGAAATTTTTGTCCCGTTTTTGTATATTGATGATTATGCTTTCCTTCTTTGTCTTCGCATTTGTTTATCACTTTGGCCTTTTTTTTTTATTGTACTCTATGTTGTAGTCTTTTTCTTGAGGATGTTGAATTTTTGTTTCATTGCTACTGAACACTTATTGGGCTTTGTTGCTATTCGTTGACTTGGTCTTTCCTTTCTTGCTATGCATGTTCTATGTTTATTTAGACATGCTTGGATTTCTGCTCTTTCCACTCTTGCTTTAGTTGTTGATTTCCATTTTAAGGATTGCAGTGACTGTCTTTCAAATTTGTTGAAATCCTGCTATCATGTATTTCAAGCCTTTAGTTTTGCTTGGTAGCCAATAACATGCTATTCAATTTTAATTGCCTATAAATGTTTGCTTTATTTCTTAACTCGAATTTTAACCATTACTTTGCTGTACTGTTCACTTAGTTAGACTGAAATTGTGATATGTTTGGAGTTCCTATATCAGTTTTCATCCAAAATTAATTTTATATCTAATACTTTGAAATTTGAGAAAAATTTTATAATATATATTGCTGCTTTCACTAAATTATCTCAAATTTGAAGTGAGTGTTTAATTTAATCTACTAGAAATTGGATTCCTTCATGGAAAAATGTATTTCTAGAAAAGAAAAAGGCAAAAACTTTCTTTTAGATTGACTTTAGTTAGTCCAAAGGTTTAGGTAGAAAAATTTATGTCAATATAGGACTAACAAAGCTAATTGTAGCAGATAATGTAATATAAAGCACACAAAACTAAAACAGATTGCTAAATAATTAGTTCAAACCCAAAAAAAAAAAATCAAATACCTCGTATAAGAATATAGGAATGGATTAAGAGGTCCATATTGTCAAAGAAGCAGATTTTCCATATGACATTGCCAATACATCTTTGAAAAATAACGGCATTTTTTAGAGTTATGCCCAGAAGATTTAATGCAACTAATATATTCTTTCTTTTCCTTAAACAATTCAAAATGTTAAGGTACTATAGAACTAACTTTTACATATTTAAATAATTATGCAACCTAAAAAGTTATTACCAAATAAGAAAAATGGGTGAGAAATGATAGACAAATGTAAAAGAATAGAATTTGAATGGTTGATATTGTGTTCACTACATGGTGCTTATTGGCGAAAGAGGCTATTGGTTCATCCAAATTCATTGTTAGGGAAAGAGGCTATTAGTTATTCAAATTCATTGTACATCTAGTAGTCTCCCAACATTTTTTTTTTCATATTTTCATGCTATGAAACTATTTACTATTATGGACCATTTACAAATTTAGTTATGTTTGTCTACTGGGGCATTCATTACCGTATGTATGAGCATGAAGAGTGATTAAAATAAGTACCAACATATAGAGTAAAATCATTTAGGAGTACGTTTATGCACACATATAACCAGCCAACACATGCATGTGGACATATCTCTACTTCCAAGTTTGGGCAATAGAGATGTAATATCCACTAAAGAATAGTTAGAGTAAGAATGGCCAGTAAATTTGGAATAAATGCTAAGCATGAAGAGTGATTAACTGTGCTACAAAACTATTTACCATGCTACGAAACTATTTATTGTCATGGACCATTTACTTATTTCAATCTATTCGGGCCTTCATTGCCTGTATGCATGAGCATGAAAAGTGATTAGGATTACAGCAAGTATCAACACATAGAGTAAAACACATTAGGAGTATGTTTGTTCACACATATTGGTAGCCAGCATATGCATGTGGAGTATCTCTGCTTCTCAGTTTAGGCAATAGAGATGCAATATCAACTAGAGTACGGAGTTAAGAGTAAGAATGGCTAGTAAAGTTCAAATAAACGCTGAGCATGAAGAGTGATTAACCGTGCTATGAAACTATTTACTGTCATGACTATTTATTTATTTCTGTCTACTAGGGCCTTCATCACCTAAATGAGCATGAAAGGTGATTAAAATGTGTACCAATATCCTTCGCCTATAAATTACTTGGCATTGACAACTACGCTTCTGGTAGTCATTCACCTATATGCTTGGCCAAAACCTAAAAAGAAAAATTAGGAATCACTACCAATCTGAAAATACAATACCGATATGCATGAGTGAAGATGTGTTGAATATAGACTAGCTTTTATTTTTTCAACAAAGTTCTGAGCAGTAGGAAACAAGTGCAAATCTCCAAATCAGAGTAAGCGATTCTTCGTGAGTCCTCAAAAGATTGATGAGACTTAAGAATAAAATGAGGACAAGTTTCAATAGGTATGAAAAGACGAATGAAATTCAAGTGATAAGTTTTATTTTTTAAAATTCTAATTTCTTGTTTTTGGTAGTGTTTAACATTTAACTTTAATAAATCAGAAGATTACAATAAAGGAGGAAAAAAAGAAGAGAGATAAGCCATATCCAAATTTTAAAAATCAAAAGAGGAAAATTGAGTTCAAAAAACTAGAAACTCATAATAAAGAATTAAAAAAAAAGAGGGGACAAATATGCATGAAAAATATGAAAAATTTAGGATTTAAAATTTAAATTCGTATTAAGTTTCATGTATATAGACCAACAATATTAGTATATAAAACATTAATCTTTCTTTATTTAAAAAAGTGCAACATATTTCTGAGGGCCAAATATGAAGCAAAGTGAAAATTGTTAGAAGTAAAACATAACACAATTGTCAAATCAGTACTAACATTTTTAATTTTTGAGCAAATGATCCCAAAACTCCTCCAACTATTTTATTAAAACCAAAATGGTCCATCTTCTTTCATTTTGGTCAGATTAGTTCTCCAACTATTTTATTAAAATCAAAATGGTCCCTCTTATTTAATTTTGGCTAAATTAGTCCTTCATCTATTTTATCAAAACCAAAATGGTTACCCTTCTTTAATTTCAGCCAGATTAATCTTCTAGATAAATATTGGTAACCACTTATAATCTTACATTGGTGCACCACCCTATTTTCAAACCTTTTAAATTTGAACGACTTTACTCGGAGCAAAATAGACATTTTACTTTTCTATCGGTATTATTGGTTATGTAAACGAGGGAAATGAAAAGGCAAAATATGCAAAATTGAGGATCTTGCATAAACGAAAAGGCAAAACACCTTAATTGAGGACTAATCTAACCAAACTTAATGAATAAAGACCATATCGACTTTAGTAAAATAGTTAGATGACTAAATTGGCCAAAATCAAAGAAAAGAACCATTTTGATTTTAGTAAAATAGTTGAAAGACTAATCTGGCCAAAATTAAAGAAGAGGGACCATATTGGTTTCAGTAAAATAGTTGGAGGATTTTTGGAGCCATTTGCTCTTAATTTTTCTATAAATACTCCAAATAATGGCAATATAAATGGGCTGACAATTTCTTCTTCTTCTTCTCCTTCTTCTTCTTTTTTTATTATTATTTATAATCGGGACCATAATTTCTTAAAGGGATAATTTCAGAAACCTCCACTGAGATTTATAGTAATATCACTGGTACCCTCAACTTTGAGAAATCTCATTTACCTCCCTTATTTTTAGCTTTTTGTAATATTATCAACCTATTTCATTCACTGTAAAGAGCTTTCATTATTTTGAGGAGATTTAAAAATTAAGAATTTTAAACTTTCTAAGTTTTTTGTGTAGAATAATGACTTGAATATTAGAAACAAATACAATGTCTAAAATTATGTTTATAAGCTCATTTGAGGTGTTTTCAAAAATATAAAAGTAATTCTTTTATTACAAAGTATTTTTGGATCAATTTAGAAGTTTGTAAATTGTTTAGAATTTTTTTAATATTCTAACTTTCTGTTCAAACTGATGATTTAAAAAAAGAGAAAGATAAATTATTAACAATGCATTTAGGAACTTATTTGAGGTATTTTCAAAATGCAAAATATTATTTTCCTCTAAAAACACGGAAGCCCCCTGTGGTTACCCTAATATACAGAAAGGCCCTCCATGGTTTAAAAACGTACAAAACGACACCTCGTGCTTTGAACTAAATTGAAAAGGCGACGGAAATCGCTAAAATTAACGGATCTACGATACTGTGCCTCGAAAACAAATTTTTTACACCTGATTTTTAAATTTTATACCTATTCTACACCTTAGCACCGAATAAAGCTCCCTTTGATGCCAAGGTCCGATGATTTTCTTCAGACATCCAAATTGGGGATATGAGTGAGAGAGAAAAGGAAATAGCAAAGAAACAGAAGCAAATTTGGAGCTGCCCGAAGAGGAAGGTTAAGCTTATTGGGGGATAAAGTGCACCACCAAGCTGCTACACACTCAAGTGTGGGTAAGATGAATAGTTTTGAATTTGGTTTTTTTACTAACAAATTGTTGTTAGGATTTTGGTGATAAAGCTGGGGCTTTTTCTGGTCATGAAGGGAAACCGTGGCTGGAAAATTTTTCTAATGTCTTCGTCAAGCTCTCGAGGGGGTGGTGGATGGGGTGGCAGAGCTAGGGACCTCCGGTATCAATACAAGATTTGTAATTGTGGAAAAAAGGCGAAGGTGAAGATTGTTGAGTCCGAAAAGCCATCAAAAGGGATGTTGTACTTTGTGTGTGAAAGGGATGAATGTAGATTTTGGTCATGGTGTAATCCAGTATATAGAGAACAACCAACCCGGGAAAACTTTTTTGTGAGCCCAACTGTTGAAGAATACTTGAATGTGGATCGTGGTGTCTCTTCAGGAATGCAAAAATTGGAGAATGAAGTGAAGAACTTGAAAGTACTCATTAGCTGTTGTCTTGTGGTATCCGTTTTTTCTATTTTGCTTGTGATGATGTATATGAAACAAGAATAAATTTCATATGAATGTAATTGAAGTGAACTTATTTGGTGGATTGTCCTGTTTATGCTAATATACTTCTTGTAAGGACCTAGAATTTCTTGAATTATACACCCAAAGTTTCTTGAATTATTTGCTTGTATTTCTTGCGAGGACCCTAAAGTTTTCATGAAATATTTGTCATTGAATTCATTTAAGTGCAAATCATTTTCTTTAAACATTGGTAGCATAAAATTTTCATTAAGTGCATTATTTTCCTTTAAGTACCCTATTTTGTATGTATTGTAAGACATTAATTTGGAATTGCATTTTCCATGTTTCATGTAACCAAATACATAAAACTTATATGGTATTCAGTAGGTCATATTTTACATTAAGGGATTTGAAGACAAATTGCATAGATTTTATCCAATTCTTGGCCAAAATTTGACCACTTGTCAATCATCCACTAATGTCTTGACTTAAGACTTTCTATTTAACCTCTTGTTTTCAAAAATTCAAATCAATTTCCCTCTCATTTTCTCTCTCATGGCCGAACCTTAAGGAAGGAAGAAACACCAAAACCCAAGCTCAAAATCTTCTTGATTTAGTTGAGAAAATCACTTGGGAAGAAAATCAAGGTTAGGCAATCACTTGGCTACCAAGTGTAATTGGAAGAATTGGAGTTTTTGGGTGGATTTTCTCTCTCATCTCTCAAGGTAGCTCGCCACTTATCTATACTTTAATGATCTTCAAATTCAAAGTGGATGCATGATTAGTGAACTTAAGGTGTTTGAGGTTGTTTAGAAGGAATGATTGTGGAAGAATTTCTTGTAGTTGGAAACTTGAACTTAGACCTTTGTTTTAGCATGCTAAACACTCTACTAAGAGTTGGAAATAATTCTTGAAAGGTTGTTTATAGAAGTTGTGTAGGAAATGAACTTAAACAGGAAATCAGAAATGGAATTCAGCCAACTTGCCGAACCTGCTGCTGATTATAGGAATTGAACTAGAACTCGAGCTTTATACCGTTGGAAAGATCTATGAACCTAGTTTTAAATGCAGCTGATGGAGCTCAATTTCGGTTTTCCTACATCAAGTTATGGCCGTTCTTTCGAGACTGTTCGACCAGCCTGTTTCATGCCTGACAGTTTTCTGGTGTCTCTGAGATTAGCTATTTCGAACATGATTAAGCATGATTTGAGATTCGACTCTGCATGAAATTGTAGGGCTATGTCTTAACTTCGAAATGCCATAAAATACGCTCCAATCAGATAAATGTAGCCCCAGTTATGATTAAAATACCGAAGGATGACAAAGCTGTTACCATTAGTTCTTCACCTTTGCATTTCCTTTCTTCACTGTTCTTAGTTCAATCCCTTTTATTTGGTTCAAATGAATATTTTTCACTCCATATTGTACTTGAATCATTGACCTAGCTTGTACTTGGGTTCTTCTTTGATTTCCACTTCCAATTCACTTTTGAACCTTGGCAACCCTTTTGAAAAACTAACCTGGGCAGATCTTAGTTCACCTAAGTTTTGATTGGCTAGGTTCTAATATCTTTTTTTTGGAAACCCTAGATTTGAGTATTCTGGTTGTCCATTTTCTTAAGCTAAACTTTATTTTAATTATGAATTTGACTTCAGGGATCGATTTTGACCCAGAAAATATACATGAGATTGACGTGTAATCTTCTACTTTTGGACTCGAAGGTGGTACCGAGGGTGATCAAGGCACGAACATTTGAGTTACTTGGTTTTGTTGGGTGAGTGTTCCAACCTGTTTTAAATCAAATATTTTACTACTATTTGAGAATGACTTGTGAAATAGTTTACTCGACTCATATTTGCAAAGAAATGATTTACCATTATTTCTAAGTAAAATGCTTTTACAAGTGAAATAATTTATGAAAGATTTGTGAGTGTTCAATATTTTCTAAAATATTTTGTGTGTCTACTCTAGTAGTTTATTTGAATTTGCACTAAGCCGTACTTTGCCCACTTACTTAACTTTTGATAAGCGCTTCAACTACTTTTCAAATGTGTTTCACTTGTTTAGTGTAACATGGATTGTTATTTCTTTTGGTAAATGAAATGTCTTTCTATCATGTGGGCGAGTTTCTCGTTACTAGTTATGCTTAAATGTATCTTTTACTCAAAAGTGTTTTACTCTTAATCGTGTCCTAACAAAAGTATTTCAAAGAATTTCCTAGTATTTCCAAATAAAATGATTGTGAATGTATCTTGTGTGTTTACACTAAATGCCTTGTCGTGTTGATTAAGTGTTAGTTTATTTGTTACATGCATTACTGTTAAATGTTAACTGCGCATGTTGTAAGCCGTGAATGCTTTGGAAGCATCGGCTGAACTGGGCCCTTGCATGAACTAGACCCATGCCCTTTGTTATCGGCCAACCCGAGCCAGAAGCGAACTAGGTCAGGACCCTGTAACACTGGGACACTGGCTGGTTTACTCGAGTATTACCACTGGAGATGTAAGGAGACCACTAACTACTGACTTACTGGCTCTATGCGTTACTGTATTCTTTTACTGCTTATACTTGATTAGCTGATTGTTGAATGAATAAATGTTTGAAAGTTTTCTTGTGTTGATAATTGTCTTTTGAATAACTTCTTGTTAAAAGTGCTACTCTGATGAACCAAGTTATTCCAAGGTTTTTATTTGTTTTACTAAATTTATGGAACCTCACTGAGCTTCTAACTCACCCCAAAAATATTTTATTTCCCCCCCACAGGGCTCGAGATGAAGGAAAGTAGGAAGTGATCTTTCTTAGTTTGACTGACAGGATTATCTCATGTACTATTTGTAATCTTGGATTGTTGTACTTTTGGGGTATTTGGATTAGTTGGAAATGTAATTATTATTTTGGAGATCTTGCAGTGTAATTATTTGAGATTTGTGATACGATTAAAGAACTGTATTGAGTTCCGACGAGAGTTGGGCAGGCAGCCCGCCAATACCCTAGGGTTCGCCCTAGGGAGAAGTGGGGCTGTCACACTTCTGATGGTCGTTTTTTGAAAATTTACATGCTGCATACAGCAAACTAAACATAGAACACAAATAAAGTCCCAGCAACTGATTCCAAAGTAGAACAAAGCAAATGATTCCAAAGCAAAAATCATTTCGACCAAGTAATCATAGTAGTCACTTCTGGAAATAATTAGTAGAACAAAGTTTCCCAATAACCATATGTGCCTTACAAAAGTTGTCTAACAACCATAGCATCAAGCACAAACTACCTCATTCACTATACAAAAGCTTTCTTACAGCCATAACAGCAAATATAAACTGCCTAAAAGACTTCACAAAAGTGTTCATCGACAATAATGCTTCCAAGCATAAAAAATGTCATGTCTCATATACAATTTAAAAGCACCAAAGAAGCCAGCATCTACTAGAAGGTAGTTATGGCTGTCCAGTTTTTGCTTTCTTGGCTCGTAGTTTGTCTAGAACAGCAGAAACAGTAGAAGTTAAAGCTTCTCTAACTCTTTTTGGTGATGACATTGGGGCAGTAGCCTTGGTACCTCCTGGGTTGTTACCATCCACAGGCTGCAAGTAAATAGATAAAAAAATAATTAGTTATGATAAAGAACAAAGGATGCATCTACAATCTAGAAATCCAAATGACATGTTTGAACTTGAGACATAGAACCTCTTGTATGCACAACTTTTGGATTTGTGGCAATTGTTGGCTGTGTATATTGCTTCTTAGTCCTGGGTTGTAATTTTTGAACAGGTCGACTGCTACTACTTCCTTCTTCGTGGTGGACAAATGGCTGCGGGGTAACTATTGGTGGCTGTGAAGGCACTTCTGTTTGTGGAATTGATTGATTAACTGCTGAACTTGATTCACCTACAACTGATCTTGGTTCAGCTGCATTAGTTTCAGGTGCCTACAACAAAATATTAACATTAAATGCCAATAAAATATTCATGGCTAAGAAAACAATGCTTAAGAAAATTAGCAAATCCCATGTTCATATTACCTTGTAAAATTTAGAGCTTGGGTGAATGGGATTCTTGCATGATCTTGAATTATGTCTTGGCTGGAAACATCTTTTGCAATGAACCACAAGACCCTTTCTAGTGGACAGTAAACCCCTTTTAAGCTCATCAACTGCTCTTTGGCGCAATTTTTTGGGTCTGCCAGGTAATCTTCGAATTCTAGAAGGATTCGGTGGTTCTTCTTCACATCTCACCCAGTAGTTCTCACCTGGAACAGGTGTGATAGTGTGTTCATAGACTCTCAGGTAATTTTCTCTACTGTAGCATGTATGCATATAGTCAGTTAAAGGTAATCTGCGTGCTCCTATTGTAGCACATGCATGAAGATAAGGATATCCTGTAAGTTGAAAATAACCACATGTATAAGTTTTATCCTTTAAATCCACGACCACAGATTTTTTTGGCCCACAGTCCACTTCATACCATCCCATGTAAGAATACACAACCTGCTAAGCTTCATATTTTTGTCAATCTTTTCTACAATATTAGGACAAATTTGTCCTTGAAATCTTTGCATTCCTGACCTTTTCACTTGGATTCTGTGCATCAGCCTTCTTCTAATCCACTCAAGCATCCCTATGATAGGTAGCTCTCTTGCTTCTAGAATGTAGTTATTAAATGGCTCACACAGATTATTAACAAGAATATCACATTTGCTACTTTGTCTAAAATGTGACCTACTCCACAAATTCGGTGAAATTTTTTTCAACCAATCAGTTGCATCTTTATCTACCTTTTCCAGACCATTCATTACTGCTTTCCAATCCATTTCATTCCTAGCACTTGCAGATGCCCAGAATAGGTCTTTTAGTTCCTTGCCTTTGAACTTTTGTTTGAAATTCTGGTACATGTGCCTCAAGCAAAATCTATGTTCGGAATTTGGAAATAATTCGTTGACAGCATGAACTAAACCTTTCTGTCTATCCGAGATGAATGTCCATGGAATGTTTTGTATACCCAATCCTACATCAGTCATTAGCAGCTCCAAAAACCACTTCCAAGAGTCATATCTTTCCACCTTTATCACTGCTATTGCTATTGGAACCATGTTGTCATTGCCATCTCGGCCAAGTGCTGACAACAACTGACCACCAAATGGAGACTTCAAAAAACACCCATCCAGACCAACTATTGGTCTACAGCCATCAAGAAACCCCTGTTTGCAGGCATGAAGGCAATAGTACAGCCTCTCAAAAGTCCCACTTGAACCATCTGTAGGCATATCAAGTTGAACTTTGACAGTGCTACCAGGATTTGTGGCTCGGATTGTAGCTGCATAATTCCATATTTGGTGATATTGCTCCATGTCAGTTCCAATCATGTCATCTCTTGCCTTTCTCTTAGCTCTGCGAACCTTGGAAAGAGGCACATTAATCATTAACTCTCGTCAAATGTCATTCTGAAGCCCAATCAAACCGCACTTTGGATCACCTCTTATCTTGTCCTGGTACCTCATGCTCAAGTACTTGGCATTGGCATACTTGTTGCTATACTCTCTAGTACAAACATGTTCACCTTTCAATGATTTGATTTGGAAAGTAGCCTCACCTTGTATTGGTGTAGCACGAATCCTCCATGAACAGCCTTTTGCACATTTGGCAATAATCTTCTTTGAGTAATTTTTGACCCAATCAGCTTCATATCCCTCTCTGACCAACCATTCAACTAGTACAGATCTAAACACACGAAAATTGGTGAACTTATGGCCAACCTTCAACTCAAAATGTGGCTTTGCGAACTCCACTTCAGGGTTAAAGTCAAGTCCCTCTAGCTAGTTTTCATCATCAGATCCGCACTTGTCCAGCAATTCTTCTTCTAATACTTCTTGTTCCTGCCAATCCTCTTGCTCTACATGTAAATCTCCATCCCCATCAAAACTAGCATCATTTTTCTCATCTATTTTTGATTTTCCTTTGGCATTTGCACTATTGCCTTCTTCACCCTCAGATACAATGAGAGATGGCTGTTGGTGTGCAGATTGGGAGGGAATCTGAGATGGCTCTTGGAATATAGTTTGAGATGGAATCTGAACTGATATATAAGATGGAATTTCTCCAACAAAATCAGGCCTTCCGAATTGCTTCCCTTTACTAGACTTCTTTTTCCCAACAGCTGTACTTTTAACAGGACTTTTACCAGTTTGCTTTGTAGGAAAGGAGAACACATGGTAAGGATGAAAATGGGTGGAATGTAGATTGGACCGGACCTCTGTTTTTTTGCCTTTATCTACATTGGCTGAAAAAATGTTTTCATCCTCTATTGTTTCCAATCCCTCCTTTAGCCATTCAGGATCATTCTCATCATCAGTAGTTTTCTTCTTAGCTGTGTTGTCTTGGGCCCCACCTTCTTGGAATGCTGGACTGTTTTCGCCAGCTGTGGTTGTATGTTCCCCAATATCATTCTCTTTATTTTTTGCTGCTTAGGTAGAATCCGCACTTGTCTCCAAGTTTCTGTCCCCACCTCCTTCTGTCAACTTTTCAAAAGGCTAATCTCCACTACAAGTATAAATTATCCATATTGCCAACTCACAATGTACATTTTCCAGCACTTTAATATCATTATTGTCCCTGATTGGATGGAGGCCACCATCCAAATCAACTGTTGGGATGCAAAACCAAAACGTAGCTCTAGTTGCATGCTCATCCACTGTTTTGAACATTCTACATAGGCTTCTAATACAGATCCGGTCTTTAACTCTATCTTTAAAAACAACTATTTGAGTTTTTGTGTAGTGGAGATTAGGATATTCTCTAAGTGTCCCACCAAAATACATGTGTATGTGTACTCTTTTCGCAGATTTGTCTTGATCTGTTTCAAATATCCCAACTAAGTTAACTTGGTCATTGATATACATAAAGCCAAATCAACAAATAATATTAACACTGTTTCAAGTATCCCAACTAATTTGACTTGGTCATTCATATACATAAAGCAAAATAAACACAGAATATTAACACAATAATCAATAGCAGGCACTTTGGACCACAACTACCCAATTAAATTAAAAATCAGCAAATGTCACTATCTCGTATGGAATCTGAGCTGAGATGGCTCTTGACTATCTCACTTTCAATATTATTTAAACACATCCTACGCAACCAGAAACACTCAGCCATTAGTTAAGTCACACTCAAACACAATCAGCTTACGACAGAGGAAACTTTTAAATTTATTCATATCAGTACTAATCAAACCTAAACAAACTTCAGCAATTATACTGATACTCGAACACAAACACAAACACATCTTACACAAAAGGGTCCCAAATAGAGATAATCGCAGGTTTAAATTCACCACAATAGCACCAAATCTCACAAAATTAGGACTTTCTCACAAAATCATGGCTTTTCTATTGGCGACACCTAAATATCTTATTTTCATTAAGTAAATAACATCGTTAACCCTAAATATTGGAAATCAAATCAGCAAATAGAACTAGAAAAAACCCCAAACCCTAACTGAGATTGAACAAATTATGACATACGTACCTATTTGTCTTTGATTTTATGCCAGAAACTTTCACTTCATTGCTTTTTTCTTCTACGCTGTGGATTGATTCACATAACAGCAGCACACTTTGGATCGAATAGGGCTTTTCTCCCACTCTCTCTCTAGATATTTTTCTCTTCCATCTCTCTCTTCGTTTGTTGTTTTCGAACGAGAAGAATGATTTTCTTCGACAGCCGTTTGCTTACTTAAATGGGGGTATTTCTGACATTTCATCTAGATCCGTTAATTTTAGCGATTTCCGTCGCCTTTTCAATTTAGTTCAAAGCACGAGGTGCCGTTTTGTACATTTTTAAACCATGGGGGCCTTTATGTACATTAGGGTAACCACAGGGGGCTTTTTTGTCGTTTACCCTAGAAACAAATACAATGTCTAAAATTATGTTTATAAGCTCATTTGAGGTGTTTTCAAAAATATAAAAGTAATTCTTTTATTACAAAGTATTTTTGGCTAAATTTAGAAGTTTGTAAATTGTTTAGAATTTTTTTAATATTCTAACTTTCTGTTCAAACTGATGATTTAAAAAAAGAGAAAGATAAATTATTAATAATGCATTTAGGAACTTATTTGAGGTATTTTCAAAGTGCAAAATATTATTTTCCTCTAATTTTAACAATTTTCTTTTATTATTGGCATTTATTGTCTAAACCGATGATTTCAAAAATTGTAAAAGGCCTTTCAACTAAATTACTATGTTGTAATTCTTAAGGAGTTATGTTGTAATTCTCAAGGACTTAACTTGGTTTATTATGAAACATAAAGGTTCACAAGAAAAGGATGATTTTGGAATGAAAATATTTTATCTCACCCAAAATAAGTTTTTAAATGATATCTTTTGAAATGGGTTGATAAAGTTACAAAGGATTAAAAATAAGGGAGATAGGTGAGATTTTTCAAAATTTTAGGATACCAAATGATATTACTACAAACCTCAATGGAGGTTTCTGAAATAATCCCTTTCTTAAAATGCCTGTCGAGTAATCTAAATAACCGAGGGGAATTTGAGTAGAAAAGACCAAGAGAGGGCTCGGCTTGGATTTCCAAATTCAAAGCGGAAAAATGGCTTCTTTTGCTTCTCTCAAGCAGACTATCTTCGACAAAGAGGCGCGAAAACAGTCCGTCCCTCATTCTCTCCCTCTCTCTATCTTTTTATCAACATCTAATAATTTCTATAATTGTATTTATCAGAGGTGATGAAGTTCATAATTATGTACTGTGGATATCGCAAACCGAAGCTAAAGATTTGGATTTTTGTGTATGGTAACAGGCAGTATCAAGCTCATATACGAGGTCTAAATGCGTACGATCGCCACAAGAAGTTCATCGACGATTATGGTTAGTTTTTCAGATTTCATTGTTTTGCCATTTTTAATCTGAAATTTCAAGTTTTTTTTAATTTCCTTGTTAAATATTTTAAAAGTTTGCATTTACATTTGGATAATAGCCAGAAATTGATTAAGTTTTTGGAATGTTGATTACTAGAACTTCGAAATGATGCGGTGATGATAGATTAGTTGATGAATTTGTTTATTTCAAAGTTCATACTTTTTGTTGCTCCAATGCTCGAATCACTTGCATTTAACTGCTATTTGTTTGTATTATGACATGCCACTGTGTGATTGGCCTTTGAATTTTTTTTTCTTCACAATGATATTCACGATGGTTTGTAATTTGGCGATTAATGACCATTGGTTCCTTCTGTTTGATGGGGGTGAAGATGAAATTGATTGTATGATATGGTGTAATCGGACACAAGGAAAACCTGGCAGATAGTGAGCTATTTATTTGCTGGCCCCCTTTGTCCTACAGCACATGAGTGATGAACAGTCTCCTTCTTTGAAGTGGGAAAAGTAGGCTACAATCACTCGAACATCTTTTGATGAATGTTTGGCAAAATATATTTACTTCTTAATCACTTAAACATCTTTTGATGAATGTTTAGCAAAAATATCTTTACTTCTTAATCAATATGAGAATGTAGACTTGACATGAAATGCAAAAATTTAGGAATTGAAGTATAAAACTCTGTGGTGCATTTGGCTAAATCACCTGTGCCTCGGACTGTGTAAAGAGAAAGGCATGTCTGAGTTTTCTTGCATCCACTAGGTAGGGATGACACAGATTGGCTTCTATTTTATGGTTGGCTTTTGATGAATGTTTAGCAAAAATATCTTTATTTCTTAATCACTCAAATATGAATGTTTAGCAAAAATATCTTTACTTCTTAATCAATATGAGAATGTAGACTTGACATGAAATACAAAAATTTAGGAATTGAAGTATAAAACTTTGTGCTGCATTTGGCTAAATCACCTGTGCCTCGGACTGTGTAAAGAGAAAGGCATGTCTGAGTTTTCTTGCATCCACTTAGGTAGGGATGACACAGATTGGCTTCTATTTTATGGTTGGATTTGTTTGGGAAAGTTCTAAAGGTAATAAAGTTTCAACAAGTCCTCCTGGTCTAGATTTCTCTTGTACCCATAGCACCTAAAACTTTCCATATTCCAATTCAGGATGGGAGCTTTTTGGCTTATTTTGCATCTTAAAGTGGACCACTCAATTATTATGCTGTGATTTAGCTTCTCATCTTGTGTTTTACCACAACCAACTCTCTCTATTATTGAGTTTGATCCTGGAGTGAACTCTTAAAGCACGGATGATTGGTGCAACAAGCACGTCTAAAATTGTGGTGTCATATATATATATACACACTTGTAAATCTTAGAACCCTCAATCTTGTGCCGTTTTCTTAGCAGTGGCTAGAAAACTGATTTTTCATTTAGTCCTGAGATCCTGTGCTCTGCATTGCAGATAAGCTTTGAGTCATTTATTTAGGCCTTTTGCTATCTAATTTCATTAAAGATAGTGAGACGTATATTGGTGGTAATAATAACATAGGAAGTGTCAAGGCATGGTAATTTCTATTCAGATATTGTTTAAATGCTGAGAATGACGAGTTCATGCTCGCGCTCTCATCTGTTCAAGGTAGGGACCAGTAAGCCTAGTGAACAATTTGGTGATATATGCTGTGTGATGGTGTATGGTTGATGTTACCTGAAAGCAAGATGTAGTACAGAAGTTGCAATTTTCTTTCTTTTTATATGATTAAGATATGGATGTTCCTTGAAAGACTGAATTTCTAAGGATGTTAGTGCATCCGAATGTATCAATGTTTTCTAATGCTGACTGAATATGAGTGAGCCAGTGACTGATCCATAGTAACTTACCTGCCAAGTGCCAGATATATCTGCTTGGTTGGGTTCATCTAAATAACCCCAATAATTGTCCCTGTTGTTGGCAAAAGACAGGAAAAAACAAAATTCAATGGAGGCCAAACCCGTTTTTACTCTTCATCCTTTCCTTTATCCTTCCTTGCCCTTTCCTTGGCCTCTCTCTCTCTCTCTCTCTCTCTGAAGAAATGGGGCCACCCACACTTTTTGCAGTAAATTTTGTGTTTGAGATGTGGATCAAAGTTAGAAGCAAAATTGCAAAATGTATGTGTTGTACATTTAAAAAAATAAAAGGAATGAAACAAGGAAGAAAGAAATTGGGAAACTGAATGCAGATATTCTATATCAATCCATGATTCTCTACCAATATAAGACCTGCCCTTCTTGGGCAACACAGTAGTTGGTCAGTGGTCATGAGTGCCCAGTTTTTACTGCATGTGTTAACCTGCTTATTCAAGGATGTAAGTGTGAAATACTGCCTTTAAAAATATGGTATGTCTTTTCTGTGGCTTTGGCACTAATGAAGAGTAGTACAGTCTTTCTGGGTTTTAGTACAGCTTTTTTAATGATAGGATTTATTTCATAGTTGGCTTCTACAGGAAAGAGAGGTATATGCAGGAAAAGTTGCCAGTTAAAACTGATCAGGATACTCTTAGAGAAGGATATAGGTATGTAAAGTTGCTCTTCTTAACTTGCAAATCAGTTAAATTTTGAATCTGTCGTATTCCGTTTCTTCACAATCTGAACTGTAATTCCTGTTTAAAGCATCAACTTTAACTAGCACTATTTGACTTTCATTCTTCCTTTCTGGAGATTAAAATCAATGCAACAGGTTGACACACAGATTCCAATGTATTGATGTATCAAAGCGTAGATTTTAAAAAGTAGATTTTCTGCAAGATCAAGTTAATGATATCCAACATAATAAAGTGGGACATCATAGCATTTTTGGGGAATTGACCTTTTCTTAGGAGGACAAGGGGGCCTGCTGAGACATGTAATGTGCACTCATTTGTTAAATTTCTTGTTTCTTATTTTCTTTGTGGCTGTAAAGGTTTATACGAACTGAGGAAGATGATATAAATCCGTCCTGGGAACAGAGGCTGGTAAAGCGCTACTATGATAAGCTATTCAAGGAGTATCCTTAGAAAAAAGAGATCTTTTCTTATTCTTTTTTCTTTTTTGAGATTATTTATGTTTCCACAAGTTGGAAATAGCTGCCTATTGTTTCCTGTACTTTATGTTGATATTTGAGTGATGTATGTTTCTCCTTCTAAGTTGATGTCCTCTATGGTTGATTTTTACTCAAGATATGATTTACTTGTTCACCTACCTATATGCTGTTTGTGGCCCAAAAAAAAAAAAATGTTGGGCCCTATAGGATTATACAAAAGTATAATCATGATGTGACACTTATCATTCAGTTATTGGGGAAAGTACCTTACTCTGTTAGACTTGATATTATTACTGGGACTGTGTACAAGCAAGCCTGAGGAATTCTGCCTTTCTGCCACCTACTACTGGATCTCACCCAATAGATTGCAAATTTCCATGCGTTGAGGAGAACTGCTTACAAGATTCTTCGGTTTTCATCATATCTGTTTACTGAAATTTAGCTTGAAGTATCTGACTTCTTATTTTCTTTGTGCTTTGTGGTATGCTATTTTGTTCGAATGGCTGGGGAGCAATCTAGACTTATATGAAACCCTTTAGCTATTGGAATCAGTGTTCTTTGGTTTATTTACCTTAACTCGAAGAAGATATTGTATAGCGGATATGTCACATTACAAGAGTGGCAAGGTATCTTGTACTTCTAAATTCATCCATTTCCTTTTTGAATTATACTTTTTGCTTTTTTTTTCTACAAATTATTTTTGAAGGATAATAACTTATGAGAGAATGTTTTGGTGAATATTAGCAGGTTTATTAGGATAATGAGATCTTTGTTTTTTGGTTGGACAAATGATACATTATTTTGCTGTACGGAATGGGGATGAACAAAATGTGTGCTGTGAGGATAAGTTTATTGCAATATTTTGTATTTGAATTGCTGTTTTATAGATGTAACAGTATTTATAGATTGGCCAAATCTTTCTCTTTGTGCCTAAGTATAGTACTTAAATATCTTATACTATGTGAACAGAAGGGCGTGCTAATTCTGATATAAATGTTGCTGGTCACTAAATATATGTATACATACATACATAAATATAGATATAGAAAAACATGTGTGTAGAACAACCTCTTTTTGAACTCTTATCGATTTACACATATGATGGCATGATCTGGTGATGTATAATAGGGTTTGATTGTGAAAGTTCTCTATTTCTGATGGAGTAGCATTCATACCTGGGCCAACCCTTATTCTCTACCACTAGGCTTAATTTTTCTGCGTGTCGACCATGTCAAGACGAATGCAGGTTATCAGTTATGGATGGAAGACATACTCTTTCGTATATGGTGTTTATAAAGAACTTTACTGCAGCATTGTATTTCAAAAACTTTTGCTTCTGTATAAAGCAACTTTTGCTGAGTTCTTCTCTCTTCTTTTCCTAGGTTGGTATGAGATGGAGGACTGAAAAAGAAGTGATAGCTGGAAAGGGTAAGTTCCTTCCATAAATGAATTGCCACTATATTTTTTTGTTGGTGGAATTGTACTTTGAATTTTGATCAGTAATTGCCTCATTTACAACTCCTACTCCACGGAAGATATTTATAATGTGTTTTTCTATGTTGCTTGCCTTTTCCACTATACGTGCATTTATTGCTACTTTGTTTCCTCTGTCATAAGGCACAACTTGTTTTGAAGGAATAGGAGGGAAAGGAAAGGAAATGGAGGGATAAGGTTTTTATTGTTTGGGTTGATTTTTTAAAACCTAACTAACACATAATCTTATTGTTCCCTTTCTTTTCATTCCCAAATGCAAACAATATATTTAGTGTTTCTTTCCATTGCTTTCCATGTTTAATCCAAACAAGAAAGATTGAAATGGTTTTCCTCTGTTCTCCTTTCCTTTCCTTTTGTTGCTTTCCTTCAGTTCGAACTGTGCCTAAAATTTTTGACTGAGTTAGTTTTGAAATGCTTAAGATGGGCTCTAGTTGAGCAAGGATAGAGTCAAATCCACGTGACATCTTATTGCTTTTACAGAGAGATGTTTCAAATTATACTTGTGACTCCACTAAGCAAAACAAACCCAAGCCCCTTATCAGCCTTTTGTAGAATGGTTTCTAGAATGACAAAGAAGAACCTACTTGAGTTCCATAAATAAATAAATTAATTAATAAACTTATGGTTGAGCTTTGCATGGCATAAGCTGAGGGCACCTGAGATTATTATCAGCCGCTGTGAAATGAAGAATTAATAGAGATAGGGTGATGGCCGTGTCCCATTTTTTGGGGAAGCTATTACAATGTCTCTTGGTTGTTGCATCAGAATAAGTGGAGCACTAGATAATTTCGTAGTGTGTAATATCATCATATTGCCAGATTAGCAGCTAGGCTTTTCGTAGCTGAATGTTAATACCTGTGCCATGCTTGCTTGAGAGGAGTTGTGTCATAGCTTTATTTGTTTATTATTTATTATTTTTTTCCCTAATATCCTTCGCTCATAGTAATCTCTGAAGTTTCAATAATTAGCTCTTTCAGCACAGTAGTGTGATATAAGATTTAGTTAATTCTGTACGTGAGAGAAGAGATATTGCAGAAGTTTTTAAGAAAATGATACTAAGCAGTCATCATGGGATTGCAAAGAATCTGAATAATCATACCTTCTGCCTCCAAAATTTTCATTTGTCTCATTTGAATTATTAATGTTCATTAGAGTGTACCATGTTTCAGAAAAATATAATTTCTCTCTAGTATCTAAAAGCTTGATATGTGTATTTTCTATTATCAGTGTCTACATTCATAGAGATATTAGACTAATTTTTCCTTACTGGATTTCTGCACTAGTGAAAACTTTTTGCATGAGAATAATGTACTTTGAGAAAAGCAGAGTGAATTCATTTTTGGCACTGCTTCAAAACGTGGAAAGGTTAATTGCAGTTATATTAATATTTCTGGTCGCAAACCTTCTTTCTGTCCATCCTTTCAGTTGCCCTGTCATAACATCTATTCGACTAATTTGGTATCCTTGGTTGTCAGGGCAGTTTGTATGTGGTAATAAACACTGCAATAATACAGAAGGTCTGACAAGCTATGAGGCAAGTTTCATACCTTTTAATTATTTACAGCATTGACATTGCTCTTTACTTTTCTTGTCTTTTCTTTTGTGGTAAAATGGAATCACTTAAGATCATGTACGTTCTCCCAAAATAGACACCCGGCGTAGAAGAGGGCAGGGTTTTTGTAGTTTGTCTTATTAGAGCATGAGAAAGGGGTGCAAAAATTTGGCCCAATACATTGCATGTTTATATTGTTTTTAGTTAGTAATTAATCTTGACCGTTAAGTTTCTTGAAATTTATGATTTGGCTTCAACAGCAAATAATCTTGTAAATAGTAATAATTGATTGAAAAAGTAGAAAATAAAGTTAAGTAATATGGTATGTAGTTTAGGGATGGGATCTTGTTGGTCTTCCTTTGGATGAAAGTCAGCTTTTCTCATTTAATTCATTAGTAGCAATAATATTAGTAAAGTTTCGCAGACATTCGTAGATGTTAGCATACATCTAAAATAGTTTGAATAAAAGTGCTATATTTACTTATGCTATGGGATCAATTTAGTGAAAAAGATACTGCAGAGCTTACAAATATACTAACATGTCTAGTCTTCAACTATATTAGTTTAGCTTGAAAATGGTTTGGGTGTTCAATTTTGTTGAGTATGTTTCCACTCTAAAAGCGGTAGTCATGTGCCAATGCATTTCTCTAGATAACAGTGTATATCTGGACTCCTAAGTTAGCTAGGAAGGTTACAAGGAAGTTTATTTTTACTTAGAAGTATGACAACAATTACTTCTGGTCCCAAAGCAAGATTCCTGCATTCCTGAAGAAGAAAACCGAGAGGTGACTGCAATTTTCCCTTTCAAAATTTCTACTTTAGTAACAAATCTTCTACAGTGACTTGGCAGAATAAATGAAAAAGTGAAATCTTTTACATGTTAAACAAATCGAAGAGAGGAATGAGTTGAAATTGAAGCAGAGTTTTCTTTTTGATAAATTTGAAATAGAATAAAGAGTTAAATTATTGATTTCTGATAATTTTAATGTAACTAAATGGGCAATGATGAGGATTTATATTTATGTGAAGATATATTAGAATATGACAAATGTGCCTGAGTTTAATCTGGTTTCTAGGGAGGTCATCCTTAGCTTAGTAAGTCCATTGAATGGAAAAAGCTGAAAATGAAGGCTTGATCTTACTTTCATTGCGAAGCAAATGAGTACAAGACAACTTGGTTTGCCTCTAGTTCTATCCCAAATGCCATCATGTGGTTTTCAGAAAAGTTTTGTGAGAAGGGACGGCCTTCATTAGTTATTTGTTTGGATATTTAGTATTTGGTCAGGAAAGTTCTCCTAATTAATCAGAGTGATTGTTGGTACTCTTTGCAGGGGTTAAAAAAGATTGTTTTAAATCCATCTTGCTGATTTGAACACACTACAATTATATTGATTATACAATAAAAGTTCCAATGTTAGCTGCTGAGAAGGACCACAACAAGAAGGCAGCGCATGATTAATCTGATAGTTCATTCGTGATTTTAATATCCAAAAGTTGAGGAGAGTTGTTTCAAGAAAGCAACTCTTTTACCTAGTCCTTCACACAAATATTATCATAACAGGTCCATGTGGGTGTTTAGTGTAAATTTAGTGGATTTTGGATTGGTTCTCTGGCGGTTTCACTCTTTTTTAGTCTGAAAATCATGAACAATGTGGTTTGACTCTTTAATTTTCAAGGGGAACCTCAAGCACAGACTTCGCCAGATCAAATATTTTTCTTATTTATCATCCCTATCACAAATTATAATTGGTCATCCATGTCCCTGTGTTAAATTCCTCCAGCTGGGGATAAAAGTACTGTTTCTGAAGTTGGACTGCTTTCCAGTTATCTTGGTGCTGAATTCCTAGATTTGTTATTTTGTATTTAGGAATCAGATTACTTTCTCTGGACGGATTCCTTACCCTGTGCCCTTGGTCCTATTATTCATCCTGATGATGGTTGCTAATCTGGTTATGAATATTCTGTTGTCTGACATCAGTCTGATTTATGTTTGAAATCAGTTCTGATAATCAATCAAACTAGAGATTGAATAGTACCAGAAAAATTTCATTTTCTTTCAGTGATCTTGCTTGCTTCTTCTTTTGCTTATTGGTGTAATTTACGTCATCTTTATCCATTTTTTGATTGTCATCCTCGTGGTGCGCGCCTCCTTGCCTGTTAGGCACCTGTTTCCTCTATCCACTCTGTAATTTTTTTCCTCCCTACCTCTTAGGTAAAGCAGATAGCCAATTGCAACCCAACATTTGGGATAGAGAAAAAATGAGATGGGAAGAAATCATAGCCAATTACCTTTTGTAATTTGAGTTGCTGGAGGCTTTACTTGTAGCAGTCACCTCTGGCCAGGGGAAACTAGGAAGGGTAGGAATGCTTCCTCAACATAACATAATTTTCTAATCTAATATTTGCACGGAAGTAGTATGGAAGCTACAAAAGAATTCTGATGACTAGGTGATGCATAGTTTCATTCTTTCCCTTTTCTGTGAAGGCCTAAGTAAAATTAAGCTATTTGGGTAACTTAACTTGAGAACAGGTGTATGGGCCTTGAAGTTGTTTCTTCTGATCTAATTGATGTTTCTTCTGTTACAGCTGAATATAAACTGTCATTAGAAGTTGAACTAACGCTGAAGTGGTATAGTTGGTCTGTCGAGTCAACTTCTGAAAAAAGAAGTTCGGCCATTTGATTTTGTTCCTTAATATGTCAAAGACTAAAAGTTTCCAGTTGTGAGGCCTAATTCAACATACATCTGAAACTAATTGTAACTTAAAATTTTCATTATAATTTTTTATCTCTCTTTAGAGATGGATGCCTGACCTGCTGTTATGGTAAACATGCAGAGTTGTTGGTGAAACATTAAAATGCTCAGACTGACTATTTTATTTCACCAAAACAATACAAAGTACAAGTCCAATATCTTCACCAAATAGAGAAAAGAGTACATCTGAAAATTCACTTGAATGCACATGATTACAAGATGATGCTCCACAATGTAGACTTGCAATAGAGAAATGCTCAAAATATTTGAGAATAAAAGGTTAAAAGCACAATAGTTTTAAGGCCTCATATTTATTCTGCATAAAATTCTGTGCAGGTGCGGCAGTTGCAATTTTCAAACCTGCATGTTCTACAACCTATACACACACATCTGACACAACCTTTGCATGAAGGCTTTTTAGGACAACCCCTGCTTGACTTTCGAGTGTTGCGTTCCTCAGCATCATCACAAGTTATTCTGCAATTTTAAAGCAAACACGTCTGTGATGCATATAACTTTTATGAGAATGTGTGCTACTGCATGCCAAAACTTTAATATGAAATTTGTTTATTGCAGTGAACTTGAAATCGTAAATAAAATATTGGCCTACAATAAAATATGTGAAGTCATTAGGTGAATCTGCAGAAGTCGTACAGATGAGTTTTTCTCACTAGGATAAAATCATATATAGAACAAAGAGTGGAAAAGATCATACGAACTTTTTAAAATTCTTTCTTGTATACAATTAATGATGACCTTACTTTTTTTTTTTTTTGGCCTTAACCATTTGGACAGTACTAAGCAAGATTGAGAAGAATTATCTGAGACACATGAGAGAAGATGTTCCATAGTTGTAAAACATGTTAAACATATGATAGTTATGTATGACATGTTATTAGCATTTAAATGAACTTACATGTTGGTGAGCATATCTGAGCATTGCCAGTCTTGTTTCAATGAGGCATCATGGTAGATCCTGCACTGGTCTGTGGTCCGAAGGGAAAAGCGACGTTGTTTGTTGCATTTAGAGCAACGAATGAACTCATCACGGTGCACGTTTGAGTGATATGATCTGCGAAATTTCTCAGTATAATACCTAAGAAGACATGTTTTTTTCAAGGGAACTCTCTTCCCTTTGGTATCCATGACCCGCACATGGTTTTTCCAATTGTCCATTGCACTATTTTTGCCAACGTGCCTACCAAACTGAATGGGGGACAGGTTCACTGTCATATGAAGTTAGGGTTGTTAGTCATCTAAGCATGCGACAAGTATAACCAAGTCTTAAGGGTATACCTGGCCAAAAAAAAAAAAGGCTGTTGTACTTGAAGCTAACTTTTTGATCAAGGAGTTTGCTTTCAACTTAGTTTTCCTGGTTTTCAAAATTTTCCTTTTGCATAGCATTATTTTCAAGTAAAATGGCTCTCCTTACAAGGTACGTCCTTCTAGAACAATAAAAAATAGGATCTTTGGTAAGTGTTAATTATGGCAAAGGGCAATTGCAATGGCCAAAATAGAAATGCAGGAGCATGTAGAATGCAGGGAGTAAGATATTGGGTTTTTATGGATAAGGTGTTTTTAGGGGTGGTTTTCAAAAACTTTGCTGTAGCTTGTATTTCAAAAATTTTGTACTGTAGATTATTTGCAGAGACAGACAATACCTTTTGGACAGTTAGGAAAACAATGGCAGTCGATCTCTAGTTTTCCATCGGTGTATATTCGAAGTGTGCCGCAGCTCTCTCCCAACCTACGGTGGGTGGAGTGACACTGAATCTCAAGTAAATTTTCTTCCACCCTGCGCACTCCTAGGAATCTCCTCAACTCCTGAGCTGTAAACATGTTATAAGATGGTATGATAGTGCTTCTTCTAAATTTGGTCAAGAAAGGAAAAAAATGATTAGAAATCTAATATTTCCTTTGATCTAGATAGAGAACTAAGAGCAAAAGATACTTTTGGGAAGAATTAGGATGATGTAAAGGAAAATAAAAAATCAAAGCTTTAGGAGACTGGAAAGAGATGGTAAAACAACTAGGTTTTTTTTCTTTTTGAAGGGGGTTGGGGGGGGGGGGCGAGAGAGAGAGAATCTGCTTGAAAGAACAAGAATAAGCTGGCTTTTTGAGAAAGGAAAGAAGAGGAAACCATCTGTTGGTGGAGTAAAAGAGGACTATGAGATAAAAATTGGAAAGCTGAACAGTATATATATAGATAAAAAAGCTAGCCGTTGGGGTATCAAGACCTATACCGGGTAATGAAGGCAGACACCTTGTAAGAGAGCAAAAAGTAACCGTTGAGAGATAGCGAGAGGGAGAGAGGGAAGAAAATATAGAAACCAGCCGTTTGAGATATAAATTTATTCCTTTGAGAGTGCAAGAAGAAAAACTAGCCGTTGGCTGGGGAAATAAGAAGAGAAAGCTGTTGGAGATTTGGAAAGATAGATAGATAGAGGGAGAGGAGCAGATAAACTAGCCGTTCACGAGTTAGTATAGGGAAGAAAAAGAATTAGTGGGAACTGATTTTTGGGCATATGTGTATCTGGAGAGGGAAATCGACAAAGAAACTGGTGGCTGAGGATGACGGAATTGCCTAATTAATCCCAGATAAAGTTTGACTAAACTACTACATCATTTGTGATGAGAAATCTCCATAAATGGCAAATTTGGAGAAAAATTTGAGAGAACTATAGGAGAAACTATACTAGCCAATAGAATAGCAGTAGCATTCAGCCCTACTCAACAAACAAAATTCTTTGATTTCAATTATACAGTTTGTCAAACCAGTGATTCATGTATGAAAAATTAAAATTGTCAACTCATATTGGTAAATGCTTTCAAGTATTATCTTTCAACGAGTTCCAAAAATTGATGTCAACCCTTGTAATTAAGTAATAATCATTTTTTAAATTGAATTAGACTCTAGATTTTTTTTCCATTTAGATCCTTTAAGTTCATTGCCTGTGTTGAAAAAGGAAATTACTTCCCCTTTTATTCTTGTGGTGTATACAGAGGGGGAGAATTGAAAATGTAAGATTTACGACCAAAAGGTGGCAATATGTTCTTAAGTAAAAGGCTTTATAACAGGTCAACTTTGTCAAGTTCGACAGTCACTAGCCCTGCACACTGGTGGAGTAAGTAATCTTACAATTTTGCAAGCTATGTATCATCTGTTATGTTTTCTCGTTTCAGTGAAAGTTTTGAGACTGGTGTGATAGAACTTAGATTTATGATATTTGCAAAATTTTTGGACTTTTTATTTTCTTTGGGTATGCATCATGAAAATTTAGTCAGAGCACCTTTTAAAAGTCATGCATATGCTTTATATTCCAAGAATTTAGATGTAAAAAATATACACATTTTCCTGTTTGGTTTTGGTCTGTTTATGTGGCCAGGATGGTGATTTATTAATGAAAGTAATTGAACACAAAAGAGGCCAAGGTGATTTTTGAGCACAAATTTCATTATACTTTCCAAGAAATTTTATATGTGATGTGCAACTTAAAAGGCAAACTATATTTTTGGAGTCGCGCATGCACACATGTAAATTTATTCATTTACACCTGACAACCAAAATTTCTTGGTCGCTTTTTGCAAGTCCAACTTTTTAAGAATAGTGGTTTGATTGTGATATTGGTGCTTAGTTTCCAAATTGCCTGCCAAAACTTAGAATTTGAATTTGAACATAACATGACATATAGCTAACATAGGGATAATAATGGAAAAAGATATAAATAATAACTTTGACTTTGGTAAGATGACTAAAGGAAAGCATTAACACTTTCAGTGGGACAGAAGAAGCAAGTGTCATGATATATACATGTATACATTGCATATGACCTATTTGGATATCTTTGCTTATGTGAATCTGTTTGATCTGGTATGTTAGCACCTCTAGTCCCCAATTTCAGACCATGGACCATTTAGACCAGCAAGGGTCCTATGAAACATTTTTAACAGCTTTAACTTCCTAGCTTGGACTAATTTGGATCCCCCCATATTTAAACCATGAAAAGTTGTGGTCCCTTCACTCAAACATCCATGCAAATATACATCATATATTTTCATGATAAATTAGCCAATTTTATCAGATAGAGAAGGCAAAGGACTACAAATTTCCAGAAAACTGGAAGGACCAAATTGGCCCCAAGTTCCAAATGTTTGGAACCTTGTGTGCCTAGCCATTTTGTAAATAGCAGTGGGATATTGCCTTGTTGAGAATAAAGGCTGTGGACTGCCCTGGTTTTAAATTGCTTAAAGGACAGATTTGAACATGTAAATATTTGCTTGAAGTTTTTGGCAGCAGGATGTAGGTGTGTGTGCGAGAGAGAGAGAGAGAGAGAGAGAGAGAGATGACGAAGGAAAGGAAGAAAGGGTTTTGACGTTTTATCACATCTTGCATATTGATACCTCAGAAAGATACGGATGCATGAAGAAAACCTCTCTTAAGTGTCATTGTGGGATAAATTAAGTCAAAAGGCATGTAAAGGGCTTTATTTCTCTTCTGTTAGGAAGAGATAGCTGACAGATTCAGTTATACTATTTACATATTTGTGGCCTACAAGGAGGGAGCGAGCAAGTTCTTCCTAGAATTTAAGTTTATTACTTAAAGTGTGCTTCCATCTAAAGTGATATAATGGTACCTAGCGCGTAGAAGCATTTCTGAATGTCTACTACCGTCAAAGGGTGGATCAAGATACATTGTTATACAGATACATGGCAAAAAACTTGAAAGGCTTAGTGAAGCTAAGAAAACTTAGGGATTCAGCCGATTAAAGAGCCTCAGAAAAATAGGCCGGGGGACCTTGAGCACATCTAATTAAATAAGACATGGTTTTTTGGATTAAGTATCTATCTAATTTTCTGTTAGGTTATTGTTGCTTCCAAATTTAGTTAGTCATTGAAGTTTGAACCAAAGGAACAAATAATGCCTTTATGATTGTGATTTCAAAAATCTTCAAGATTAAATAATGGCATTATACAGGTTCAGATTAAATCAATGTTTTTTGGATTGGCCTTCCTTTTCTCAATGCTGTGTATTTGGTAGTGAACTACAAAAATTATTTAACATAGTGGCTTTTAAGTTTATACAGTCTGAAGTTGGTGATTTTGTATAGAGAGTTCACTGATAATTATGGGAACGGCCTGGAATCTGAACATTTATATGACATTCTTGAATGGTTGGATCTTCTATTTTTATTCCATTATATTTGCCGTAAATGCAGGTGAACTTTTCTTATTTTGAAGCAGGAGAAAACAAACAGGCCCTGGTAAAATTGGTGACATGTGAGAGGTAAGATGCTAGTTTCTATTTGCATACAAGTTTGCCCATTTTAGTTAGATTTTTAGCTTTTTTTGTTACTGAAAATCACAACTTTTAATATGCTGATGATGGACAAATTTAGTTCTACAAAGTAAGTGTTTCTGGGGTGCCTCTAGTTATTTCTTTGAAATGACACAAATTTTGCCTTTTGTGCACAAGAAGCACAATGGATCAGTGATAGTATGACTCTGTGCTTACACATTAAGCTTATCTGGAGGTGTCAGGGCTGGCTTTTCTGTAGAAGCTTATGAATTGACCCAGCAAAGTCTCTTCAAGTTTTTCTGTCCCCTGGAAATATTGGGAAGACTCAACTTATTTTGGTTTCTGTCCAAATTTCAAAGACAGAGACAGGTCGATAACAGGAGCTGATGCAGAGTTCATATAGGTCTATAATGATGTTTGGACAATTCTAGAAACTTATGGAATTCTGCTTCTTCTGAAGACTGAACTGCTTGAGGGTCATTTGGATATAGTAGTACTTAGTATTTTGTCCTAGAGGAAGTTAAACTACTGGAGTAGGCAAATTTAATTTGGCTTCTTAAACCTTTAGCTTTTAGCCGTCGTAGTGATTAGGTTTACTTAGTTGCAAAGTTTTCTTAGTCCTTGAGAAGTCTTTGCCTTGAAGACTAGATTTTCTTTTTAATATATTAGCTGAGAAAGTTAAGAAATGTGTAGCTAGGAGATAGAGTATCTATATTTAAGCATCAGTTTTGATAGCAGTAGAGTAAGAAGTGCTTTTGTTGGCAAAGCAAGGAAGTAAATTTGAGACATCAGAGCCTAGTTGACATTTGAAGCTATGTTGAGTTCATGTAGAGTTGTGATTTCCTTGAGAATTGAGACTATTGTCACTTAAATAAATAAACCTAGGCAAATCTTGTTTGGAATCGTAGAGCTTCTTACTTCTCTTGCTCTCTTGCTTCCTCCTCAAATCCCACTTCTAAACTCCAATTCTCAGACTTTCAGATCTAAAAGTTCTGAAACTATCTTCTGATTCTTAAAGGGTCTACCACTAAGTTTTGAAATCAAAGTTAATCCCAATATGCTTCCCATGCTTCATCTTAAAGGGTCTACCACTAAGTTTTGAAATCAAAGTTAATCCCAATATGCTTCCCATGCTTCATCAGGAGAATTGCTTTTTTAGTAGCTTCCGCTTGTATTTCGTTACTGTTAAGACCTCTGAGAAATCAATTTAGTGTAGATCCGACAACATTAGAGAACTACAGATCTTTTAGGAGTGGGTAGAAAAAATCAAGACATTTTAGTTTCATCACTGGTTCGTGACTCTCTGTCAACAGCGTTACAAATATTTGGCAAGCTTAAAGAAAAATATTAAGGTGATTGAATACAAATTTAGGGTTGATGGTGGCATGACAATGGATACCACCTGGGTCTGAGGTGCTCAAAATTAAAGTGGATGGGGGTTTTCATGGTGATGTAAGGGAATTGGAGCAGGACTTCAGGACCACTCTGGTAGCTTTCACAGAAAGAATTTGTGATGCTTTGGACATTAGTCGTGTTGAGATTCTAGCTTTTCTCAAGGCTTCTCTTTGCGAATGATGTTTGTAGCAGTCACCTAGTCATTGCAGGGGACTCTCTTAATATTGTTTGGAAGATTAATGACACCAAAGAGGATCTCTTGAGTGATTGAACATCTGGTTCATGAAGTGAGAATGGTACTTTTTGATTTTGATCAGGTTTCTGTAGTACATGATAAGTGGAAAGGAAATGTTTCTGCTCATCTTTTAGCTCATAGTGCTCTTTCCCTTGTTCATCATGCTGTTTGGTGGGATTGTTTTCCATCTAATGTAATTTCCGCTGCAGTGGCAGACGTACATTAATAAATTTTCATATTTGATATCAAAAAGTAAAATAAAATACTTCATCCTCAGATCATAATTTGGTGGGTTGACAACCTGGTGAAATTTATTATTTCATTTTGACAGCTGCATCTTATGAGTTGTGTTCAAAACAGGTGTGCGGAAAAGCTTCTTTACAAGAGCCGGATAGAGAAAAAACAATCAGAACAGAGAGAATATGTAGAGCATTCAAGGAAAAGGTGCATCTTATTATCCACCTGATACCTACATCCGTAACATGCTTTTATGCTCATTCCTCTGATTTCTGGCATATCTCCAGGGAAAGATCAGAAAGTGGTGATGATTCAGACAGTCATGCCAAGAGGAAGAATAAGAGAAAAGGTTTGGTACTAACAATTTTATTGTATCACAGTATGCATGTCAGAATAATGTGGATAATGTGGGTTATTATGTAGATGGTTGAGAACATAATTAGCTGTCCTGATTTCTGATGCAGGAGTAGGAGGAACGTGTCAGTATTTGGTCATGGCTGAAAAACACATTTGGAAGTTGATTTTTTAGCAAGTGGTGTCCTAAATATGGCATGTTTTTGGCCTTCTTTAAAGCATGATAGTTTTTCAAAGAAAGAAAAACACAAACGAAACTGAAGCTTTGAAAGTGATCCATTTATTCGGAACAATTTGTTGCTGATTTTCACATGAAGTTTTCTGTCTGAATTGTTGTCGATTTTAATTTTTGGTGCTTTCTGAAATTAATTAGTTGATTACAATGCTTTTTACCTACATTAATGTCTGCATTTTAATGCAGTTAATTCTTCAACATCTATTAAGTATGGTTGGCTGTCGTCGCTGGCCTTGTCTCTTGACGCTGGAGCTTTTTTTTAATAATCTCGAACGAGTCTTGACCCTTCTTATGGTTAAATTCATAATTTTGGTCACGTGTCATGCAGTTTTCAAAATTTATTTACTGAATTGAACATGTCTTAACTGTTACAAGTTACTTGAAATATTTAAAGACCAAAGATGTGGATACAACTTCTGCATCTATCAAGGATCAGTATGGTACAAACATTTAAAAGAAACTGTTTCTTAGAAAAATCTAGTTATCTGGATTAAGGACTTACTAAAAACCATGAAATAGTAAGAAAAGTGACATCTACTAATTGCAGGAACTAGCATCTATTAGTTTTCCTCTTTGATACATGGTTTTGATTGTGAGAAATTTTTGATCTGTTCTTTCACTTGAACTTCTCAATGTTTCCTGTCCGTTGTGATGGGAGAATTTGGAACCAACCTTTTGCTCGTGTTTTGCATTTTCCTCATGTTAAGTACTAGCTGTGTAATAGGCATGTACCAATTAGCTTTAACCAAGTTTCTAATTCTGTACAGATGGCATTGCTACGTCTGTTTACTTCCATTACATAGAGAAGCTAAAAGTTTGGTGAAGCTATATTTTTTACTATAGTAGACGCTATCTGTAGCTTTTGTACATGGCCCCATTTGTTCATGTCTTGGGTATCTTTTAGCTATACTATAATAGATATGAACGTTTCAAATAGTTTCATGTCTTCCAGTGGACAAAAACCCAATTTTGGTGGCTAGGCTTCTGTCTGAAAAACATCTAGCCTCAATCTGCACTTTTTCATGGGTGGCTTAGCTATTTAACTGATGCACTTTTTGCAGAATCAATATGTTGGCAAGTAGATTCAATACGTTGCTGATTTTGGAACTTCACATGATAAAGAAAATATCTAATACTATGTCTTATTTCTCATCTCAAGGTCAGCTTCCTCATATTTGTCTTGGCATGTTTCTTCACAGGAATAAAGGCTTCAACTTCAACAAGGGATGATAGTGACAATGTTGATGAAAACTTCGATGAATATCTTGAGGGCATGTTTCCTTGAAGCAGCTGAATTCCTGATTTTTGTCCAAAAGATCAGAAGCTGGAAGCTGTACAGTCCGTAACATCGATTGCAAAGCTGGGGAAAAAAAATATCCTTGAAAGTAAATTCTTATCAGTTTGAGTGCCTTTTGGTCCTTTTCCTTCTACCCTTTCCAGAAGGGGAGAGTGGGGATGAAGAGGCGCGCAAGGGAATGAGGTCTATGGGCATCAAATCCTCATTCTAAAACAAGAGCAGAAGCCCTTAATGAATAGGCTATATTTGATTTCCAATTTCTCTGTTTAGTTGGGTTTTTATCAGTCAAAGATTACATAGAATCTATGCAAACCTTCGTGGCTACTGCTAATAAACCGTCATGAAAGCACAGTGCATCTGGAGTAACCCTAGAAAACAAATTATCAGATCAATTGAGAGACAGCAAATTGAAAGAAGAAAGCAGGTCTCTTTTTGGGACGGTACCTCCATTTTTTCCTTTTATTTCCTTATTGATAACCGAGGTAATTCTTGCTCGAAAACCCCCGTTCTTTGCACCCAATCGATCAATACTAAAGAGTATAAAGAAGCAATCTTATAATATATAAATTAGATTTAATTGTGCTAAACTCCTTCAATAATCAGTAAGTTATACTTGACCTCCTTAAACTTGTTTCATAGGTACTTAACTCCGTTCGTGATGTGTTTGGACAAAATTCTCTCTATACCTTCGATTATTTTTATTTTTCCTCTCTCTCTCTCTCTCTTCCTTTTTTTTTTGTCTTTTTGAGAACATCTACATGAAAAATCATGTGATGGTCTACATTTGATGGGAGCTACGTGACACAAAAAAGAACACATGATGACATAAATAGGGTAAAAGTTATTACCATAATGGTCATTAGGTTTTATTTTAATTTACCATGACATATTGGGATTAGGTGCCCAATTAAAATTTCAAGTCAATATGCCAAACATATTATAATATACGTAGGCATCAAAAAAGTATTCATATGGGTGTACACACACTCGGTCTTTGTATGCACAATGCTAAAGAAAAAGATTACGCATTTTATACTCTTTGTGTATACATGATTTTTCAGGCACCATTGATACATTAACACAATTTATATATTTTCCTCTACAATTGATACATCAACACAAATTATCCAGATCGCGAATGGTTGGAATAATGATTGGTTCTGTTCCAAATCCTTAATATCAAGCAAATTTAGTGTGTGTTTGGAGATAAATATTTTTTTAATCACTATTTTGCTTGTTTCATGAACAAGTTCTCCAACTACTATTATACATTAATTATCTTTTTATCTCACATATATCATATCACAAATATTTGCTATAGTAATTATTTTAAATAATAGTTTAAATACTACTCTATTCAAATACTATTGACGATATATTTCAAATAATACCCACCACTAACCAAAGATTGAATCCACATTAGAAGAAATTGTAAACATATAATTTTTTTGAGTTAATTTTACTTTGTACTCTTTTAACTATACTCAAATTTTCACTTTGATGCTTAAATTTTCAAATGGGACACTTTAGTCTCTAGATTATAAAATTTGTCATGCTTTAGTTCCTAAAGTATAGTATAACCATTTTAGTCGTTAAAGTATAAAATTTGCTCAAATTTAGTCCCTAAAATATATCCACTTAGACATACAATTTAAGTAAGATGAATTTTACAATTTAAGGACTAAAGTGCTCCATTTTAAAATTTAGGGGACTAAAGTGGAAATTTGTGTATAGTAGAAATAAAGTAGAAACATTGAAGCGGTTTCCGCCGAGGTGAAGTGATGAGGTGTTGGCGGACAATTTTCCACCGTCCACGCGTCGGATACAGCTATTGGTCATGAACTGTTCTCAGACACCCGCACGTGCGACTCACGGTCAGCTGACGTCTTCACCTTCCAGGCTTCCACCGTCGAACTTTGTCTGATGCTAACCTTAGGATGACGACAACTCACCGTCAATTAGCAGCCGTCTGGCGTCAGATCTCCGTTAAGTCCTAAGATACTACTTTGCTGTTATTTGATTGCGACCACGTGTCAAGCACCGAGTTGTGGGTCCCAATGAGCAATTTGTTACTACCCGGACACGTTGTGGCCTTCCAATACAAGTGGTAGAGCTGGCTATGACTTTTCTTTAAGTATCTTACTTAGATAATTATAAATCAAGCACTAATTGTTGTCTTAATGATAATTATCCATTAAGCTTTGATGTGACTAATTTGCCCTTCAAGCCCTACTAGGCAGGCTGGATTTTTTTTAGCTTTTTTTTATAGTATTGTTCTTTTTTAAAGATTACTTCTAAGAGATGTTTTGTTCTCAACTGCTTTTGATTGTGCAAAAGTTGATTTTAGATGATCAGAATAAAAAAAAACACTAAAATAGATGCTTTAGAACTTTAGCCTTTTTTAAGCTCAAAGAATTCAGATTAGGATAAAAAGCAATTGAAAATACAATAAAATAGGTTTTTCCAGATCAAATTCTAAAATTAGATCTTGAAGATCAGTTGAGAACATGGCCATTGAATAAGTGGGATTTAAGTCCCTCTTTGGGTGTAAGTGGGAGGTTCAAAACCCTCTATGTGCATGCTTAAGTTTAGGAATGTTTGACACTTTTTACTAATTAGTGCAGTTGTACCCATCTAGTTTGGCGGTAGTTTAGTCCCTACTGACTTCTCTATGGTCCTATTGGACCTGTCCCTTTCCCCATAATATAGGAGTAGGTGTATAAATATAGGAGTAGGTGCAGATTGTTGCTGTTTGACAAAAAGGAAATTAAAGAGGAAAGTAAAAGGAGGGATTTTAAAATGTGGATTTACATTTAATGGTGGGGATCTCTTGATTTTGAACTAGCAGAATGAGAGTGAATTCGGAACACATATTTTAAGGAGGGATGAAATTTATATACTTTTATTTGGCATACATCAAATGTGAGGGAAAGGGAATAGGTCCAACTAAATTCTCAAAATTGACAAGAACTCAACCACCATTAGACCAGATGAGTGGGTGCAAGGAACAAAGTTTGTTATATTATCTTTTTGGCATACATTAACTCTCTCTCTCTCTCTATATATATATATATATATATATATATATATAAAATCCAAAACTGATAGTGTGTATACTATAACTGTAGAAAAGATTATCTCTATATGTATGTATGTATGTGTATATGTATGTATAGAGCTTCCCCATTTACAATCATCATCGGCATATTCTTTTGTTTTAACTAGGGCTGCAAACGATTCGAGCCGCTCGCGAGCGGCTCGAGTTCGAGCTCGACATTGCTCGAGCTCGACTCGAGCTCGAGCAGATCGTTTGCAAATTCGAGTCGAGCTCGAGCAACCTTCCCTCAAGCTCGATAGCTCGCGAGCCGGCTCGAATATATATATATTATTTTTTTATTTTTTATTTTAATAGTGAAATTACATATATATCCCTAATTTTTTATTATTTATTAAGAAAAATAATTATTTTATTTATTTTTTTAAAAAAATAAAATAATTATTTTTATTTTTTTGAGCTCAGTAGGCTCGAGCTCGAGATCAAACTCGAGCTCGAGCTTTATTTTGAGAGCTCGTCGAGCTCGAGCTCGAGCCTAGTGAAAAATGAGTGAAGCTTCGACTCGACTCGACTCGTTTGCAGCCCTAGTTTTAACATCTCTGGCCCATAGTTTACTTGGTATTGCCGTTTTGGATAAAAATCTTGCATCATTCAGCACTGGAGACTACAAACAATGCCCCCATCTTCCCTCCAAACACCCTCCCCCCCCCAAAAAAAAAAAAAACCCATAAATGGTAGCTTCTAATTGTATAAAACATTCAGCTAATTTCTTTGTCGATGGCCGGCAATACAAATAAACCATGGAGTTTCGGAATATTCAGCTTCATGGCTAGGGTTTGTTTGGATTGCTCTAAGTTGGCTAAAATTTTTTGCTTGTATCATCGACACAAAAGAAAAAATTCTTTTTGTGTCAGATTATATTCATTCTATTACCTGCAAATACTCTACCTCTGGGGTGTACATTTTTTAGAATAAAAAATTCTTTGCATGAATGAATCCGGGATAGTAGGAACAAAGAAAAGTGAATGGAAATCGTCTTGGATAGTAGAAACAAAATAGAAAATCAAATATGGGATAGAAATATAGTAGAATAGAAGTTGTCGTCTAAACATGGCATATTTAAACGTCCCACCATGTTCAATATTTAACTATTTGATTTTGTGTACAAGTTGATTGTAAATCCACCTCAAACTTTAATATCTTAAGCAAACTTGATATACTTTTAAAAACAATGTTGACTTTCAAATTTCTTCTCAATCATGTTTGCAAGGCTCCAAGGCTGCAAGTTATACCTATATGGCTAAAAAAAAAAACCATTAATGGATTGTCAATGTTCACAATATCACATCAAATCATCTTCTATTTTCGTTTTTAAGGCTTACATATTAAACCACCTTTAAATTCATTAACTTAGGCATGAAAAGTCTTTCATTATTCTCAACAAAATCAAAACTCATTTGTTAGATATCCCAGTTTAAGATTTATGATAATAATTATTAGGCATAATCCCCAAATGCCTCCCTATAATGATACTTCAGTATTAAATTATTCCCCATGTTCACGAAACACACAAATTGTCCCCTCTAAATAATGAATTTCTTTGACAGTTTTAATCTTTATTTCTTTGACAGTTTTAATCTTTTGACAACAAAATACCAAATTTAATCTTTCAGGGCCAAGGTTTTTTTTTTTTTTTTTGGGTTTTACGGAGAATTGTTATATTAATAGAGGTATGTCTCTTGAATGATAAAGTTAGACGCTGAAAAAAGCTTATATATATATATATATATATATATATATATATATATATTTTGAGGAGAAGAAAAGGAAATGGAAAGGGGAAAAATAAGGAAAACCTAAAAGAAACATTTCACTATTAAAATTTTGAATTATTTTTTAATTTGAATTTTAGTTCTATCAATCAAACTTTCATGATTTTTCCTTGAGTTTTGAGTATGAGGAAGCAAGAAACAAATTTTGTTAAGATTGAAACTAGAAGCTCTTTTATGATAAAGAAGAATTTTTGGCATCTAACTTACTCATACATGGAAACTTTACCCGTAGTAATATAACAATTCTACATTAAAAAAAGCATAATTTTGGACTAAAAATGTTAAATTTGGTATGCAAATTCGATTTTTTTTTTTGGTGCCAAAATATTAAAACTGCTAAAGAAATAAGTATGTAAGGGCTTGATTGTCTTTTCATAATTTAGAAGGAGCAATTTGTGTTCCATGAATATGAAAGGCAATTTTTTAATGAAATAATATTAAATAATATTGTAGAAGGTATTGGGGAAGTCTAACTATTATTATACTTATAATATCAGTTCACATTTCAGAAATCTAGTGTACTTTGTACGATATCATATAAAGCATGAGTCTTATGCTCGGTGTTAAAATTTTTTGTCATTATTTACTATTCTAGTTTCACCCCAAGTACGGATTTATACATATAATTACCATGAACAAACTAATACTACTATATTCAATTTCAACAGTTTCTCATAACTTCTTTTATTCTAACTTCTAATAACTTCCTTTCAAAAAACAAAAAGCCAATAAATTCCTTTTTTTTTTTTGACAATTCAAACTTCTAATAACTTCTACTTTTATTGGCCCACAAAAAAAAAAAAAAAAACCCTATCCTTTTACATCCTGCCACTACTTCCCCTAGTTACTTGTTAGCACCCTTAGAGAGTTGAAAATCACAAATGGCAAAATTAAAATCAAAACCACTAAAGGACATAACTGTAAAACATAAGAAAGTTAAAGGCCATTTTTGACCTCAGGATCTTCAACTCCTAATCCAAAGTGGTAATCATCATACTATCAAACACCCTTTGAATAAATTAACTGAGGCAGACATCCGGAAAGTGACATTGGCGTAAAACATAAATAATTCCAAACCTTAAAAATGTTTTCTTATTATAAAAGAAAAAGGAAATTCACTCGTCTCTTCTCTCTCCTTAATTCTACACACACACACACACACACACACACACTCACTCTCTCTCTCTCTCTCTCTTTAATTCTGTAACTTTTTTTTTTTAACAAAATAAATACAACTACTCCATACAAGAACTGTTTGCACATCAACTACTGGCTGGGCTTTTCCACAGAGAAAAATGGATTCGAAATAAAGTCCTTCAAGTTCAAAATCAGACCAAATTCCTTAAAGGGTCTACTTTAAATCCATTGCTCTCGTCTTAAAAAGTAAGTCTTTATTTATTTTATTCAAATTATCCGTTATTTTTTGGTGTCAAACCTCTTTGTTGCCATGAAGGTGGTGTTCAGGGTTTTCTGATTGGGTATGATTGTTCTCATTCTTGAGTTATTTTTATCTGGGAAATTTGATTTCTAGCTCTGTTTTGATTGTCCTGGAGAAATGATTGGAACACAGAAAGAGAAACTGGGGGAAAAGATTAAATTTGACATACTAAGACGAAAAGAGCTGAAAGTTTGAGTGAAAATGGAAATTAAGATTTTGGTTTACTTTAATGTTGTCAGTTGAAAAAAGGGTTCACTTAATGTTGCACCTTTCATTTTATGGAAGAATTAAGGGTCCATTGGGAGTAGAGTGGTGTGGATGTTGATTTTTTTTTTTTCCTTTTTTTTGAATTTCACTTCGTTCTAGTGTCTTTCAGTTTAATGTAAATTGTTTTTGTAAGTTTTCAGGATTTAATTATTAGCTTTTTGTCTTGGTTCAGATGAATCTTTGTAAGGAATGATTCAGTGTTAATGTTTGTTAAAATGCTTAATGTATATGCGCAGTGACAGGAGCCTTAGGCACTGGATTATGGTTGTTTCGTTTTCTAGGTGGCTATGAAAGCTATAAGTTAGAAAATTAGAAAATATGGAAAGTTTTAGCTGTAGTTAATAGTTAGATTACCTCAGAAACTTTGTTTATTCAAAATTCTAGCTAGTTGATACTTATTTTGCTAGTGACGGGATTACTCCGGATATATATGGATCCAAGTAGGCTGCATTAAACTCCTCTCTTGGCAAATTTGACAGCATGAACATTTAAATGCTGCATAAGTTGGTTGTCCAAGAAAACGAGTTGACACCGACATGTTTGTATCAATATGTAAGCTAGGAGCCCAGAAATAGCATGGAGTGCTTTCCACCTCTCCCTCTAGTCTTACATGAAAATTAGTTGACTTTTAAATTAAAAGATGCATTAGTATCAGTTGGTTAAATTGTATGTCCCTATTTTGCTTTCTTTATTGTTCTCATTTAAGTAATTGGTGTTTTATAGCTGGTTGCTTATCTGGGAGGAATATAATGCCCACAATAGCTAGAAATGAAGATAGGCAGCTTGAGACTGAAGTCCACAGTGTCACCTCATCAAGAGTCTACACGCAACCTTGGTGGCGGGGTTATGAAAGTACATGTCTACCTTCTGCAGGGGAAAGTGTAAATGGTTCTGTCAGTGAAAGTGTCACCAAGGAAAGGGACACCAGTGTGGCTCCACCGACTGGTACTAATTCTGCATACTTTAGTGCGGATGCAAATTTTGTGTGATATGACTGTTGGTTTTATCTAATTTAATTCCTGTGCGGTATGAGGAATTATACTTTATGTATTATGTTGCATAGTTTGACAATTTGATTTTGTTTGAAACAGAATGTTGGCAACCATTCTACTAGGTTATTAAAGACAATATGGACATTCTTTTACTTTGCCTCCTCAACTGTAATATTTACTATTCTTTTGTGGTTATTAGTTGGACATCCTTTGATTTGGTTCATAAATGAACAACAGGACAAAATGAAGAAAACAAGATATAATCATCCTAAAGTGTATTAACTTTGGACAGGATTAGGAAATGAAAATTGTTATCTTGATGAGTGGCATTTTGTCCTAAGATAAGAGTCATTCTAGAGCATTCCTCCAAGACCCTGGTATCCTCCTCCCCCCCTAAAATGGCTCAAGACCTTGCGGTTTGCTGATTTAAATATCAAGGTATATCACATGTATGGCTCCCAACAACATTAGAAGTGATATAATTGGTATGCTGGTTCCTATTGGATGTGCTAAGAGATGAAAGTGATACAGCAAAAGGAGCACATTTTTGAATGTTTCAGCTTTTCAGACTAATTGCCTCCTAGCATCAACCTTTAACATTTTGAAACTTTTACAGACTAATGCTGAAGGTGGACAGCATGATTTGAGCTGCAATTGATTTCATGATGAGTGTTCTTGCATCATTAGTCTTTTGTCTAGATTTCTAAGTAAGGCTTAGATCTGGCAAAACTATTCAAATTTATATTCATGGCATCCTTTCCTTATAATCTCATCTTTAAGATTTTGAGGTCTATTAATGTCTTGGGAAATAATTGTGAAGTCTGAACCTCTGATGGTTCAACAAATTATTATTTTGAATTTTTTTTTTTTGTTTATACTAATTATTTGAGGTACTCAATGAAGATGATTCAGTTATAGTGGTGAATGCTTTTGTGATGTTCATGATGTTTTGAGAAATATCAATGGTATTAAGTTCACTTCAGTTTTGCAGGGTTAATTGTCTCTAGTCTACAAAGAAACTGGCAGTTGAAATTTCTAGCATTATATTCTGCATTACCTCAGGAAACAATACATGGCTTATTCTGAGATGTCTATCATTTCTGATGTTTAAGTTATCTGGTAACTTAGAGAGTCTTCCCTTGTACTCTAGTACAAGACCAAAAAGAAAGGAGTTGCTGAGCTTGTTTTTGTAATTTAAAAGCTCTAGGAGAAAATCTAGCTCCACAAGAAGTCATTGCTCTGGCAAAGAACTTTTCCTGCCAGCAATGTTGCACAGGACAGGAGGTCATGATGCTTTATTTCACTTGGTGATTTAGATCAGTGAAATGAGATCTCTGAGTTCTCATTTCATTGTCATTGGGCTATCATCATTTTTCACAAAAATTTATAGCATTAGTGGGATGTTGTTTACCTCCTCGATATTTACTTTCTGCAAGATGCTGGTTGCCATCTTGTTACTTTTCTTCTGCAGGGATGGTTTTTTCCTTAAGCCTAGTGTGATGGTAATATCCTTTTGTTTGATCAAGATCTGTGCCTTATTGACAGTATGCTGTTGTGTAAATGAGTAGAAATTATTTGTTTGGCCTCAGAAAAATCAGGGTACCTTGAAACCTTAGGTGAAGATGTGATATACAAGTCTAAGTGACATGCAGTTTGGAACAGAATTTACTTCAGATGACAGACTGCCATTAGTACTGACCACCCTGCCATCCCTAACCCCAACACTGGGGAAAAGATCTTTCTTATTGTGATCCACATGTGTGTGACTTCTGACGTGCATCATGCATTGCTTTCCAATTAGATTTATATTTATGTTTCTTTTCGTGATGATAAATTTCAACTTTGTTTTTCCCAAATAAAGTGCACGCAAAACAATAAGTTTGCATGCTTTGTCTGTTAATAACTCCATATGGTACATTTCATTCATTTTTACCATACAAGTTTATAATGGTTGTTTACAGAATCAAATGGAAGTGGAGGTCGAGAACCACAGCAAGTCAAACATGCACCATCAACCATACCTATGAGTGGGCATCTTGATTCCCCTTCTCAAATGGAACTTGTTGGCCATTCAATTGTCAGTCTCTCTCTCTCTCTCTCTCTATATATATATATATATATATATATATATCTCAATCTTTCTCCCCTTTTCCCTCACCAAGGATACACACCTCACTCTGTCTGAAACTGAAAAAGAAGAGTGAACAGTAAGCACACTGAAAGAAACACAAAGGTTATTTAGATGTGAACAGTTAATGCATCATTACTAAGAGAACCAAAGGATTTGTTATTGCTTGATATGGGGTAAGTATTTTCTCAAATATTCTCTTTTTGCCTTTCATATTAAAACCGTGCTCTTGTAATACTATTTGCAGATGCTGACACCATACCCATATCCAGACCCGGCATATGGGGGAGTAATTACTTATGGGGCTCCGGTAAGGATAAAGTTCTCATTTTCTATTTCATCTGGAGGCTTCATGGTTGTTCTTGTGTTACTGTGCGTAGGCAGATTGTGATTTGTTCTATGAACTTTATATGATTTGCCCAATATTTCGTCTCTAATAGACAAAATAACATCCAAACTATTAACTATCTAATTTTGACAGCCTGTACTTTTTTTCCTACTTATCCTTTTCTCTCTTCTCAATGTCTATGCATTCCATAAATTTCAATTTTGCTGCTGTGCTTTTCATTATTTTAATGGCTATAATTTGGAAAAGCTGGCTGGTCTTAAATGTCGCTCTACACTAGCAGGAACTTCTGTGTTTTTATGCAGATACATTAGCTTTGACTTGTATTGAGAACATTTGTGAAGAAAATTGGTCGCTGCTGATTTTGGCTTCCGATGAGAGCTCCTTTAGTAAACTTTTGATGTTCATCTCCTATTATAGAACATGAGAAAGCAAGAAGTATATCCATCAGTTAACATGAAGAGGAAGTTTTTTTTCTGCTTCTTTTTTTTTTGGGGGGGGGGGGGGGGGGGGTGGGGGAGGGATAGAGCAAGAAAAATAGCATTTAATTAACTTGACAAGAGAAGGGGGGGGGGGATTCTCATCTTCTTTCTTGGACCATTTACCATATATTTTGTGGACATGTTTGGTTTTGAAGTCATTTGCATATCTGGTTACATCATTTATCTACAGAATGCTACTTTTTTTCCCGTTGCTTTGCTTATGTTGAGTTTGTGAAGCATCTGGTTTTGTTGCACACCTCTTAGTACAGTTTTGGAAGTTCGTGAACTTTTGGTTTGCTGCTAGGTGCATCCTCAGTATTTTGGGATTCATCAGACCAGAATGCCTCTGCCTCTTCAGATGGAGGAAGAACCAGTCTATGTTAATGCAAAGCAGTATCATGGAATACTGAGGAGAAGGCAGTCACGTGCTAAAGCAGAGATGGAGAAAAAGATTACAAAAGGAAGGAAGGTAAGTTTCATTTAGTGGCTTTAAATTTTTATACAGTATCTAGCTATTGAAATAGTACCACTGCCAAGGGATCTCGTTGTTCTTGGTTCTTCTCCATCCCATGTAAATTTATTTTACTCTACTTTGATGAGTGGGGAGAATAATGCTGACAAAATGTAATGGCTTTTGGCTCCTTGGGTTTGACAAAATAAATAGGAAGAAAAAGATGGGAAATATTATTATAAAGTCCACAGCTAAAGAGCAAATGGCAGGAGTAAGTTCTCTTCTTACATCGACTGACAGCTTAAGATAAACATAACCATTGACGGAGTTATCTAGTTTCTTGCCCATAATAATCTCTTACAAAATGTAACAGTTTTTGGCTCCTTGGGTTTGGCAAGTTCTCAAAACATAAACATCATTCCAACTCTGTTTGGTTTTAGGCAATATGGCCCAGGATCACCCAATCAAAATAATAAAATTACTTAAATTAGGTTGGACTTTGGGTTGTTATGCCTGACATAATTTGCTTACCTACTTCTTTTCTCCCCTTTCAAGAAGCTAAAAGTGGGCACCTACAGGGTACAAGCCAAATAACAGAGGGAACATAGTTTGGTATGCAACTGTGAAAGTATTAGGCTTTCAATTGGAAAAGGAGAGAGAGGGAGACAAGGACAGAAGCTTCAAAATCGAAACCTGAAAAATTCAATAACCACAATGTATGCCCATGTTCTGACAATTGGACTGCAAGTTCGAGAGATGGTATAATCCCGGTAACCTTTTTGTGAAGTTAGGAAGCACTAATCCGGGAACTAAATTTTGGTAGAGCTTAATATCTACTTTTTCAGCCGCTGCGGTATTTGATATTGATGGAACTTTAAGTGATTAAACTAGGTTCCCTCGCATGCCTGAACGTGTGTATGCTTTTGGGGTTCTTGTATTTGAATTTCCGAGCTTCCCTTTTTAGATACACAATTGCCTTTAAACTATCCTCTTGTGGATGAGCAGCAGGGGCTCTGGCAGACATGTTGATCTCTGTTCTGAAGCAAGAATCCACATCGATGAAATGTTTTAAGCCATCCTTATACAAAGGCTGATATGGAATAATTGTATTGGCTTATATAAATGTATACATAATTGTATACTTAGAAGTTCTATTCGGGGTTTAAAGATTTGTTATTTAATCTGAAATTTTTGTTTTATTTTTTATTATTTTTTAAGAAATTGGGTGTGTTGTTTCGAGTTTAGATGGTATAACGAATTCATTCTTGGTTTGGAAACTTATTTTTTCATGATATTAACAGAAGAATGAAAAATGATATTAGTTTTGTATGTGCCTGTGGTTTGTTCTCTTAATCCCGTTTTCACAGTTGGTGCTTGTTTAGCTGTAGCAGAAGTGCACTAAGGTTTTCAGTTTTCAGTTCATTTATTGCATGAGTACTTGTGTTTATTCTACATTTGGGACAAAAAATATTTGGAATATTTGTGCCAGAAAAAGTTATGTATTGTCTGTAACAAAATTTTGCACACTATTTTTCCGTCTATTTGCATTGTGATTTTCTTCTATTCCTTGTCTCCTTTTTGTTTATGTGGGTTTTTGTATTTAACACTCTTCCAAATTTTCGGCTTTGGATTTCCTGTTACAGAATTGCTGTTACACTCCCTATTACACCTATTATAAAGTTAACGTGTCTCTCTTGCTTTTAATATCAGTGAGGGATCGTGATTTACCAACCATCAATAAAATATTAGATGAATGGATGTGTTATTTGAATGTGAGGTGTAATTAAAAGTGCGACACCAATATGTGTAATATGAAATCCAAAGCCCAAAATTTTCGACTGCTATATGTCAGATACTACTGTTCATGATTTGGATCCAGAGCGTTCTCTTGTTACCTCTTGAAAGTTTTGCTCTCTCTTTGTTGTTTCAGCCGTATCTTCATGAATCACGGCATCAACATGCTATGAGAAGGGCCAGGGGTTCTGGTGGTCGTTTCCTCAATACCAAAAAGCTCGAAAACAATGAATCGAAATCATCTGAATCTGCATCGAAGGAGCAGACAAAGTGTAGAGATGCTGCACCTACACAATCTGGGAACTCATCAGGTTCTGAGCATCTATCAACCGACTGTAATGGACATTCTGATCAGTTGCAAGAGAGAGAGCAAACTCTGTCAAATGGCAGTAGTAATGGCCATGGCATTCCATCATTTTATTATCAACAATCCAGTGGCAGTGAGCGAGGAAGACACCATTTCAATCAGGAGAGTTGGAGCTTCCTGGTGAACCGGGCCCCACGTGGGGCTGCTTCTAACAATTAAGAAGCTTCTCCTTCGGTGAATGGAAGGGTCACTCCAGCCCTGTCATGTGTTTGTTGAGGTGGTCAACAAGACATCTCATCCATGGTGGGGACACTGGTGGTGCTGACCATTCTTACCCACCGAAGGGATCAGTCTCTGTAGCATGAAAATGCTCAGGCAATTCATTCTTGGCTTGGTTACTTGTCTGTATGTGGGGGATGATTGGAGGAACAAAGGACAGATGGCGAGCGTGCTAAAGCTTTCAGTTCTCCATCAGTTTCCATTTTTCTCCCTTCTTTTCGCACTTCCGTCCCATGTAAATTTAACATCAGTGGTAGGAGTAATCTTGGATTTGGCATCCTAAACACATGAATTCTGTCATGAATGCTCAGTTGTGTGAGGCTTTGTTGTTTGTACCAATGCTTTGACTCTAGATTCTTGCTTATGGAAGTTGGGATTTGCTGGGTTTGTTATCTTTGTTGAGTCCTGGGCATGCAGTTTTTGTAGTACCTGCAGGCTGCATCATTTGTTATAGCTTCTTCAATATGTTTTCTTGTACTGTCCTTGTAAGACTGGATTCTGAAGGATAGCATGGTCGGTTTGGATGTTTTTTGAAAAACTATTTATCACATATAATGCCATAGTAGCACATTTTAAAAACACCCTAAAAACATTTTAATACATTTCAAATACATCTTAAATACACCTAACAACAACATAAAAATATTTTAAGAAATAAATAAACTCGACCATCACTTTCTTCTTTCACTTATAAATGAATAAAATATATTTGAAATGTATTTTAAATACATTTCAAATACATCTTAAATACACATAACAACAACATGAAAATTTTTTAATAAATAAATAAACTCTACCATCACTTTCTTCTTTCACTTATACAATAAAACGCTCCAATAAAATTGTAAAAAGTACCCGAAATGTATTTGTAATGGAAGTTTTTAACACATGAAGTTTCAATAAAGTTTTTAAAAAAACACCTCTAAAATCTCTATATCCCTGAGATGCATTTACAGTAGAAGCTCTATATACAAACTTGGAGTAAAGTTTTTTAAAAACACTTCTGAAAATATCTCTATTTTCTGAAAATTCATTCGGAATGAATGTCCATTGCTCGATTCCTTTTAATAATAAACCTTTTTAAGTAAACTTTTGTATTGGAAGCTACGTTTATTTTAAAAAACATATTCAAAAACAATTATGATCTGTATTTAAAAACCCAAAATGAGATGCCATTGCAGCCCGAGTCTATGAGCCTATATTGTCAAACCCACAGACCCATTGAGCAATTCCCCATAAATGACACCTTCGCCAGCTCCAAGCAATGCCCTAAATCTTCTTCTGTTTCTTTCCCCTGCTTCTACAGCATCCAAACTGGAGCCGGTACTCTCTCTCTTCTTCGTAATCTTTACATCTACAGATTATGGGTTTGATCCATTCTTTTGATTTTTTATCGACTTTTATAGTTGTGGGGCTTCCTGTTTGTGGTTTTGAATGAAATTTTCTGGGTTTTATTTTATTTTATTCTTCTCATTTGTTTGAAGTTTCAAGATTTGTTGGAGATTGATTCTTGAGCAATTATATCCAACTTTTGATATCCCACTGATGAAACATTTAGTAATCTGAAAGCTGTAACTTTATATTGGTGCTCCCTTTTGGCAATCTTAATTGCCAAGGTTGAGGAACCATAGCTTCTTCCCAGGTGGATATTAGGCATTCTGAGGGATATGTTTGCTCTTCCCAATAATCATTACAGATATTCGTTTATCTTAGCCTTAATTTTTCTTTCATCTAGTTTCTTGATCTCTTATTTTCCCTCCTTTCTTGTCTTTTTAATTCTCTCTCTCTCTCTGTTTTTTTTGTTTTGGAAGGAAAAAGGTTCAGATAAACAAAGAGAGAATTTGGAAAGACTTATTCCATCCAACGTGAAGATAGGAACTGGCTCATTTTCGGCCGTTTAGATGTAATGGAAGAGGGGCTGAATCCCAACCTGCAACCCTCCTCTAGGAGTGCAAGGAATGGTGAAATTCCTGAGCAGGTGGAGAAATCAGGATGCAGCAGCTTTGGGGACAAGTTCATTAGGGCTGTCCATGGTGTGCAGTAATCACATGAACATTCAAGATGTGCAAACTTAATGGTGGTCATTGAGCAACTTATGAGATTTCTTATAAGTTGTTCAAGAACCAATCACACTTGACCAATTGGATGACTAAAATTTAGTTGGGTTGCAAGATTGTGATTGGTCATTGAGCAACTTACAAGATTTTCTATAAATTGAGCACCCTAAACCTTGCCATGAAAGTCCTTGCCATGAAAGTGCTGCCAAAGATGCCATGGAAGCTGCTTGGGATGTCTGCCACTAAGCCCTTTGATAGTCTGATAGAGCTTCTTCAAATTCACCATTTGCTATATAAAAGCCATCCATGTAGACATCATATCCATAGTTAGCATGTTCATCATAGTTAGCAACTCGAGTGAAAATTAGGTAGGCAAAACCATATACCTATAGAGCTTTCATCAAAGTTGGCAACTGTGAGTGGAAATTTGGTAGAGCTTTCATCAAAGTTGGCAACTGTGAGTGGAAATTTGGTAGGTACTGATTGTTCTAGGGAAGAACATCATAGAGTTTCTTTGGGTCCATATAACGAGGAAGTGTAAAATGACTCAGAAGGTGCATTTCTCATAAATTGTTTGTGTTCATTCAATCAAACATTCTTGATTGCTCTTCCTGGAGGCGAAGGAACCATTAGTACTTGGAGATCACTTTCATCTTTTTAAGAGTATCATCTAAGCAAATGTGCTTTCATGTCTTTCGAATTTATTTCGAGCCTCTTTCTAGGTCCATATGGACACACAAATTACGCATGTCTAATGCAATGAAATTCCGTTGAAAAATGCACTAATTTTTTTTTTTTTTTTTGAAAATTCTATAAGCCTTCTCAAGAATGAACCCCAATGTATTTATTTATTTATTTTTTGCTAGGGGTGGAGTGACTGATAAACAAGAAGAGTATAGTGACAGGTGTGTTTGGATACTGTTACTCCAAACAATATTTTACTTGCATTGTACTATTTTTAATATTTCCAATGATTTTTTTTTTGTTTCACATACATCACATTACAAACACACTTTGCTATTTTTCACAAGTCCAATGATATTTTAAATATTTAATAATATTTTATATAACACACTATCCAAACACACTTACTACTATTTTCCACAAGTCCAAGGATTCAATTTTGTTGTTTGAAAACTTTTTGCTTGTGTTACTGACCCCTAACGCCTTTTTAAGCTCAACCAAAGGTGGGTTGAGCATAGAGTTTTGCATATAGTCTGAAATTATGGTTTGGTTCTTGTTCAATTGCAATTTTTCAATGCTGCACATAAAAACGGCCATGAAATAAAATTGAAATTTATTGTCAAAAAGTGGTCACTCACAAATCTGAACCAACATATTGTCTTTCTTTTTATTTTCATTTATCAAATAATTCTTAGTTTTTTTTTTTGTTGCAATCCAGTCTAACAATATTAATTTGCCCCACCTTTTTAATTCTTAGTTCTCTTCTAGTGATCCAACCTCATAATATTAATTTCCCCACTTCTTTAAGGCTTGCAATTCAGATCCCATTTCTTTGTTGATGAAAAAAATAAGTTGTCATTTTAAATGTATCCTACTCTCAAACATCCATTCCTGTATTGCTACATCCATTTCTGTATGGCTAACAAAGTAAAATAAATAGAAAAATTGGATTGTAGTTTTACACAGAAAATTTTTTATATTTTTTCATGATCATATTTTTCAATCATCTTTTTATCTTACATATATCAAATGGCTATGGTACGTTTTTTTCCCCCAAAAACTCCCACAAATAGCCATTCAAACGGGGTCTAAGGAAAAAGGAAAACAAGTCCAATAATCTATAAACATTTTGAATGTAATCCCATTTGGACACCATGTGTCTTTAGATTTGTATGAATTACGACGCTTTAAAATTTCAGAAAGAAAAGAAAATGGCATGGAGACAAAAACTTGTGACGTTCTGCAACTACAAAACTTACCGCTCTAAAATAGTATAGTTAGTCTCATTTGCCGCCCATATCTTGATCAATTCCTAGATCTTCTAATACTTCATCCGTGCATAGCAACTCTTGGTTTAAACCATCAGCTTCTAGTCTTGGTGATGTTGGTTCAACCCCACCATATGGCAACCCGTGACTTTGATCAGGAGTTTCTAGTCCATTGGCTGACGATGGTTGGTAGTCAAATTGCAAAACTTGATGATTGTGCTCAAGTTTTAAACTTGTTGATCCTTCTCCACCTGCAACCATTCGTTCTTGATTTTGATCATGAGTTTCTATTTTGGTTGATGATGGAGGAAGACAAACTTCCATTTTATTTGATGTATTGCAACTTGTTTTCCGGTTCTTGTCCTGTTGAAAAATTACAATTTGTCTATCACTGAAAATTTACATTTCCTAACTAAGGAGGACTATCAATAAAAAAGAAAAAGAAAAGTTTTAAGGGAATTACCTCCTGCAAACTCGTTTCCATGACCTCTTTCAACCGCAAATTGAAAGCCTTTTTCTTTTCACAGTAAGTTGAAACCTTCTTTAGCTCCTAATTGTTAAGAGTAGATCAATATAGTTTAATTCAGAGGAACTCAAATGTTTGGTAATTGGTAAACTACACTTAAAGGTAGAAATAAAGAGCATACCAAATTCAAAATATTGTTCTGTTCCATCAAATGATGTAACTCCTTTGCCAACCGTTCCGAAGCCTATCAAACATGCAAGAAAAAAAACCTGATTTGGAACTAGTTTTTAGGGAAAATTTTTCATTTTTCTTGAACATTACTTTTATACATTTTTCATTCACGTGCATATCTCACAAGCATCATATCTTGAAAGGTGGTCTAGTAACTTTTCCCCTTTATATCTCGCATATGTCATATCTTAACAAGTGGTACATTCATTTTTCTCTAAAAATTTTTCAAAATTTACAATCCAAACAACCTCTAAGCAAAATGATAAAGATGTATGTGATATTCGGATTGCATGCGAAAAAACAAGAAAATCAAGAAATCCGAACATAAACCGAGTAAAACTAAAAACAAGAAACACAAGCAAAGCCATCAAGAACAGCACCATGGACATATAAGGTCGTGAGCATCAAGATTGCTGTGATAATAGCCTAAAAGATCAACAGGACTTGTGGACAAGTATATGATCACTCGTTAATAAGATAGTGATGAAGAGTCAACAGCTTAGGTGTTTATGGATGAAGAATTGGATTTGACTACACAATTAAGATTGTTTCGATAACAAAGGTTGGGATACGTAAATTAATTAATAAAACCTTACCAAGTCATCAGTAGAGAAGCAGATAAGAGACCAAATCTTTGATTAAATGTAAAGGCTTTCGATTAGCAATTCCGAAGTTCGACCGTCATTGATATAGGGAAGTCAATTTAATCAGAAATTTTATTAATATTACAACCGTAGTTTCTCTTCATGCACTAGCGTCACCTTCTTTCCCTATATTCTTGTAATCTTTTTTTTTTTCCAATAATGATTCTTTTGTTATGATTGTAATGACTTTTTTCAGAGATGTTGGAAATTATTGAAAACACCAAACCACAAATAACAAAATCTAAGGTTTACTTAAAAGTGACCAGACCTCGAAAGTGTTTTAACAGAAATCCCCATTTAATAAATTTGTAATAGCATTCAAACAAATGTAAATTTCGCCTAAACAAATCTCAGGCAAATGATTCATATATATATATATATATATATATATATATATATATATATATATGAGAGAAGGAGTGGGATTTAAGAAGTATGGAGAGAAAGGCAACAAATCTCAGACAATCTAGTGAGTAGATAAAGAGTGAGATCTCATTCATTAGACCAAAATCCCCTCAACCGGTTGGTAACGTCTTAATATGGCATAGCACCTAAGTAATATGTATCCTCAACAATTAATCAATTGATGCTCTGCCCATCAAACTCTTGCTTCTTTTATTTTTTGGGCTCCCTCACGTTGCATCTTTTTTCTTTTTATTTTTTTTAACAAGAGAATGATAGGATTCAAGAAGTGGGGAGAGAAAATAAGGATAGAACCCTGAACTTTTTCTTAGTTTTTTTTCTTTTTCTAACAAGAGAATGATGGATTCAAGAAGCCAGCTTTTTCTTTTTCTTTTTTCCTTTTTTTTTTTAACAAGAGGAGGATAGGACTCAAGAAGAAGGGAGAGAAAATAAGGATAGAACCCTAAACTTTAGTAGATGAAATTTTAACGTTAGCCACTGGACTAAAGTCTTCTAGGCTTACATTGCATCCTCATGAATAAAGGCAGCATAGGCAAATTAAGGGGGCACAGAATTAAACTAACCTCACTGGCGGTATCATGATCCCGTGGACTAGGCGGTGGAGCGGACAAAATATTAATTCCTGTTCTTGTCTTCTTGAAAAGCCATGGCGGTTGATCCATCAGTGCAACTCCGGGAGAAGTTGCTATAAGTTCCGAAAGTTGCACTAAAATATCTGCAACTCTTCTCTCTTCTTTGGAGAACTCACCATGATTTATGGTAACTCTTTTCAATTCTCTGAAGAGCACATCATCATCATCATCATCATCACCATCACCATCACCATCACCATCACCATCACCATCGTTGTTGTTTAATAATGCTTCCTCCTCCTCAACCTCCTCGTCCTCGACTAATGGTTCTTCAGAAGAGCTCATAGTTGTTCCTTCAGAATTTTCTTGATCCACTAAAGATGAAGGGGAAAAAAAATAAAAAGAGTAATGTCGGATAGGTGTTCATGCATGAAGAGGTTGCTAGAACGAGTTTATGAGGATTGAAACACTAACGATGCCATAAAGTGCTTGTATTTGTTTTTGGTTGGTTGTGTACTTTGAGCCCAAGCATAACTCTACGAGACTATTTCTCTTTTCTTAAGTTTCTCTTTTAAATGTCCTATTTTCTTGAGAAATTTCCTATTTTCCCTCATACTTCCTTTTCCTTTCATGTTTATCGTTTCACCCAACCTTTTTGGTTAAAGGGGTATAATCACAATATAGAAACAATTACCAACAAGTTTAAGTCGGACTAGGATAGAAAGCCAAACCGAACTTGGATCCTACTAGGCTTGCTCTCATAATATCATCTCATCCAATAACTCATTATATAGCATCGTTCATGGAAGATGCCGTGGCTTTTACAACAAACTCAAGTGATATTGTTCTTGCACGAAATTGGCTTATCAAAGACTCTTGATAGTATCTTCCGCTCTTTGTTTGATTATAGTACCTCACGTGCTTTTGCACGTGAATATATTTTCTCAAAATATAACATCTTTAATAAATACTAATTTTTCAAAATATGCACACACTAACTTTCTTTTCAAAACTTTTGATTGATAGCATAATATTAACAAAAAAATTTGTGACAAATAAATTTAATAATTGCAAGTCATATACAATCTTTATTACATTAAAGAAAAAACTAAATAATTATGTGCATTCTACAATTGTAAAAACTTTAAAACGGAAGGTTATCATAACTAAACTAAGTCACTGTATATTTTATTATAGTTACGGCATCAAGAATATAAAATATTCTATCATGTTTCAACCCCATGTATGCAATCAAACTTGAGCAAAATATTTATTGAAATATGCTCATTTTAGCCATTGCAAAAGTGATATCCAAGATAACTTCTTTTTCTAGTTTCAAGTAAAATGTGTTGGAAGTCGTGACCCCAAAAATCAATTTAAGAATTCAAGAATCTCTTAAATTTAAACTCACATAGTTTCATAGAAAATTTAGACAGGGCTAAAATAATATTTTAAGATTCTTTAGGGCCACTCTCAAGTATATACAAATTAAAGTTTCAAGTCGATACCTTCATTATTTTTGCCCTCTTTATAATTGGACTTTCTTTTTTATGCAACTTGAAGTATATTTGTAGTTTTATTCTCCAATAAATCTTTATTTAAGCGATTTTATAGGATATGAATGGCTCAATTCATGATTAATATTATCTCTTTATTGTTCCATTTTTCCATTTTAGCAATGGCTGCCTAAGGAGTTGGAGGAAATTAGGAATAGTGGAAAAATGGGATGAAGTGAAAGGAAATGAAGTAATCAATGAACAGTTTTAGATTGGAGTATTACATTAAATTAATCACCATCATAACTCCAAGTGGGGACCCTTTTTTTTGCTTTCCCTTGTAACCATATGACTATTTCATTCCCAAATTTTGTGCATAATTTAGAAAGTCTTGATTGATGGCTTGATAAAATATCATTAAAAAATATGAAGCAATGATTCTTTTTGCCAATGACATGCTCCTCAAAAGAATAATTTGTAAATCAGAAATAGGATAAATTTGAGAACAACATTTGCAAGCAATATTTTGATGACTTTTTAGAGTTTAAAACATTAAAAAGTGAGGAAAATGGGAGAGAAGGTGCATACAAACACAACCTTGAAAACTTAAATACAATAAAAAATCTACATAGAATAAATATTGATTAATTTCAGTATTTGTCAATAAATATTGGTTAGTTTCAGTATTTGTCAACCTTGCATCTAAGTATTTGGAAATCATTTTTGCATATTATTTTTCTTAGGGATAATTTCAGAAACCTCCCCTGAGGTTTTTGACAGTTTCACCTGGTACTCTCAAACTTTTAAAAATCTCACTTGCCTCCCTTATTTTATACTTTTGGTATCATTTACAACCCAATTTAAAATAAAATATTAAAAAATTCATTTTGGAAAAGTAAATGTAATCTCATTCCAAAATTACCCTTTGTTGTCTTATTTTTTATTGCGTAAGTATATTCATAACAAAATAAATGAAAGTTTATTTTGATTGAAAAAAAATATAGTTTGTTTTTATATAGCAAGGTTTAATATTTGAATTCTACAAGTTATAAAGATAATATTTTCTTTATTCCAAAGTGTTCTGAGTTAATTTAAGAAGTTTTACAAATTATTTACATATTTTTGAATTTTCTACTTTTTGTCCAAATTGATGGCTTGAAAACTAAAAAGATATAATATGCTAAAAATTATATATAAATTTGTTTGTATTTTTTTAAATAAGGCAAAAAGGTATTTTCATGATTATAAATTATTATGAATTATTTCCAAGAGTATTATAAATTATTCATAATTTTGAGTAATTTAACATTTCTTGTCCAAACCAATGACATAAAAACTACTAAAAAGTTTTTAATATTATTATCAACTTCGATATATTTATTAAGAAACTCTGTCCATCTATTTATAAAAATTAACGGATAAGTTTGGAGTATTATAGTAATTGAGAAATCATAAGAAAAGGGCAAATTTGGAATAAAATTATATTCTCTCACCCAAAATAAATTTTTTAACATTATATTTTGAAATGGGTTTCAAATGATATAAAAAGTTTAAAATAAGGGAGGTAAGTGAGATTTTTAAAAGTTTGAGGGCGCTAGGTGAAACTGTCAGAAACCTCAGGGGAGGTTTCTGAAATTATCCCTTTTTCTTAATCAGTATGGTATAGTATGGTGAATTTAATTATTCATTTAACTTTTTGTCTTCTAATTAACCATTGATTAATGACAATTTGTCTTCTCCTTCACCATTATTTTCTTCTAAACCACTATGTATAATATAGTGTATTTTAATTAACATTAAATAATAAGGGCACAATATAAAACTTAATGATTAATTAATAAGGGTATAATGGAAATAAGTAAAACTAAGATCACAATAGTGCTTACCCTTATACTCCAAAGTACCAAAACTCATGGTACTTTTATATAGAGTATAGATATACAGAAGGATGATTCTGTAGTTTTGATTTAAAGATGACCACTAGCATGTTGTCAAGCATGATGATGATTTAGTTTTGGTTTAAAGATTAGGATTAGCAGCATTATGCATGGAGAATTTCTTATGCACCGTCCAAATAACCTTATTTAAGTGAGCAATTTATTGAGTTACAGGTCACCTTGGAAGAGACTATTGAGTCAGCCAAGCAGTGATTTTTGTTTGGTTGTTAACCTTCATCAATATATAAAATATTTCAGGCTTCATTTAGCAGAAAATTTTAGCTAAATATTGCTAGGGGAAAGGAAAAAAGAAAGAAGAAAAGAGGAGGGCCAACCTTGTTTAGATTGAGAAAGCTACTCCCTTTTTATCCTTTGTAGTATTTGTTCAGGTAAAGCAAGGTTTGTCCCCAATTATTAGTATTTCCCTTGATTTTCCACAAAAGCTAAGATGCAAATCTTGTCATTGCAAAGATTTGAGCAAGAAAAGGCTCTTATTTGTTAGGAGTTAAAGAGCAATTGTTCACTCTTTTATATTAGATATTCTGAGGAGGTTCTAGTAACTTGAAGGAAATAATAATGTCTTGCAAATGCATATTTTTACCATGCATTTACGAGACGTACAGTTTTCTGACATATTCACTATAGAGATTATACTTTTGCCTCAGCGACTATTTTTCTTATAATTTGTACCTGAAAGGAGTTTTATGCTTGATTTTGTCTTTAATTAGAGATTGATGAATCTTGGATACAGTCATTAGATATCCACCATTTGAAAGTTTTTGGTTCTCAAATATGATGCGCTAGAAAAGTTATGGTGTCAAATATGATATGCCAGGAGTCTTATGAGTTTCAAGACCTAGTGTTTCCAACTTATCATATCCCACTGATGAAACATTTAGTAATCTGAAAGCTTTGTACTTGAATTGGTGCTCATTTCTGGCAATTTTAATTGCTGAGGTTGAGGAACCATCATAGCTTCTTTTTCCAGTGGATATTAGGCATTCTGAGGGATATGGAAACATCATTTGGCTTAGCCACAATTTTTCTTTTCATGCAGTCTCTGGCCTCTCTGTTCCATTGCTGTTCTTGTTTGATTATGTTATCTTGATGTTAGATTCTGAACAATCAGTTTTCTTGATATTCTAGTTTGCTTATGCAGATTTAATATGCTCTGATGAGCAAAAGGAAAAAAAAAAGTTTTAAATCTAGAAAGAGTATCCTTTACTGACTTTGATTGACCAGGTTTCTTTCATATCCACTTGTTTGTACTGTTGTTATCTTTTGATGCCGTTAGATGCTCTTATGTCTTCTCAATTTATGCATGTGTAATCCACTTGAAACTTTGTTCAAATAAAATTCAATGATCCTTGTTGAAAATATGCCCTAAGGTATATAATGTTTGGCGCAGTACGACTGATAAATAAGCAAAGAAGACTCTATTTACAAGGAACTTCAAGGCTTTAATTTTGCTATTTGGAATCTTATCTTCGTAAAATATTACCACTAAAACTTTTGCTTGTGTTACTCTGCACAAGTTACTGGACCTGACCACCCTTCTGGGCTTCCTACTTCGTAGGAGTTGTGTTCATGTCAACACTTAATCAAAATCAAATCTCAAAACCAATGACTTTGCAAGTGTGTAGAGGGATTTGCATACTACAAAAGCGGGGGTTATGAGCACAGATTTTTGAAGATAGTGCAGAATTATGGCTAGGTTCTTCTTCAATTGTAGTTTCTTCAATGCTGCAAAAATCACAGTGGCCATGAATTATAAAGGAAATCAGCTGCCAAAGTGGTCACTCAAAGATCTTAACCAATGTAATGTTCTTCTTTTCATTTGTCTTGTTCCTTTTTGGTGACTCAGTTTCATGATCCTGATTTGCCCCAATTTTGAAGACATGCCATTCAAATTCCATTTCTTTCTTGATTAGAAAAACAATAAGCGACTTTCCCTTTTGTTCTCCTTCTATGCCCTTCGAGTTTCAAGTTAATCACAGCAGGCAAGCACCTGTACGTTTCAAATTTTGGATGGCTCCTCCCCTTGGACGGACATCCACCCCTTTACGGCAGACAGGGCAAACAAACAAGAAAATAAAATAAAATAAAAAGGAAAAAATCAAGGAAAATGAAAAACAAATCTAGTAATCTATAAACATTTCCAATGTAATCTGTCTGGACATCGTCTTTCTTCAGCTTTGTATGAAGTCTAACTCGTTAGAGTTTCCAAAACTGGAAAAAAAAAATTGGTAGCACAGAGACGCTCCTGTGAAGTTCTGCACCTACAAAGCTTGCATCTCTAAAGTAGTATGCTCAGTCCCGTTTCCGGAGGACGCAACGGATTCCCTGTTATCTCCAGCAGCAGCCATCTCTTGGATGGGAGGAGGATTAACAATGGTCATTGGCATGGCAACATCATCGGAGAGGCGGCCTTTCATCTCCCTGTGCTCCTGGCACAGGGCACACCAATGCATGCAGCAGTGGACCAGGCAGGGGTCACATGGCGAGTTCTGCAGAAGAAGTCAGTAATGTAAGATCTGTTGGAAATCATAAATAACAGTGCTACACATTCTGTCTACTTCAACAGGCTCGAATCTAACATACAGCTACATGATATATTCTCTAAAAAGTACCTTTCTCCGATTTCTCACCCAGTAAGAATCATGAACAAATTTGAGGTGCTTGATAAGCATTGCATTGAAATATCTTAGAAATCAATTCACAGTTTAAAAGCTTCATTCTTTGCTCCCAAAAACCAGGGAAAAAATGTTAAAAGATTGGCATCCAGTGCACAGGAAGGGGAGAAAAACATAAAATGAATGACACACAAACTCAAATCGAATTAGAGCATCTCTATTTAGGATAAGAAATGAAAAGGTATGGCTAAAAATGGATAATACTGATATAGGGAACTGGAGACAGAGAACTCAATTAGAGAGAAAAATGAAATTAGAAAATTGCAACCAAGAGCCACCAACAAATTGGATAGTGTAAGGTGCTATAATTCAGACAACCACGAATACAAGTTTCAGGATGCCTTTAGATGGATGATTCTTTGTTTGACACGAATAACCTGGGTGATAGGTATAGAGGGTATCATCTTTTCAGTTTTTAATTGAACAGTTGGAATGTTCTCTAATCTTTTAGGAGGATGTGTGTCTTATCAAATTAAATTTGAATTCCACAGCTTATGACAGAAGAAACCAAGGTCGAGATTCTTATCTCAGTTAGTGCTCAGACAAAAGCAAAGAGAAATATGGGTGGTTACCTTGAGATGATATTTCTTCTGCAGTGACTGCCTAACAAGGCCAGTGTAAATTCCACACATCCACCAACTAAATAACAAGCCTTCACAAAAAAGAAATGATGACCTTGGATCAATACCATAGAAGACTGCTGTTGCAGCTGCAAGTGCAATCCCACCCTCAACAAAAATGGCATGACAAACACAAGGTGTCGTCCAGGGAGTATCTTCTCTCAACTTCTCTACATTGCGTCCAAATAAGACACATGGGCAAAAAAGTCCTGTCCAGCCTGGAGAGGCATAGAAAAGCTAGTAAATCATGGTTGAAAGTGAGATGTACAATGGAGTAAATCATGGTTGAATGTGCTAAGACAAAACAATGCTAACATGACACAAGGTGCAGTTGGCACTCAATGAGGTGCAACCCTTGAAATTCCGAGGTATTCTACACTTATCTAATGCTGTAAGACACATCTAGCACTAAAATAAGGAGATACTTGAAATAGTAACATGCTTCAAGCAGCATAATACATCATTAGAAGGAAATAACCATTGGAATTGGAGAAAAAATAGCATATGCAACTCTATTATAAGGATGAAATGCACAAGATCCAGTTCTTAAAATACAAAAACAAAAGACATTGCTCTAAGCCAAAAATCAATCATATAGCATCAGCGATAATTCTGCAAGCTTCCGAATTCAACAACTATTATCCAAAAGGCAGAAACAGGACTATAGTTTTGTTAATGCACGAGAACATCTAAAATTTACTCAGCATGTAGAGACTATAACCTCACATCATATAAAAGAAGTACTTCTGTCTCAAATGAAATGTCTTGATTTCATTGGACAGGGTATCACAGAAGATTGGGAAATAATATTTGTTTAAAGAGAAATAGGGAAATGAGAGCCAACTTCATTAGTTGACCAAAATTTCATTATCCAGTGAAGATGTGTCCATTTTCAACTTAAATATAAGTAGATACCATTTTTTGTGAATACAGTATCTTAGGAAACCAATGTTTTGTAGTTTAGAGCTTCCACTGAAGCTTAAAAAGAATATTTTAAGGACCAAAAGAATAAAGTAATTAGACGTTCAACTTGGGATTAAAGGATAACCAGATTTAAAACATGGTATATGTAGCAGCGAAATTTGGCTGCTGGAGAGTGAGTCATGAAGTTCACGACCGCCACATCTTAGAAAAAAAATGTTTTTTCCCCCAGGACCCAGTACAGGTGGTTCCCCAGGTAAACTTACAGCTTTCTGTATCTTCAGCACAGCCAAAAATCCCTGTTGTCCATGGTTCATCTGCAGGAGGCTCAAAGCTTTCAGGTAAAGGCTGTCCACATTCATTGCACTTGCGAACATCCAACTGCCCATTTGAAGATAGAAATCCAAAATGTGTCATTACCGACTTCGAAAATTATCAAATAAAAACAATGTTTCTGAATTTGTGAATAGCATGATGCAAATTGACCACTTCAGAGGCAAAAGCAGACAGCACGGAAAACAGGAGAAGGGTAACATCAGCTACATTTCCCAACTAACAGAAATTTTCTTCCCTGCCCCATTCGCTTTCCTACATCTGAAGCCAAAGTGTCTAAGCCAAAACGCTACACTAACTCGTGGCAAAAACAAGGCCTACTAACTAATTCCTTCCATCAGATTCAGGTCCTGCACAACGGCACTAGTGGTAAATTTCACACCGTAAAACTGCTCTACCCGCATCAACATGATAACCGGATCAGACTATTACAGGAAAATCTTAGCAAGAAAACATATGATGCAGACGCTTCAATCCCACTAAATTCATATGTAAAACCCTACACAAAACCAACATCTTTTGCATCTCTTCTTTTTTATATCAAAACCCGGATCAACAACATTCAAGCCTTGGTTTTCCAATATACATTGCCTCAAATAGACTTCATAACACAATTTGTAGAAAGAAATCAAAACTTACTGCTATACATATACATCATATAATACCTGAGGGACTTCAATGGGCTGATTCAGCTCGCCTGGCTTGATGTCCTCCGATGGGGATTGATCTTTGGTCAACTTCACATACCTTGACGGATTTCCCTCCTCCGCCATCATCTAATCTCCAGATCAAATACAATAGTTAAAAAAAAAATTAAATCAAACCCGCATAAAACTGAGTACAAAAACATTGAACATAAACAACTGGGAAGAAAATTGCATTTACCAATGAAATTCTAAGTCGCCACCGATTAGAATTCAGAAATGGAGTAAATTGCTAGCTATTGAGTCAAAGACGCGTTCAGTAGCTTCTAAGACTTGGCGTGAAACCATGAAAACTGGCCAAAAATTATTAATTTTTATTTTTATTTTAGTTTTTGGCTCAAAAGAATTTGAGAGTAATTTTTACTAATGAAATCTTGAATGCTCCAGTGAATAGTCAACTGTCCTTGGGAATTTTATAGCACTATACGAGGAAAGTCATCCGCCGGCGGTCATACTTGAAGCCAATGCGGAATTGCCACGTAATCCAGAAGGTAATCCAGAAAGAATTGCACCTAACATTTTTTTTATTGACATCGTCATTGGCAAAAAGGGCAGTCCAAAACTTGGGTAGATCCGATCGTTACAAGCCCAATTTGTATGATAGTATCACACCACATGATACGAGGCAAAAGGCAGAGCCAAGTCAGCCAACACCTAGTGTTAAATCAAGGTCTTCACCAGGCAAGATCATCAAAGTAATTTGGATTCTTATTATTTGTTCAATAATTTTTGCTTACACAATTTTTAATTATCTTTTTATTTTATATATCAAAAAGGTGTTACAATATTTTTTTAAAAAAAAATTATTTCAAAAGTCTATTATTCAAACGCACTCACACGATGCCGTAGACAAGGAAATTTTGGAGAAAAAAGGAATAAAAGTTTAAGAGTATAGGTTAATTTATAGAGAAAATTCCAAAGAAAAAAATGAAACTAAAGATGCATGAGAATGTAGATTAGAGCTTACCAATTGAGCTACAAGGGGGGTATGGAGGTGGGATTTTATCTTTTCTCTTTTCCCTTTTTTCTTTTCTCTTAGCTGTGGTTTGAATGAGGATTGATGAGAAGAGAGGGGAGAGGATTTGATAAACCGATTTCCCAAAGTAGTATGGCAGTTTTAGAAGTGAATGTACAAATTTGTTGTCAAAAAATTTGAAAACAGGTTGTTGGCTGTTTATGAAAACAAGGACCATATTTCTTGAAAAATTTTCTTTTACTGTCAAATTACATATTGTTGTTCTTGAACCTAGAAATTGTTAGCATAATGGTCCATTTGGATAGAAGATTATTTGAAAAAAATTATCTAAAATAGTACTATAGCACTTTTTTTTTTTTTAATAATGGGGTATGTGTGAGATAAAAAAGTAATTTTTCACTGGGTGGATTGGATGTCTTTTAGTATAATACTCTTTAGGAGATGGGGGGATGGGTTGGGACTCAAGCTAAAATAGTGAGACCAAAAGAAGAAACTCACACACAATGAGACTTGAATCCAAAATATCTAATTTATAAGTTTCAATCTTGATCACTAGACCAAAATTCAACAAGGAAATTGTATGGAAAGAAAGGAACTCGCCTGGAATGGTAACCGAAGAGAGAGCTACGAAAGGGAGGCCAACAAAGAGAAAAAATCTCCGTTCGAGAAACGGAAAGATTGTTCGACTCTTCGACAAAAAAAAGAAAGACGGTAAGATGGTAAGAGAAAAGAAAGATAGGAAGAAGATGGTTGAGTGTGACTAAAATCTTGTCATATAAAGTAAGATGTGACAAATCTTGTCATATAAATATGTGAATAAATTATTGAATGTAACCATTGGGTTTTGACTAAGGGTTCCCCCACCCTCATAGTGTAGGTGTATTAGCGAGTTTCTCCTAAACTCTTGAATTTTGAATCACCTAATTATAGTATCAGTTTCACTGTAAGAGCACATGTTTGACTTATTTTTCCAAATGAGCATGGAAAGACTCCTATATACCTCACAAATTTAGAGTAAACATCAAGTAGTCTCCTCTCTCTCCACCACGAGAGTAAACATCAAAAACAGTGATTATACATCAAATTTTTCATTTTTACATCACTGTGCGAAGACCTTGAGCATTGTAAATTGTAATTGGACTACCAAGTTAACCATCCTCGCATTCGCTTTTGCTGATCAGGCTAATTTCACGGGAACTGATGATAAAGGGTGCACAATGGATTCAGTTCCTCTGCAATTGCAGGGGGAACCACAATGTGCTGTGAACGATCTCTGACTGGTAGAAATCATCTAACTTGATTTTGCTTATAGTAAATTTTGATATGGATGGCCGAAACCAAGTCGAACTGATCCGACCTGATCTCGGACCCTCCACTGCACAATGGACAGCCAAGATCAAGCCGAGCCGCTCCCACCTGATCTTAGATCGTCCACCGCATAATGCAGTGCCTCCTTCAACTGCAGGAGATCCGCATCCGTAGTCAATTGGTTCAAATCAGAAGATCACAGCAGTTTTTTTTTTTTTTTTTTGGTTGGGGGGGGGGGGAGGAAGCGGAGAGACGAACATTTTGAGAAAAGAAAAGGTCAAGATATCTTTCATGAGATAAAAATTGCAGTGATACCTACTCCTGCAAATGGGAAAAAACATACAAAATATATATATCTAAAGTTATAATATTCAAATGAATATACTACTAAACGGATAGAATTGTAGAGTTACAATTGCTCTGTTTAGTGTTTACAATCATTTTGGCATGTGATAACATGCAATCGTTTACTCTACAGGAAATCGTCCAACACATGCTTCCACCTCTCAGTATGCAGTAATCTCAGTGTCTTCATCTCCTTGTTCTCAAATTTTTGCTTGCTCTTCAAGTTGTTCCTGTTAAAGTCACCAGTATCATCACATCAGACGATCATGTCCACAGCAAAGGTATTCCAGAGGAAACAAAAGGAGGTGAAATAACAAAATTGCAAGCTTGTTTCTGCAATTCTGCAATAAGGAAGCTTTAACTTGCAAGAAAAGGTAAGAGAAGCCCGAGATGCTTTCTTTCAAGAAGTAGAGGAATGGAGGGTAAATATTAGAAATTGTGTTTATTGCAATAGACTCGATTCTGAAGTAATGTTAATTGTTCTACTGTAGAAAATGCATAGTGAACAAAGGGAAACAAGGAAATTAGAACTGACCTCTGTCACGAAGAAAGCATGGAACCCATATGGAACTCTATTAGGTAATTCAACAACAGCAACAGGATCAGCTGACATTGTTTTTGCATCAATCACATTTACAGCTGACTTTCTGCACCCATTAGATGGTTATTTTTGTCAAGTAAATTGTAGATTACATCTGACATCAGGTAGAGAAACATGCCACTTAGAGAAGTTCATTTGATCATCCATAAACTTAGGAATTGCCTTCTTAAACAAAATACAGGATAGGAAGAGACACTTTGGAGTGTATGATTCTTTAGGCCCTCACCACTATAAAAGGAAAAAGACCTAGAACACATGAAAGAAGAAGAAGAAAAGACACTTGGAAGAAAGAACAACAGAACAATCCTGACTGAATACATGCAATCTTTGGTTGCTTTAAAGATATGCTACTTGTTAAACTTAACCTCTTGCCCAAGCAATTTGCTAATATTCAGGTTGATCGACAGCCTCAACCAAGCTATGAACCAACCTCATAGCTAGATCAGCAAATATAGACATAGCAATGAAAGCAAATACTCATATCCACTAACTGAAGCTACAAGAGACTATTATTTGCATTTTAATTACCTGAAGTGTCACAATGACAAAGTAAACTGATCAAAATATCACTTCACATGTGCTACCCCCATTTTTTCAATGAATCAGCATAGACACAAGCATAGAGCACAAAGCGGGGGAAAAAAACCAGAGAGAAACACAAAAAAGAGCACATAATACACATTGCTATGAAGTACTTTACAATTTGGAGCTTATACTCCTCCTTTTCTAAATCTCTTTTCCTTTATTTTGCAATTTCTTTCTTTTGGCCACACACAATTTAAAAAGATAGTAGGCTTTTCAGTATTGAAGAAAATAGGCACAGGCAACATATTATAGGATTAGACGAAATCACCAAGTAAGATCAGACAATATTATTTTTAGAGATTTATAGAGTGATACTTCACTTTTAATCTAGTAGTGTTTGCGTCTGAGACATATGATGACAATCATTTCAAAGTTTGGGTGTAGGAAGAGTCAAACAAGTACCCAGTCGATTCATCATGTATGAAGAATATCAAGTAGCCATCATCCTCTTCAGATGTAATACCAGGCTGGCGTGGAACAAAGATAGCCTCCGAACCAAACCTTCCTGGTCCCAAGTCAATGACACCTTGAACATTACCGCCTACTTCAATTTTTGTTTTACTGGTCTCTGGTTCAGCATGCAAATCAAATTTGGCAATCCCTGTGACCTTGGCAATGCTGTCCAATATGGTCCCATATACATATTGTTGTTTCCTGTGCTTGCAGAAGTGGATCCAGTCATGCAGATGGAAGTCAGAAGTGTAGAATAATATTTGACAAAGAAATTAAAAACCCAGCCAACATTAGGACAGATTGACAAAGGCATCAGAAAAGTATAAAAGAGATCCTTCTTGTGCTCAGAGAGAAATTTTGACTTGCCCTCATAAGGCCATTGATTACCAGCATAATCCACATGCACTATTAAATATCAGAGATATAAAGAGAGTGGCATAATTTACATTAGCTGCAGACCAACTAAACACAGTATAGAACCCACCTTCCAGTGTAGCTCTCATTCACCCTAGGAAAATCTACTGCAGACTCTGACAGTTTCTTCTGTGAAGCTAGACCATTTTTCAGGTTAAATCTCATTTCATACCTAATAAGTAGAACCAAATTAGGAACGCCTTTCATAAGCTGAAACAGTCAAATATAGTCAAGGGATTACATTTCTCTTACAGCTCATTTGAAAAATTTTCAAGCTTCTTTTTCACAATGCCGCTAACCAAGTCCAGGTCTGGGTTCTGCAGACGGCAAGTGATAAGAACAACCTCATCTCCTTCTTCCCATGCATTGGCTGGTTACCACAAAGGTAGTGTCCAATTATCTTCCCAGATCATGATCAGGAAAAAATAACTTTCAACAGTAAAAGTTTGAGTTTTAACAATAGGAGTTAATCAGTTTGTTCTATTAACAAGATGCAATCTTCAATCCTTAAACCATATAGGCATATATTGGTGCTGAGTCATGCATGGGAAACATATAAGATGCGATAGGTAATTAAACCTTGATACTTAAGCATATGTACAAGACAGCATAATGAGAAACACAAAAGGATACTGAAGCAAAGCCATTGTTTACTGCTTTGGAATGCGCTGTGTATATTGGTGTCGACATATTGTCTGGAACTAAATCTGGTTTTTAACTTTTATAACAATTCAAACCACTAAACAAGAAAAATCTCTTTATCAAAAATCAAAAGAAGTTACAAACTTCTCTGCTTACATAAATGCTTTTGCAGTGTGCATTAGGATTGGCCTAGTTATTACTGAGAAAGCAGTACCTCTTGAAGTAATAATTTTCAATTTCCAGATGAGTTTTTAGATTCCTAGTGGAATCAATGAAGCAAAAAGTAGAAGTCATTACCTTGCTGGACTATGATCAAAACTTCCTCGGTGGGTCCATAAGTCACTGATTACTATGTCTATAATATTCAGAAGCGTATGAAACAAATCAAGCAGAAGTGCAATTTTCTCAAGGAGGTCTGCCTTGAGTTTTGATAGGGTTGTGCTACCAAGCTTGTGTTATTGTTCTTTACTAAGCTGCCATACTATAAACAAACTTAATGGAGTTCCAAGAATCAGAGGTCTTTCTTAAAATGCCAATCACGTCCATTGATTTCCAGTCTTCAAGCAGGATGTTCTGACTATAAAGAGTCTTCTAAAGAAGCCAGAAACTGGATTTAAATTCCAAAGGCACCACAGGCTGTTCATGTTGAAGTAGCTAAAAGATCATTCAAAATGTTATCTCTTGCAAGGCAGACAAACTAGAAAATTGAACATGAAACTTTGCATTTGAGAAGTGATACCTACTTTTGTTGGACTTCCAAAAACAAAATGTTACTTGCTCTTCACAAAGTTGTAGTACAAGATGAGCAAATGGCTGAACCTCATGTATACATGCAATCTAAGGAGCCGTTTGGTTCGAATTCCACTATCACTATCACTATCGGTATCATAGAGTGGTCAATGATGATAAAAACTCACAGTGTGTTTGTTAATGCGGAATGAATTTTTTAATTTATTATTTTTCTTTTTCATGTTTTCATTTTTTCTTTTCTTTTTTCTTTCCATTTGTGGAAATAATAGCATTTTATTTTCTTATTTTTGCATTTAATGAGAATAAAAGGGTAATTAAGATGGTTTAAGAAGAATAAGATGGCAACTAAGATGATTCCCTAGTAACAGGTGGGTAATCAAAAAACCCATAGAATAGGCCTATCATTCCCATTAATTCATTCCCATTGACCCTAACCAAACATTTTATATGGGTATAATTGAATTTGAAACCCATAGTGGGGGTTGAAACCTATTTACCAAACACCCCCTAAGTTATCCAAGGCTCTATACTCCTCCATTCTTCTCCAAAGTGAGTTTTCACTTAAGGACCAAAATCTTCACAAATTCAAGATTTCAAGCAGCATGCTTCAGCGTGTGGTTTCTTAAGAAATTTTGTGTTGCTTTAATATAAACAAATTTAATCTCACAAGTTTCGTTTTTGCAAGACTCATTGTGTTGGGTTTCTTTTGCTTGGAACAGTTGCCTGTGTTGGCAGGACCTAAATCAGAGACAAATATAGCGTATGACAATCAACCTGTGTCCCTTGAGGATGATATTCAAGAGCCATAACTGTACTGTTCTTATCCTTGTGATCATTTTACATGTAACACTTCAAGTATATATGCAACTAAACCAGAGTTAACAAGAATTATAAAAGAAGATGCAGTAATCTGTAGTTTCATGATTAGCAAATGATAAGAAAATTCACCAACTCACCATTATGGAATATAAAGCAATTTGGCAGCTCAAACCATTTAATCAGAGCATCATTCTTTGAGTACCGTGGAAGAACACCAAAACGAGCGTTCTTAGTTGAATCAAATGTGAATATTAGCTTTTTATCCTTCACCATTTCCTGAAATACCAAAAATGAGATATAAGCAAAACTTGTTAATCACAATTTTACAAATGCTGAATATAGGAGGTACAGTGTTAGTTCCTTATTATATTAAACATAATCATATTTATCTCATAACATTATTGAAATCATGTATCAATCCCCTTGAGAGCGAGCTATATGCTTTTATAGATATACTTTCTTCTTTCGCAAAATAGCATGACCAAACAGCCTGAAAAATGCTAAAAGTGAAGACAAGAACTATGTGGGAGGAGAATCAACTAGGACAGTCCGCAAGTAAAAGGGTAGAGTGCTAGGAGTGTATGCATCTTACATGCTATTGAAAATATCCAGGATTTCCTCAAATACCCTCATTTTCAGAATATATACATCACTCACATCTAAATTCTTGGATACGTCACAGAAAACATGAGGCTATTCAGATCTAGGATTTAACTGAAAATCAAAATCCATACGTGGAAACCAAGCGTTTAGGTTAAAAAGAAATATAATTCAGGTACTGAACAATTTGATCCAATAAGTTCATCTTTCATCCGGACATCCCACAAAAAAGGGAATGAACATACAAAAAGCTCCAGCAGATCCCAGAAAAAGTATGTTTTATATCTGAGAACACTTGGGAAATTTTAGAAGAGAAGAAAAAGCATAATGAAATTCAGTAAGAGTGCTCAGAAAAGAAAACACAAAAGCCCATCATCTTTCATGGAGCAACTTGAAAGGACAACAATTGACAACGCCCTTTTACTACCTAATAGCCAACCACAGAATAGGATTTTGTGCATTTCTTTACCAAAAGTTCCAAAGGAAAGATGATGATTACCTACTGGATACTTGCACTGTAATGCCATCATCTAGCCATGGACCAATTACCGTCTTATACTTAGATTTAACTTCATTTACTGGAGCATGTGATTGACAAGCACTTGTTTCGTCAGTTTTTTGAATTCTTAAGTTCTACACTTTGTGCAACCAGACTTAAGTGTAATGCTTGATACACTGTCAACTAAACAGTACTAAGTTATCAATGTTCAAGCTCCTGTAAAGCTGAAGCGTAAGAACTTCCAACAAGAAAGTTCCTTCATATGCCAATCGCTCCAATTCCAGAATGAGAAGTTGTCAAGGCTAGAAACTAATTTCTTCTTAAAAAAATGACAAGATCAAAAGAAAGTCAGAGCTTTGAATAAGTTCATTCCAATATAATGACATTTACAGGCATTGACCAAAGTGCCTCATTAAATGTAACATAACAAAGCTCCTTGCTCACGAGTAGATTCCTTCCCATCTCAAAGCTCCTTTATATAAGAGGTAACAGAATTGCTAATTCTGCACTGGATGATACTCTCCTCTTTCTATTCATGTATTATTTTAATTGCGCGGAACTCTTCATCTTTTAGAGATCCTATGTGTTTCCAATCCAAGAACAGGAAGAACACAACAATATGGCTCTTGGATAGTCATATCTACCTAGGTAACAATTTGAGTCAAGCAGATCATCAGATTTGAAAAGTAATTTTTCTCTAAAACAATTTGACTGATAGAGATGTGAAACAGTATGCTTTTCCAATGAGCTATAAAAAATAGGAAAAATCACCATACCTTTGGTCTGAAGTACAATGGGAGATCCATGAAAATTGCATAGTTTTCAGTGATGGCAAAGTCATGCATCATAATTGGGTCTGATATTGTAATTGGCACAGGATCATCCATTACTCCATCCTTGGATATTATTCTGTATGTGATATATGGCGGTGTGTGTGAATACCCAAACGTGAACATCTCACCTGCAGATAAAACTCTTGTAAGGGAACATATGATACCAAAATACAGAAAGACTACATCAGCCAGTTTCATAATCTCCAAGACTACAGGATTAGCTTTGCTACAAACCATTAAGACCAGGGTATTGTCCAGCAAACTGATGGATTCTAACCAACAACCCAAATTCTAGAGTCTGCAAAACTAGCTGTAACTAACCAAAGCCATGCATAATGAAATTAATATCCACATGCTCAATTCAAGAAATTGAGGATTTACACACATTGGATATCTCTTACCAGTAAACGGGTCAACCTTTGGATGAGCAGTAAAGGAATGTGTCAATCTTTTGTCGTAATCCAGCAGGCCTAGAGTTTGTAGATCTCCATCTTCTAAGACCTTGAGCACATCTGCAGGTGAAATAGAGATAAAATATGATAGTGGTATGAACGAAGCAGCCAATTTGTTGATTATATTATCTAAATCCTTCAATATTACACAGTTGAACTAACACTATAATTTTAATATCAGCTATCATTTAAATAAACTGGAAAAAACTGAAACAACAGGATTTTAAGATTATCTAATTAATACTGTGACATTCCCAGAGGAGCAAGAAATGGTGAATGAAACAAGCAAATAAGGAGCAATTATTGATCCTTGGAAAAATCCAGAGCAACAGATTACCACATTTACTTGTTCAATAAAAAGAGAAGAGAAAGCAGGCATACATGGTTTATCAGCCTCCTGAAGCGCCAAGAGCTTCCCATGGTGATAGATTAGAGCTGTATTTGCTGGAAGTATAAGCCAAAATATATTTCATATTAGTAACTTTCATGTAAAGCTACAAAATAGATACATGAAGATGATTGCTAATCATGTTAGCAGTTACTCCTTGTTGGATTTTCAAACAATTAATCTAGTCACTGGAAGCTGAACAAGAAACTGATGCACTTCCAGAAAAAAGAACATGAGGAAAAAAGAAAATATTGCATGGTGGTGTGGAATATCTCTTCTCTCTTTCTGCATTTGGCTAAAAAAACAAACCTGATGTTTGCAAATGTTTTACCTGTTCCAGTTCCATAGGTCATATCTAAAACTTTTAGCTTTCCTCTAAGAATTTGCATATTAACCATGAATAATCCAAACAGCCCTTTGAGATCGCCAACCTGCAGAGGTGGAAATAAAGGACTTACAGTGAATGTGATGCATAAGTTCGCCAAAATGATATACCCCAGGAAAAACCAAATTAAGAAACTTCATGGGAACTATCAAAATCATCCCACTAAAGTTTGTTACGCCCGTGGATGATCACTTTTGGAATTTTATGTTATTCTGGGTAGTTTCAAAAATCCACTAGGATTGTAATGCTTCACTATTTTTAACAATTTGGTTGTCCAGAAGTTGATGTTAATAAGAATTGGAGCTCTGGTTGCTTCTACAACAAGTAATTACTAGCAACAGGACATAAACAATATACCATGATCTGTGCACACTTTAGACTATTTGACTGTTCTTTGTAATGGACTACTACTATTCACATTTACATGAACACAGAAGGCTAAAGATCCCATTTCAACACACAACAATTCCAAATTTCCAATTCAGTAACTCTGGTAATCATCCAAAGGAACAGCAGAAACCATTTTACTTCTATGTTTGAACGTGTTTCAATAGTGGACTTAGTTTCCAGTAGTGACCTGCGCTTAGTCAATGTGTTCAGAAGAAGGTACCTTTTTCCTCATCAACAAAGTTGTTCTTTTCTTGCAACATCTTTGGCTTTAAAATAGAAAGATTGCTGGAGAAAATTCTTTCTCTTCCCATCTGGGGTTCTTTTCTCTTTTATCCATTTAATCTTTTTAGCTTGTAACCACAATTATCACAGGTGGAATTCAAAACATTATATCCTCAAGGCAATAGTTTGCCTAAGAAATTCTGCTAACACCTCTCCAATTGTCAACATTTAATGCCAATCATCAAAAGCAAAATACACAGTCAGTACTTTTGAAATTAAATGCACAATCTTAAATCAGAACTCTTAGAAACAGAGGTTTTAAATGAATAAAATGTTCAGCCATATACTATTAAGTACCATGGGGAGCTGTCCCATTATTAAGATGGAAACAATAAGTAAAGATAAGCGAACAAAGAGAAGAGAGAACCAGTAAAAGGAAAAGACTAGCCATTGAAAATGACTTGCTCAGGTTGCATAGATACCTTCATGAACTTCGATCCTCCAAAATATTCTTCTTGTTTAAGCCTTGATGTCTTCACGTACCGGGAGACATATGTTGCTTTTCCATCTTTTATGCGTATACCATGAATCATTCTAGAGAAAGAGAAGTTCAAAATAATCCCCAAAAAGATCCAACATGATGTTAAATAAAGATTAATTTAAACCAAACAAGTGCCAAGTGGTCCGAAAAGGAATTTTTAGGTAAAAAGACTGAAGTCACTGAACAGGCTACAATAGATGACAGATGAATTAAGAGAAGTGTCATACTTGTTTCCCCTTCTGGTTAAGCAAATATGTCAAGATCATGAAAGGTAAAGGTAGTCGTCATTTTTTTTCTCACTGTCAAACTGGTAAATCACTCCACTGTATCACTCTCATAAAACAAATGTGGTCTATAAGTGTATTACCTAGATAACAGATTCTCTGTTTTGTGTAAAATAATTGATATTCACATATGGTGATGAAAGTCCATGCTTCTCTTATCCCAATCGTTAGGATCTAAAGAAGTTCTGATCAAATGAAATAATTATTTAACATCTTTAGTTTCCAACAAATTTGGCGGGACAAAGGTAATTTATACTTCATACAGGGGTCAGATGAATGAGAGACAAAATACTATTTGTAGTCCATCAGTCACACATCACTAGTAACTCATGAATGTGTAGTCTGTATCTTGCATCAAAGAATCATAAACACGTACCCATCTCCGTCAAACCTGCACAGGAGAAAAATGAGGTTAACTGGAGAAATGCAATGTACAGCTAATTTCTGATGTATCTATACATTCCATCCTGGCATGATGTACAAACATCCAAGTATATTTGAACCGAAACAACATAAACACAACATACAAGTAAAATGCTGAAAATAAATTACTTGCACCTGCTCTCGTAGAAGGTGCAACTCTCCAGGAGGAAGATTTAGGAGCAGTGGATGAAATGAGGCCAGTCAGAAGTACTATTAAGAAAGAAAATTAGCTTACCAATGGTATCCAGCCACAGGAGAAAACTTAGGATTGGGACCGACTCTTACAAACTCGCCATTGAGGCATTCCTGCAATGGAAGGATTTTCATATGTCACACAGCAAGCAACAATGAAGGATAAACAGAGCTTGATCACAGCATAGAGTCCACATATTTATTCTCTTTCAAAGCATCATGATTCAAACTTTATCAGCATCTGCTATGTCCAGTTGTCCCACTAAATTTATACCACATAAACACATGTAATTAAGGGCCTGTTTGGTTAGCAAGTTTTTTGCCTAGTTTGTATAAAACTTGTTTTTTTCCTACTTTAGCTACAGGAACTCTCAAAAAACTTCCAAAATTCTACACACCCAAAAAACTTCCAAAATTCACACACCAAAAAAACTACACAAAAAAACTTTTTTCCTCCATCTCTTTCCTTTTTCTTACACAAAAAATACATACAAAAAACACTCACCCGCACCACCATCACCACCATCATCATCCAGGCCATCACTCTTTTTTTTCTTTTTTTTTCCTTCCTTCTTCTTCTTCTTCTTCCTTCTCCTCTCCCCTCCTCCTCCCCTCCCCTCCCCAGAACTGGTCTGATCTGGTGACCAGACCTGGGGAGGGTGGAGGAGGAGGGAGAAGGAGGGTGGGGGAGGGGAGGGGAGGGAGGAGGGAAGAGGGAGGGAGGGAAGGAAAGAAAAAAAAAAAAAGTAGTGCGCCGGCGGTTGGTTGGGGGAGGGGAAAAAAGAAAGAAAGAAAAGGGAAAGGGAAAAGAAAAGGGAAAAGGAAAAAGAAAAGGAAAAGGAAAAGGAAAAAAAAAGGAAAAGGAAAAAACAAAATTTATCACAAAAATTTTTACACATCCAAAAATAAATTTCTACAAACTTCTACAGTAAGTTACAGTAAAGTTTTCTACAAACACCCAAAAAACTCATTACCAAACGGGCCCTAAGTTTCTAATTATGCAATTTGTCTATTTGCATGTTTCTTTAGCTACAAAACATGTTATACTTAATGCCTGATTACCCAGTTCTTGAGAAGGAGCAATCGTGTAGTCGTAAGTTGCATCAATTCATTTTTCCCGTTTTCTATAAAGTGCCTACGTTGTCTGTAGAAACCAAGTTTTCACATCACAATCCGAGCAAGTGCAGCTAATTTTCACTTTTTTTTAAAAAGAATATTACGTCTTAAAGTAATTAGTGATACAAACAATTATTTCTGCAAAACCATACTAGTGCTTTACTTAGATCTATTGGCTAAAGACAAAGTGAAAGGTGAGGAAAGAAACCTCCTCTATCAATAAGGCAATCTCAAAGACTATTCTACCAGCCCCAGCATGCTAATCTGGCCATCTTCAACCACTAATATTTACTCTATATGCGCCTTAAGTAATGATTACCATCTAGTTTATTCTTATACTTATCTGGGGTATAGGAACTTGAATATGATGCGCTTGGTCATATTCAACTCTACAAGATAAGTGAGTTAATCCTTCAATTCCTCTCAAAAGTTCAGATTTTGCTATTGCACAAAAGACACTCTTATACACAAGTGCTCCTATAAATTATCGTAGCACATCAAGACATTATCTTACAGTATCAAAAAGCATTCTACCACTTCATCAACCATCTATGGTGGCCAAAATTGGTTACGGTGACAGCACAGTAAATGACCCATTCAGAGCTGTCTCAATATTATTGACAATAGACAAAAATTCTGTGTTTCATATACTCTTGAGATTAGGTCAAAAGGAGCATCTAGTAACAAAAGCTAGGCAGCGAGTCAATCAAGAAGAAGCGTGAACGTACCAAGGAAGTTATGTTGAAAAAAAGAAATGTAATTACTGGTAACTGACCGTGAAAACACCACAACAATTACTTAGCTTATACTGCGCCTGGATAGAAAATAGGACATTTCTATTGCTTTATTTTCTTTCATTCGAGAATAAGTTAACCCTTTTGGTAGCATTCCTACAATCTGTTACTTTTAGTTAATCCTTTTCTTGGAATGTATATTTACTCAACCATGCAATGGAATTCAAAATCTAATGCCAAATTATTGTTTAATGACTAGACGTCTGTAATGCCACCTTAATCTGGGAAAAGTAACATCCATAGTTTAATCAAAGTCAGAGCAATTTAATCCCGTTTATAATAATTTAATAGCCAAAATAAGCACATAAATAAATTAATCAAACAAAAGGACATTCAAAAATGGAGGGGGAATTGTATACTGCCTCCAGGATAGATTACCGTGCCATTAGTTTAATATAATCATACAACTAAAGGTTTACACTGACTTAACCGTAAGCTACCCTGACACACCAAAGAATCTCCCATAGGTATCATCCTAGAATTCATCGAAAACAAGAACCCACAAAACTAAAAGCAATTCCAATTAGAATCACATACTCAAACTTTAAAATACCAAAAATTAAGTTAGACTCACCGGTAGATGACCCTTAACAAGAAGGTCCTTACAAGGAGGAGTTTCATCAACAGGAGCAAAGTTCCCATTCAGATAATGAAGAGGCTGTTTAGAATCATACATCAACTTCACCACCACTTTTTCCACCAAATCTATCAACTTTGCAGTAAATCCATTCTTGGGTTTTGGATTCACAACCACCACTTCTTGTTTCCCCTCAATTCTCTCAACCACTTCCTCTCCTTCTGTCCTACCCATTTTTTTTTTTTTTTCAATTTTCTCTCAATTCTAAGACCAACCGTCGTGCTTATCCCTTTACTACTCCTTATCCCTGCCCAAAAGTCCAGCCAAATATGCTTGTTTTGTCAGTTTTTTAGGCAGATAGCATATTCTTGAAAGCAAGAATTGTCAGTTTTCTGAACTTGTGGTGAGTGTGAAGTGTGACGAAGAGTGTAGAGAGATGAGAGAAGCGTTATTTCGTCTAATGTCATTCTCAATAGTGATCAAATCGGCAGGAGATTATTGCTGATTCGGTTTTTTGCCTTGCTGCCTCTGGTTGGTGGGCCTGGCCTCCACGTTAGCGGGTGTCTTGTCGGATCGTGTGGTTCCATGCAATGGTTTTGGTGCTATACGCTCGGTGGGATCTTTTCATTTCCCTTCGTGTTTGGGATCATTTCAGAAACCTCCCTCAAGATATCTCATAATATTATTTAGCACCTGTAAAATTTTAAAAATCTCACTTACCTCCCTTAAATTGATATTTTTTTGGGCAATATTTTAGCCCTTCGAAGAAAAAGTAATAGAGATAAAATTTTGCTTCTAATATCACCCTTACGTTATCCTATTTATGAAACTGACATGAAAAATAAAAATTTTAAAATAAGATTAAAAAGTGAAGCTAAAAATCTATGAATTTCCTATGTTGTTTTCCCAAAAAAAAAATGCATAGACAACTTTTTGATATTTGATCATGAGATTATTCTTTATTAATCTTTTCAATACTAGCTTATATATATATTTTTTTTCTATAAGTAGGCTTTATATGCAATCTATACATATAAAAAAGATTATTTTAATTTTGAGTACAACTTGAATTACATCATGTATTAAAATATTCTTTTTTAAAAACATTGCTTGACTTCTGTAAATCCGTTTTGCAAAAATTTTTGAGGTGCAAATTACTTACCAAAATCTTTTTAAGTGGTTGAAATTAATAGATTTTACTTAACCATGCTCTTTGCTACGCCACCACTATTTGGATACAGAGAAATACGGCCAATATTGGATGGTCATTTCTTAATATTTTTTGTCTAAAAATTCTCTTTTTATTTGGAATTTACGGTTAAATAATTACCAAAAATGTAAGGGCAATATCGTCAATTCATGACCATTGATGGGGACATCTAGCATTGTCAAGCTAATAGGGGAAGTAATTGAAATTTTAAACATCTTGAATGTGTCAAGTGATATTAGAAAAAATCTCTCTAAAAACCTTAAGAGAGGTCTTTGAAACTATCCCTTCTTGTTTTTCTATTTCTAGCATTGAGGTGAGGATTCATCTTAAGAGTGTTCATACAAAGGCCAATCAACTAATTATTAGAGAATTGATTTGAGGAATTGTTTACTGTGAATGGTTGGCTACTCTATAAGGAGAATAACAGAAAGAAGAGTTGGTAAATTTTGAGAAAGAAGGAAATTAAATGATAGTATCTAGCTTTCAATTTGCAACAAAAGTGTTGAATGTGTAATACGAGAACATCATTAGGGATTTGGTTTGATCAAGTTAATCTCGACTTAGGCAAAATTCATTTGTATAAGTTTATCTTACGGGCCTACTTGTAGAGCATGTAATATATGCAATAACGAGATAAGTTTTCCTGTATCATTACACACTACCCATGGTCATATAACTATGTAATTATAAATTATTGCATACACCACGTGATTTATCAGTAAGATATAAAACAAGCTTATACAAGTATTTTCCCATTTTGACATAGTATTAGATATAAATGCGTTTTGACATTTTTGTGTACAAATCTATGAGTAATCTAATCTAAAACCCTTGCACGGGGGAGTTAATATTAGCATATAATTAAGTTATTACTCTAAATTTGTAAATGTTATGTTTCAGAAGATATAAGCAACTAAGGAGAGATGTATGGTAATATGTGTTATATTTGATAAATACCATGAACAATCATACTTTATTTGTTGGTGAATAAACATATAAGTGCCTATCGTAGCATTTTGATAAGTTCACCTTGAACCATGTTTTAATCACTGTCTTGAACTGAAAATTGAGTCCTTCCATGTTAAACAATCTTCTCCTTTTTGTGCCTAGTGTCTATAGTTGTTTTCCGGTTTCATTAGTGAATTCCTCCCTAAAAAGTTTTCTTCTAGGAATTTATTTCTTATTCATCTGAAGATGGATTACTTGCAAGGTATGATCTAGTATTTCTACTCTCCTTTTCAGGAACCTAACTTCTTGCAGGGAATTGCACCAGAAGTTTCTTTGCAAGCACATCTTGGGGCGGTACGAGCCTAAGTGTATAGCTAGATCCCGCAGTGGCTTCCATACCGATCTTATTTCTGAAGGGCACCATATGGTTATAGCCTCCAGAAATGGGGCACTGTTGCCGGTCTCATATGGTTAACCGGCCATGATTTGATCAAAAATATATATATATATATATATATATATATATATAAAAGGTTTAAATGACATATTCTACATTAATTTTAACACCATATATGAGACTCACAAAGTTTTATATTATTTTTACAATGTGTTAAAAATGTCGTACATCTTGAACATATGATATTACATCTTGTGGAATTAAACAAAACTGGTACAAACATTTTTTTTGGACCATCGGGCCCCTGGTCCCTTAGCCTTCCTTCTTAGTGTACTTAGCTGTCAAATTCTCTTCCTTGTGAAAGTCGAACAAGACTAACAACCCGTTTGGTTGGAATTCCACAATGGCAATGGCAATGAGTATCAAAAGTTCCTCAATGGTAATAGGTTTTGGCTATTCCTTTTCATTTGCTTGGTAATTAGGTTGCAATGGGAATGTATTAAATATTTTCCATGTTTTTTATTAATACAATGGATTTCCTATTTTTCTTCTTCATTTTTTCTTTCTTTCTTCATGATGCGATCAGCTGATCTCTGGAGCCAAACCACCAACAAGCACCGCGCTACAACCACATCCTATGACATCACAAAACATAGTAGTCCCCAAAACTTCACGAATTTATCTCAAATGCTTCAAATCATCTCACCAATTTTAATAAAAGCAATTTCAATTGAAATTCAACAAACTTTTTTTTTTTTTCAAGTTTGTACAAATTTGAAAACCCACCACCATCACCATCAATTGCTACTCAAAAACATCAACTCATCAAGAGCCCAACATCTTGCCACAACCACAGAAATCAACCCAAAATTAAGAAACCCTTGGACAGCTAAAATCCAGTCAATAACTAGCGAAAAGAAGAAGAAGAAGAAGAAGAAGAAACTCAACCATCTCTTGCTTGGGTCCCATGGTTGACCTATGCTGGGGGAGAGCCGATGGGTTAGTTGACCTATGCTGGGGGAAAGCCGATGGGTTAAGGAACAGGCGAGGAGGCAGAAACAAGAGGTATTGGGTGGTGAGGACAGAGCTGAGAGAAGTGTCCACACAGAGAGAGAGAGAGAGTTTTGTGGAGTGAAGATTAAAAGAATATCTTTTCTTTTATTTTTTTGGCTTGGTGGGTAGTCCGGGCAAAAGTGCCCAATTTACTTTGGAATGGCCATTGAAGACTTTTTGGTCTTCCATTACCATAGATTCATTACCATTGTAATGTTCCAAACACTATCTATGACAATCATTGATGGTCATACGCATTGCCTCCCCCCAAAACCCTCCAACCAAACGGGTAGTAAAACAATTTTGCTCTTTACTCTTGTTTTACTTTCTTACGCTTACCCTTCCATGGCCTTTGATTATTCTTTCCCCTTTGATTATTCTCCTTTTGTAGGAGAGTTTTTAGTTTTCTTACTACTTCCTCCATGGCCTGAATATGGAGGATGGACTCCTTGCCTGGTCTTCACTCTGTCCATAGAGCATTTGGCCGGATTGTCTTCCAATAAGAGCCTTGGAGACACCTTCCGTTTGGTCCATTGGCAGTCCTAGTGTTTTAAGCGTTTGTAATGTAACCCTAGTTTAGGCAAGTAGGCAGTGACGTACAATTTTCCTACAAAACTCCAAACTATTGATCATCAATAGTTTGGAGTCGTCTACGAGAACCTAACCCCTCCAATGAATAGGTTGGGTTTTCCTAACTCAATGCATTAAAATCCATAACCCAGTTGACCTAGCTCTTCCTTCAAAATTAGTAGGCGGATTGGATGGGTTTTTGGATTTTGGGTTTAATCGTCAAAATTGAGATCAACTTCTAAATTGGGTGATAACCTGCAAAATGTTCAAATATAACTGGTAAAGGAGGTGGAATTTTATGCTTGGGGGAAGATCGATACTTAAGGCACTATTTTCTAGAGACAAAATGAAAAGAAAGAAGCTCTCAAGTCTCCACTAAGAAAATTCTTGTGCAAACTAGAATGAATTCGTGTTGAAAACCAACCTCCCTTTCAAAGATATTTCCGGCAGACCTGAATGCGTTTTGAGAATACTTAAAATTGAAGCATATTTTTTGAAGGCATACTATTTCCCATGCATTAATTATGAGGGGATTTATTTTTTACCAAACATGACAAATGAAGGTCAACTGTGCTGGAGGGAAGCTAGTAAGCGTATAAAACTTGAAACTCGTGTTTAATCAGTTCGAGGCTAGACTTGCAATATTTTAGTTCGGGTGTAAATCACGATGAAAATTATAGAGACTTTCTGCCAAAAGAAAAAGAGCGAGAACAACTATTAGACATATCTTATATATATATCTATGTGAAACTCTTTTATTGGTTCCAAATGACAGAGACATGTTAAATTAAATCAAATGGAGTTCTTATATATTCACGTGGAACTCTTTTATTAATTCAAGAATAATTACTAGACATGTCTAGTAGTTGTTTCGGGCCGACATAAAATTAAATCAAATGGAATCCCTATATATCCATATAGAACTCTTTTATTGGTTTAAAAATAACTATTACAGGCATGTCTAATAATTGTTTCAAGTCCATATAAAATTTTCCGAGAGACAAAAATTAAACCATCATTCATGATTACGGTATTCATCATAAGTATAAAATAATCCATCAAGACTGAAAATTGAAGTGTCCAATGTGTCCAATTTCTGACTTCTCTATTGGATCAAAACACTGCAAGACAACATCTAGAATATCCAACTTTTATAAGCTTTGCCGTTAGATTAGCATTTCGCAGTATTTCAAATCTTCATCAGACTTCTAGATAATGAAACTAGAACGTTAATCTCGTTGGCAAATTCCTATGAATTTGCCAGATACAGAAACAGAAATAACTTGTGAAAGTCAACCTTCGTTCCATACCTCAATAACGTCAAACTCGTTGACAAAGTGTCAAGCTGGTGATAACATTACCTGACTATACTTGCCTAACAAAAGTTATAAAAAAAGAGAAACCTTTTTTCAGGTCAAATATTCATCCATAACCTCACTAGGTCAACATAATTTACACTTTGATTAATTAACCAAAATATTAACATTGAAGTTGACTTCTAGTAATTATTCTTGCTAATTTCTTATATTTCTTCTGGTCTTCATTATTATGACTAGTGCCAAAGACACACACGATGATGTTTGTGCAAATAAACCGTGGTATTTTAACTTTTTTTTTTAAATAGTAACAATGTTTTAGAGGCAGTTGTTTCGTCAAAATGTGTTTGGATAGTTGTGATTAATAGTAGCAAAAAGTGCTTATTCCAAACCCTCACTTCTGCCTTCAAGTGTATTAAAGATAAACTCTTGTGGACTGGAAACCAGTTTGTGGACTCTAACCTTCCGTATTTTCTTAGAAGACGTGGGGAAAACAGAGAGGCTAACCCACGTTTAAAACAGAATTGGGCCAGCTTTGCCTAACAAGGATAAGAGTTGGAAGGCCATCGCCCTCTTTTGAAGCTTAGACCCATAGTAATAATAATAATTAATAATAATAAAACCAAAAATACAAAAATGTATGTTGGTTTTTAGTTGAAGCTCAGGAGAGCTAGTGTACAACTGAATTCTTGTAGAACCTTTAAGTCAATATCTGACTGTTATCAATTTCAGTTAATTAGTCATGTTCCCACGTCAGGGGCCATAATATATACCCCCTTTTTTTTAGAGTGTCAAGTGGGAGGTTTTGAAGTCGAGATCTCTCATTTACACTTCTTCACCCTGATACCTACCCAACGCATCCCTCCCACGAGACAATAACATATATTGTACTATATTAACATAATTCTAATAGTTGCTTAAAACCATTCTTTTATTTCCCAATAACCCACCAAAAAAAAAGGAAAAAAAAGAACTTAATTTTGTTTGGATTGCTTTAATTTGGCTAAAAATTTTTGTTTGCATCAGCTACATAAATTCCAATCACCTTTTGAAGTGTATTCTTTTAATAAATTATCCCAAAATCTTATCAAATCCCTTAAACTTTGATATTACTGCCTCTTTTAACTTTCAATTTCATCACTTAATTACCTTGACATTACCTTAAAAGAAAATTAAAAACATCGGAGATCGTTTATGTCTGGAAGATGCAACGAGAATAAACACCTGAAATCGTTATGTCTAGAATTATGTAGTAAATTACAAAACATAAGTAGCCTTTTAAGAGATAGTTTTTCTTTTCCTCCTTTTTTTTAAATGCTTCCACTCCTCCCCACACCCTTCCTACTTTTAACTGTCAAGATTTGAACCCTAAACTTGACAGTGAGAAAGACTCTAATTGATTATGTTGAATGTCGTGAGGGTCAATATGTCATTTTAAAACATTTTCTACGTTTGACTAATCTGAAAATAATCAAGAGTTTTTTTTTTTTTTTGGAATTAGTCAATATTTTAGTGCAATTAGATTTTGTGATACAATTGAAAAGGGGGATTATTGCAATTTAGCAATGATGTATTTGACATAAGAAACTTCCACCCAACTATGATACAATGGTCAAATTGTCTTTGAACCAAAGTAGTAATAAACTAGAATACTCAACAGTCCATTCCTATGCTTTTTGTCCAAACACACCACGGCAAGTCAGATGATGATGCTGATAACCAATTTAACGGACTCCCGCCAGCCAAAGCAATACTCCAATTCCATTCTTTCCGCCATTAGCTCACAAATAGCACAGTTTTCTTGTCCAACTGGTCAAATTAATCACCTAAAACAGTGCTAACTTCCCCAACTCCCACCCTGCCAAACAGCCCACAATTTTGCAGAAGGTTTTATCACATCATTTACTAATTAGTTTGACGTGAAAAAATGTTACTCAAACAAGGAATTTGCATGTGAAATTTGAGACATACAAGAAAAGAAAATCCTGCCGATATGGTAGGCCAAGTATCAATTTTGACTAAGGTCGTTGAAGGGTATAACTATATTTGACTTTCCATTTAATTTATCTATATCCACATCTATTTACTCAAATCGCATAAGTCAACAACTCTCCTTGCTTTCTTTTTTTCTTTTTAATAGCTAGCTTATATGCACAAATTATATGGAATTTCATGTTTGTACATATATATATATTTGGATAGCTTACATACAAAAATTTCAAGCAAAATGGCACTTATATTTTTCTTTTTTTGCTGGGAAAACTCATAAGATGATAACCAATGGAATCAGTGTTTTAAACTTTAAACCAAAAAAAGAAAAAAGAAAAAACTACTGGAAAAAGGATGCTGAAATTCAAAACCAAGTTGTGAACTATGCAAAGCGGTTGCTTTAAGTTTAACAAATGCTTTAGACTATAATCCAAAATTAATTAAACGACAAACTATGACCCTTGGTTGTTTCTACTCTTTGAATCGATTAATTACTTTGTCTTTTTACATATTTGTTGAGATTTAATTCACTGTCCTTTGGCATAGAAACGAAATGCGATCTGTCTTGACTCTAATATCTCATTTATTGTTAATTCACAATAAAAATCCTACCAATTGCACCTTCAATATGTGTGAAACGTCAAACGGAAAACTGGTTATCTTTCTTGAGGTGTAATCTCCAAAGTTTGCAAATGCTCCTACTAGTTTCATTTTTTTTTCCCTTCTAAATCCAAAATTTGATGCTAAATGCTTCCTTTAATTTCTTGCCAATTGTAGCAATTCTTAATTTGCTTTAACTAGAAATCTCGAATATGAAACAAGGTTCGCATTAGAAATCCACGTATTTCAGTAAACTGTGATATCATCATGTGCTCAGAAAATCGGACGTTAAAGCAAGGCTGAAACTATGGTCTAGGCTGGTTGTTATTTGTCACCTTTCATCAATGTTTTTCAATTTGGAAACGTAAATAAATTGGATGAACTTTTAATTCACAATTCATCGGCTCAATCGTTTAGGTCCAAGTAATTTGTTTTGTTTAATATTAAGTAACTTCGCTGACACTGAAATATTAAGAAGAACCAAAAAAATTAGTAAAAATCAGTTCAGCTATTCGGTTTTTATTTGTTTTAATCAATTCAATCGATTTTTTTACCAGATTTGACCGATTCTATAACTTTATTGGTCTAATAGAGAATTAGATCCATATCACAGCTGGTTTGTAATTCAATCCAGTCGAAGTGGCCAATTCAGTTAATTGTCAAAACACCATTATTTTTCACTCACGGGGACATTTTGTTATGGACCATGATTACCATACACCATTCAAGAGGATGTACAACTTTTTTTTGAAGACACACAGCCATTGAACCCCATGGGGAAAAAAAGAAAATTTAAAGAATTCGTCATATATAGTTTATTGTCTTGTATTAGTAGGTAATAGGTATGCAAGTTCATAAAGTCATTTTTGTACATGGAACTGTTTGGTCATACTATGTAACCTGCATGTGTTGGTAAACAAGCATAAAGTGCTAATAATTAACAACTTAACTAGTTGATCTTCCTAAGTTGAGAGATACCTGAAGCAAGAGTCAACTACTGCAACCAAAAAAAGGGAAGGGAAAAAAAAAAATGTAGTCCTGCCGTTTCAGCCTGTTTTACCATCCAAATCCATGATCTCTGCGTCGTTGATAACATTCTCAAGCAGCCATTGATAGTCTAGAAGTTAATTAAAATCATCTACCACCCCTTCCTGTCTTTTTCTAAATCCATCATCTTCCCATTTCTAAGCCAATTACATTTGGCTATAAATATGTGTAGATTGCTGGCAAGCAGTTTCATTATCAAATCTTGTCTTGTAGTGTTAACAAAGACTTAAGCCTCTCATTTTCTGGAACCATTTAGGTCGTACTCTCTGGTCTTTGCATCCAAATCAAGAGCACCCTAAGATGAACATGTTTCTTCAATATCTTCTATTCACAATCTTCACCATTTTGGTGTGCTCTTCAGCCTGTCTTAGCACCTTCCAACAGGATCAGCATTTGGGCTATCGAGGATTGGTTCATGCAGATAATGAAACTGTCCTTGGCCATGGTCATCCTCCCAAAAATTATCAGGAAATCAAGCAAGAATCTGGGGTCCTGAAATTCAGAAGATTGCTTTCTGCGAGCGCAGGGTTATCAAATTCTGCAAGGACTAAAATCTCAAGATCAGGAGGTTATCTAGTGAACGTTGACAAGTTTGGAGCCAGGGCTGATGGAACAGATGATACTAAGGTATAAAATTATCCTAAAAAGAAAGATCAGAAAGAATGATTTGAACTGAAGAAATTAATTAGCTAGCTTTAATTTTTTCTTACTGTTACATTGCTTCATTTTATTGATTTTTCTCACTGTTGGATCAGTTGTATGTTTGGTTGAAGTAAGTTGTCACTGTAGAATTACTTGATTGGAGTTAGAAGTGGCTTCAACACACATTACTCATTAAAGCTTAAGAGTAGTGTCAATTTATTAATTTTCCTTCAAGCCATTTCTTTTACTATTTCTGTAGCGCTTTTTTTATTATTTGACCCAAAAAAAAAACTAGAGAAAAAATTCTACATGACCTTGAGAGAATCTAATCTCCCTTTCTTGTTAAGGCATTTATCAAAGCTTGGAAGAAGGCATGTTCTACTCCCAGAAGCATTTTCTTGGTTCCTGCCAGAAAAGTGTATCATCTCAAGCCAATTACATTTGAGGGTCCCTGCCAATCTGGGATTACAATGAGGGTAAGTTTATAGTAATCAACAAAGAATTTATCTCCCAAAATTATGAGTTCCAAGTGAAAAGTTAAGCAACCACATCAATTTAAATAACAACTAGAATCTTTTGTTTTTGGTTCTCTTTAATTTCTTAAATAGATCCGAGGAAGCATCAGAGCTTCTACACGCATGTCAGACTATGAACAAGACAGAAGGATTTGGATTAAGTTTGAGAATCTCAAAGACTTCAGTGTTGATGGTGGTGGTGTGATTAGTGGAAATGGACAGATTTGGTGGCCAAAATCTTGCAAAGTTGACGAAAAACAAGTATGTACTGTACCTAATTGTCACAAAGTTTCCATGTGTACGGTTGCAAAATGTGTTCGCTTACACAATTTGTCCTCATAGACACATGTTCTTTTATCCTTAAATTAAGTGCACTTTTTATGTAGGGCATTCAAATGTGTCCAACCCAAGTGGTAGAAGTTTAGGTTTTTTTCTACTAAAAAAAAATTGAGAAGTTAAAAAGTGTCTTCTACATATTACAGTTTGGAAGATATTAAATCCAATCCCTTCTATTCTAAATTCACACTCCATGCGAGATTAATACAAGTCGTCAATACATCAAAGATACCAATATAAAATAAAGGGATGTAGATTTAAACCGTATTAAATATTTCACCCCCATAAAAATTTTGAAAAATATTATACCACACATTTGAACTTCAAAAAATATAAAATTTTCCTCTAAAAGTAGATGTTCTACATCTATAGAAGTTTGGAAGCCAACCATACAATTGTTATATAGCTCATATGTTTTTGATTTTTGTAACTTATAAAAAGTATTTGCAAGTGATTGACAAATTCTTTTCCTTTCTTTTCTTTTGCAGCCTTGTCTGGGTGCTCCAACGGTATGTTTAAAGCTTGGCAATGATTAAAAAAAAAAAAAAGAATATTGAATGGTCAACTAATAACATGATTCATTATGTCCTTCTATTGTCTCATCATAACAGGCTATGACCTTTGACAAGTGCATAAATGTGAAAGTGACAAACCTAAGGATAAAAAATGCACAACAAATGCATCTAACTTTCCGGGATTGTACCAATGTTGAAGCATCAAATCTAAAGGTGAAATCCAAAGGAAGCAGCCCAAACACTGATGGCATTCACATCTCAGGATCCCACAATATTCAAATCTTGAACAGTGACATTGGAACAGGTAAATAAAAATTGCCTAAATTTTACATTAGCTCATCAATTCTCTTTCTAGTGGTTATTTAGTCCTGTCCTAAAGTAACAATTTTCAAACATTAATACCTCTAGTCCTTTTCTTCCTTTGAGATCAGTTTAGTGGGATAACATTAATTGAGATCAGTTTAGCAGAACTGACTATTGACTTTAAGAAGTTTGATTTATTAATTTTTTTGTTAAATAAAATGAATATATGAAAGGTGTAGATTGCAAGGTGTAAGTTAAAAACAAAATTTCATATAATACTTTTGTTTTGGACAATTGGATGCAGGGGATGATTGCATTTCTATTGTTAGTGGATCCAGTAAGGTTAGAGCAGTGGGTATAATGTGTGGACCAGGCCATGGAATCAGGTTATTGAATTCTCCCTTCTTCTTCTTCCTTTTTACTTATCCCACTGTTGATCACATTTCTTTGCAAATTATAAAACTAAATTGACATGATTCTCTCATTTTCCAGCATTGGCAGCCTGGGAAAAAATGGTGATGAGGACCAAGTATCTGATATTTTAGTGAATACAGCAACATTTACAGGAACTACAAATGGAGTAAGAATAAAAAGTTGGCAGGTAAGGACAATTTCGAACACAAATTTCTTGCTAAATTTTTATCAAAATATTTATAAATGTATATGTTTCTCCAAAATATAAAACTTCTAATTTTGTATTATCATATAGTCTTTGGACTATGTATGTCACAATCCTGGTAACAGAAAAGCCCATAACAAACAAGTTAACCTTAGTCCTCTAAAGGTCTTTTAAGCTTTCATTGTCACAAATTCATTTCTCTCTAACAAGTTTTTTCCTTAAATATTTATAAGCACTGAGAATATAAAAATTTTGGATCTAACATTAGCTTTTGTCTATAATTTGAAAAGGGAGGACGCGGATATGCGAAGAACATCGTGTTCGAGAATATTGTAATGCACAATGTGACAAATCCGATAATAATAGATCAATTCTATTGCGACAAAAAGAAAAAGGACTGCAAAGTGCAGGTAATGTCTCTAGCTAATGTGAGATAATTTACCACTTATTCAGCCAAATAAAAAAAATATGATTTACTTCACGAGACACATGATTATATAATTGAAGCAAAAGTAAAGGATGGACCACTCCTGATTATTTCTCGATTCTCATATTTGTATTTATTGCATGTTCATCTTCTATTTTCTCAATACCTTATTGTGGTTAAACTTTCGCAATCACTATACATGTCTAACAATTGTTTTACTTCGATTGCAGAAGGATGCTGTACGAGTGAACAATGTGTCATACAGGAATATAAAAGGAACAAGTGCTACGGAGGAAGGCATAATATTTGAATGTAGCAAAACTTTCCCTTGTGAAGGTGTTAGAATGGAAAATGTACAATTAACGCACAAGGGACGCAGTAGTCAAGCTTCTTGTAGCAATATCCAGATACAACAGACAGGAAGGAATACACCACAATGCCCTAAATAGATAAATAGATCAGAAATTCATTCTGTAGCTTGTAGATGTCCATTTTTTTTTAATATGCATTTATTACTGTAATGTAGAATTTATTTCATGCATAAAAAGGTCAAGAATGATTGCAAAAATTTTCCAGAGGATAACGTCAAAGCATAGGTACACCCTATGGTACCAATATGTTATTGTCCTATGATGCAATGCAGTCCATATATTTCGTTTAAAGTTTTATCTTTCACCAATGTAATGGTGGCAGGGAATGCAAACTTAGAAATCAACAACTATTTTCTTTGTAGTAAAGAAATTTAGAAAACCCCTTCTCTTCCTCAAAATTTGATGATAGAAGTAATTTGGTAAATCACAAGTTTGGGAAGCTTTCCTAATCCAAACCAAAAACAGGGAAGAAGCCCAGTGTGACACTCATAAATCATAATTCTCCTCTACTGTGACTACACCCCTGTGCAAAACTATTCTTCTCATTATTTTCCATTTGTTGCGGAATTCTTGATTGAAGTTGTCAATGGAGCCCGCTGTTCAAGGAAGAAGTTGGGGATATAGAGAGTTGAGGGAATAAACTTGAAAAAGAAGAAATGTAATTGGTTAAAAAAATTTCCTTGACAAAAACTTTGCATATGTCATAATGGATGTTCTTCCACAATTAAAAAATAAAACATTATTTACTTATCAAAAAGATTATTTTGATGTTTTTCTTTTTCTACTTGAACATCCACATATGAAGTGATACATTAATCTTAAAGTACCCTATTATGTGTATCATTGCTCATCCAACAAAAAATGTAAGTGAACTTAATTGTATCTAAATTCTCTCTTTTCTTTTTAACATAATTATATTAGAACAAATTCATGATCTCACAGATCCATAAATATAGGATGCGGCTAATCGAGATTTCTTTTGGGAATGATTATTGAATGGTCCATTCAAGATTCGTACCTCACAATGTAAAAGAAGTACTTTCAAGTTTCAAGATAAACATGGACTCGTGTTGGTGCTTTGACATAGTACTTCATCATGGATTGGTCTATGTCATTGAATCACACTTGTTGTCTGCCTAGAGGGACAAAGTTATTAATATGCTGACCCCTACTGCTTTATGTTCTCCCTTCCTTTTCTGTTACATCTTCTCATGTCACAAGTTAAAATTGGATGTAAAAGTGACGAAATTGACTTTTTCTTTTAGCAACAATAATTGCCAATCCATCTCAATATTCACAATCGATCTAGCTGATTTGATTACAAAATTTCTTGCACCAACTAACCATTCATTTTTCCCCCATCCTACCTTTTCTTCATACCCCATCATACATTCAAGTAGTGGTCATGAATAACTACGTAGTGATTTCAATTTTAAGTCCATCTTTTCTGTGTAGATATTGCATCTTCAACTTGTATTATGTTACTCTTGAATTATAATCAACAAGGATTTTGCACGTAGTAACTTTGCTTTTAGCTCTAAAAAAATAACTTTTAACTCTCTCCTTTTTGTGAATATATTGCATTTTCAACTTTGTCGTATTACTCACTTAATATTAATAATTAATATCAATATAACCTCACCGACGATCCTTTTATTTATTCTTTTTTAAAAGAGGAGTTAAGGTTATATTTTTTCTCTCTTTGTTCTACTTATTGATTTGTGAAAACCAATTTGTAAGGGTCCATCCAAACCCCTTACAATCTTGCTAGTTTTTTCCCAAAAAAAATTAAAGAAAATATAGATACAAATAATAGTATAACACTAGTGGTCTAGTTCAATCCTCATGCACGGAAATTACAGGGAAGTCACGCAAGTGAGATAAACAGTCGTTAACTCAAGGACATAAGGAGCTAATACTCAAGAAAATCATAACCACGTGGATAGGGATATTCAAGTTGATGAAGTTTTCAAACCTTCAATATTCTCAAGGTACTTGTCAATTTCTAGGTAAATTGAACTAATTGTAAAGCAGCATTTGCAGAGGTCAAAGGTGTTAATCTTGTAGTCCAACAACCGTAGCAATGGAACATCTTTTCCATAATCATTAATATTGTTGACTAAGTAACTATTTGTCACAAAATTTGAGCTTGCAGTCATTAGCCTGTATACTGTCATGTCTCTTTTAGGATCTTGTGGCTGCTTGCTTGTCCAGTTACTACTATATGCCAATGAAGGTACTATGAATCTAGTCTATCAATCAATTGTCATTTCTGTTGTAAGATCTACTGGCTCTTGCTCCACTTATTAAACGAAGAAAAATCAAATCATAAATAAAAATATGTGTGTATACATATGTCAGTTTTGGGTAATTGAATTGCTCATGTTTGGAATTACACGTCTTTGGTTCCAATCCTTCTACCCCCTCTCTCCTTTATAAATCCCACCTCTTTCTTACTAGAAAAGATTTAACAAAAAAGAATTGCTTATGTTTATATATGTCTGACTTGATTACAGCCATAAAGATGAAGCACGTACTGAACTATGCATTTTGTTTGAGGGAAAAAATTCTTTTTTCTAATAGGAGAGGGTGGAATGTAAGAAATGAGGGAATAGGAGGATTAGAACCTAAAATCTCTAGTTACTAGGCCAAACTTCGCAGTTTGAATATTCGTTTTTGCAAATGTCAATTTACAAAGATTGTGTATTACTTCTTATAAAATCTCATAGCCATCGTAAAAGTTCAGACCAACTTGTGCATTTTACACCGTACACTCATACAACAAATTCCTCATTTATTTTTAAGAAACTAATTTCTCAAGTTCTTTTCCATATAAATTATCAGTATTTTCAAATTTTCTTCACTTTTTGAATGAGAAACCCAATGAAAAAAAAAAAATTGGAGACTACCACTTTACTTCGCTTGTAACATACAAAATTGCAGCAATTGCCAAACATAGTTGATGGCCAAATGAAATCAAGTTGATGTTGGATGAATGGAATCGATTGTGAGCACAGAATTTTTATTGAGTGAAACAATAGGGAATGGTTCTCCATGTTATTGTTTTAGTATCTACATAGAATACAATTATTATTTGAGCATGTAATTTTGTTGTTTTAGTACATACATTGTATGGTAAAGTTGAGATTGATAATTACAGAAGCCTCAATCCCCACTAGGGTATGCATTTTCCATAGCAATTTAAGAGTATAAATACTTGTCAAGAGGATAAATTGCTGCATTGTTCTTTCGTTTCGAAAGAAAACTTGTACTTTCGTAGATAATGAAGAATGAATAGAATGCACTTGGCCTATCTTTTCTTCCTTTACAAAAGAAGCACTCCAGCTTTGATAACCGATCACTTTGCTCCTCTTTTTGAATACCTCCACCAGGGGAGAAGGCAAAAAAGAAGAAAAAAAACCATCAGAACCTAGATTATTTCTATGAGATTTTGGGAATTTAGGCTTTTTCTCATGTCTTCCCATTTTTGGGTAAATCAAAAGTTTGGGTAAGTCGCTTTCGATTACTATCACAGGTCAGGATACATCACTAGAACCATAGATCGCTTATAAAAATTCTTACAGATCACCTATCAATATAATCCTCAAATCTTACTTATTGTCTCCTATGGACTTTGAGTAGGAATTTCCACTTCTTACTTGTTCACTTCTATTAGAACAATTCAACTGCCCCCATTCTTAATTGATATTGTCAAAATTTGGGTTCTAGCATTAAATTATGCTCTTTTCCGAAACTTATTTCACTTTCCACATTCTCATAAGTTGTAGAAAAACCTCTTTAAGACCATTCCATTAGAACTGTTTTCTCAGCCACAATCCAAAAAAGATGAGAAGAATTCTTAGAAGAACTCAGTTGTAATCATTTGGTTTTTGCAAGAGTTTTACATTCTTGGTCAGTCCCTAAACTAGTACTATATTATTTTGATGTCATTGTCAACAATAAACTAAGATACTAAGACAACTTCTCCAATTCCAAAATCATCGTCTAACTATGTCCTTATTTCCATGTTATCTTGCATACCATGAACATTAATTTCTAAAGATACAAAGATATCGGATAGTCTACCAGATGGTTGGAGAATTTGAACCAATTTGGATTATTCTAATACTCCAATGACACCGTAAATTATCCAATACTCTCAGATGAAAACGATGTGTAAGAACAACTGTACACTGCTTACTACATCAATGGCATACCTTGATATGAAAATGGGGATGAACCTCCTCTTCACCTAACTTTCTATTACCAAAAAGAAAAGGAAAGAAATTTAATGCCATTTGTTCAACTAATGAAGTTTTGATACCCTAATGAAATCTAGCATCTCTCCAAGACCAGGCTCCCTAATAGAATGTTTAACGGATCTATTCAACTAAATTAACCAACCATATTATTTGGCTTGGAAAGCCTTGTAGACCATTGAATATGGACGGGCCACATGTTCATACAAATGTACAATACGTACGTACTATACTACTAGGAGTGTGGGAAGAGAGAGAGAGTGGGAGAGACAGACAGACAAAGAGAAGACAAGTAAATGATAAAAGCAAAGTAATTAGTGAGATGGACATAAAGGGAAAGAGAATAGATATGGGCTTCTCTCTTGATCTAAACAAATTATTCCCAAAATATTGTTGGTAATAATTATCTTCATGTGTGGGTTTGTTGGTATGTGACTATGTGCTTATGTGAGAGAATATTTACAAGAAAGAGATGGAAGAAGAGAAGAGGTCCATGTATATTTTTATGTATATGTGAAGAAAAAGAAAATGAAAAGGAGAGCTGGATGGTGAAAGCTAATAGATGATGGGCTCTTGGTCTTCACACCTGTTGGGCTCTCCTCCAACACTATAGGGTACTTGCTTTTAGGGACAAAAGGGTGTGTTGAGAATAAAGAAAGCGTTAGTATCAAAGGAAGCTGTGTCTTCTTCTGCATCTCTTCTCCATCTCTCATAAGCATTTAACTTATCATTCATCTTTTTCCCAGCTCACTCTCTGTTGCTTTCTTTCTTTTCCTTTCCTTTCTCTGCCTTTACATAATTATTATTGGAAGAGAGAATGAAAGGAGATGAAGGGACATCGTCAGCAAATGAGTATGTAAAGAAAACGTTCAATAGAATCTGCGTCTTTTGTGGTAGTAGAGCAGGTTACAAATCATCTTTCAGTGATGCAGCTCTTCAGCTTGGAAAAGAACTGGTAATGTTCAAGTACGAGAAGCAGCTAATATGAACAAAGCATTTTCCTACCTGCTTAAATTAACTGGCTCGTGCACATATGTGGTTTTTACTTACTTGTTGCATGGCTTTATGATGACCTTTCATTTTCAGGTTAACCGAAAGATTGATCTTGTTTATGGTGGAGGGAGTATAGGTTTGATGGGATTAGTCTCAAAAACAGTATATGAAGGAGGTTGTCATGTTCTAGGGTATGTCTTTTCAAAATGATTGATCATTTTCTTACTACATAGGTATTGATCAAATGCCATTTCATGTATTTCTTTTTCTCTTTTTGTCTTTATAGAATAATTCCCAGAGCTCTATTGCCGCATGAGGTACTTTCTTGATTTTGCTCACTGCAATCATTCTGAAACTTTATAGATGGACTGCTGTATTCATCAACAGTAACAGTGCCGATGCAAAACAGTGATATTTGCCTGTGATAAATAGAATTTGTCCTTTTACACATTGAGCCCAGCTAGCCCGGCAAAGGGTTTTAATGTGGAATATGATAATTGCAGATATCAGGGAAAACCTATGGAGAGCTAAAAATAGTTGCAGACATGCACCAAAGAAAGTCAGAAATGGAAAAGCATGCTGATGCTTTCATTGCACTTCCAGGTTCCTCTCCTTAAAAAATAACACACCCTTTTTCAGTCACTTTTTTCTGCTGATAACAGAAATAATATGTGCCCTCATCAATCTCAACTTTTGTTTCACAATTGTTTAGGAGGTTATGGAACCATGGAAGAATTGTTGGAGATGATTACGTGGGCTCAGTTGGGAATTCATGAAAAGCCAGTGAGATCATTTTCTTTATGTTATAGAATATTAGAATTGATTTTGAGCAGTTTGTTCTCCAAATCTAGAAAAAGGGCTTGCAATTTTGCTTCCAGTATTCCCTCACCCAATGACCAAAGAAAGAAAGATGGTTTGGACAGGTGGGGTTGTTAAATGTTGATGGCTACTATGATGGCTTGCTTGCATTGTTTGACAAGGGCGTGGAGGAAGGTTTCATAGAAGATTCAGCAAGACATATAATGGTTTAGCTGACACAGCAGAGGAGTTGATCAAGAAAATGGAGGTATTTTATATAAATGAGAATTAGATAAAAGCAATATGCCTATACTTAAGTACAAGAATATCTTGTTTTATAATGATGTTGGTTCATAAATTATTGGAGAGGTCTGGCCAGTAAGATTTGCAGAAAAAAGTAGGGAACCATTTTGTTATTGGCCTTGCTTTGATTGATTGCCTATTCTTTTTGCAGGAGTATGCACCAGTCCATGAGAGGGTTGCACCCAGACAAAGTTGGGAAGTGGACCAATTATTAGAGTCTACTACACAAGTGGGGAATCCCTAACCTCTTAGATCTCTATCAAGACATCTGTATATATTGATATTTCTGAAATATGATTTTATATTTTGGTCCAGCTCCAATTAATCATATAAAAGAAAAGGACAGCAAAGTTTAACTAAGCCTATATCATCTCTTTCTCAACTCATGAGTGGCTCCCAACTCAAAGATCCCATATCTTAATCTATCATTTGAATAATCGTCATAGTAGTTCAATATCAGTGGAAACTGGAAAATAATATTGTGTTTATCTTTCTGTCTTCCTTTCTTTTTTCCTCCCTACCCGCCTTTTTCGTTATTCATTGACCATCTCAAAAGGGTATATCATGTTTTTTAGGGACAATGTGGACTGTATAAAGTGAAACAAAAAGATGTCTTGTTGATCATGTATGCTATAATTGTGCATGGGGTCCAACGGCTGTCAAAAGTATATACCCCAGATTTGATAGTAATCACCAATTGAGGTCTCAATAATTCCGATTAAGATTGATTTGTGTTCATACTTTTTATTAAAAGGTGTACTTATAAATCTTGAAATAATTAGTGTGAAATTGAGCTTCAAGTTTGAATTATAGTTACCTAATTATTTGAGACGATTAGACACCTCAACTGTTGATGTCCTATCATATATACAGGTTACAAATTTTTTAAGGCCTCATGGGACCAATGGAACGATAGTGGGGGAGTGGTGGTTAAGTGCCTCAATTTTGTTTCCATGGTGTGGGGGTACACTGATTTTTGTGGATTCTGATGTGTGGATAAAAGAGCCTTTTGGGATTTTTGGATTGATTCAGAGAGCCTTCTCTATAATTGACATATTTTGTAACTTAGTGCCCTATTTTTAACTGTTCTTTTTATTGCTAGAGTAGGGAAAAGTGCAAAATTAATTGACAGCGCAGCCAGGTGGTGTTGTTAGAGCTTAGAGCAGACATGAAGTTGAAGAAAATAGGCCAAAAGGAACAGTTCTGAAATGCCCACTGGCTTAATCTCATTGAATTCTGAAACAGTCATTTGTCTTTTATCTTTTGTCTTTAAAATTGTTCCGTCTGTACATGAATAGTAAGAAAAAAGAAATTGTTTTTTTTTTGAGGAACATGAATAGTAAGAATTGAAGTAAAGAAGTTTTTCCTAAGGGCCAAAAATAATGGATGGATGCTTCCTTCGTCACCCCCAAGAGAGAAGAGGCAGGAAGGCTTGCTCAGTCTACACTTCAAATTTTTTTGTTTGGATAATTTTGAACCCCAAGAAATAGGAAGAGTTCACTTGTGTCTTTCTAAGTTTTCAAATGCTATGGTGTTCTGCTACATCTTTTACATTTTATTCAACATTGTCAAAAACCAAGAATGGATGGAAAAAAAAATTTCATTTATCAGCATACACTATTGAGAAAAAAATAACCATTATAAAGAGTTAATCTCGGCCTAGCTAAAATTTTTATATGTAATCCATCCAATTTAAGTCTTGAATATTTTAAAAATTTACAAGTTTTGTAAGGCATTTTTCTTTGTTAAGCTGAAAATGCAATTCATTAGTAGCTTCAGCTTATTTGGCAAGTACTAATAACAAGAAGGGCCAATTCATACTCTATCACGAGAATTGTCTTTTCTTCATGAAACTGCAATATGTGGACCATGTGGTAAGATTTGACCTTTAAAAGTTAATATGGTAAAAACAACAGCAACTTGACTGCTAATATTACAACCGATATATCTCAACTCATTTCAAGTGTTTTTTCAGCTTTAATTGGTGTCAGAGGTTGATACTACAGTATCAGAAAAATTCTTTTATATAACCACTTCTTTTTAAGTAAAATTATTCAAGCTAATCACACATTGACCATTCTTGCATTCGCTGTCATTAGAAGGACCATCGTTTTCAGTGAAACAATCAAGATCCAGAATTGATGATCTCTAAGATATGTAAGCATTATACTACAGCAGTCAAATAAAAGGATCATGAACAAATGAACTCAGAGCTTTTGAATCCACCAAGCCTGTGCAAACTGAAAAGCAAGTGGTAAACTCTAATTACCTGCTGCAGACCAAGATAGCATGGTATGCTTCAAGCCAGGAGGATCCATATATCGATATGAGCTCAAACTCATGTTCATATTTAACCAACCTAAAGTAAATAAATTAAGCTCTATATCCTGACAACGAAAGTTGGCAACATAGACATGCTAATGCCCAATTGGACAATGCTCTTGCGGTAAAATGAAAGCTCGTACAGGCAGATGAACAGGAAATTCAGCCAAAGTTGCAAATACTGAGTTTACTGTATGACTAGCATATAAGAAATGTATGTTCAGGCCTAGTACCCATATAGCATATGCACAAACTCTGTCTCCAAAGAGAGCAGTCTCAGATGAGACTTGCAACCATTTCATGGTTATGGTTGCAGGTATTACAGTGATCGTCATGTCCACTTTCCTCGTCTGAACTAACAACTATATCATAAATGCCCAAGTCCACCAAAAGACGTCTGCTTGTTACCGGATCTATTGTTTCACAATCATCCCTGTAAAGGTTATCCATTTCCTTTGCTGTGTCCAGGTCGCCACCACCTTTAACAAGAGAGTTTGCACCAAAATTGTGCCCTGGCAGATTGCTCAGAAGAGCTTCAAGAGGGGTCTGGGTGCTGGAATTTTCATGAGCAGCAAATTGCACATCTAAGATAGGTAACTTTAAATCAACTAAAGAAGCAGTTGCGGGTTCAGAAACAGTTTGCAGCATATCTTTTTCAGGGCCTTCAGCAGCAATACCATGTGCATTACCAGCAACAATCCTTTCTTTGTTAGAGCCTCCATTTGTATGGCATCCAAAGTACTTTTTCAAAACATCCTTGCTTTCATCTGAGGAGTCAATACAAGTTTTCTCATTAGTTTGGCAAACATCAACCTGTACAGAGTTCTTATCTTTGTCAGCAGACAGACTGATGCTTCTCTCCAAGAGACTGCTGGTGGTATCCTCCTTAAAGAAATGGTTTTGCACATCGTCTCCTAAAGAGTGGACATTCTTCTTTATAGGTGATGAAACTGTGCTTGGTTGTCCTTGACCAGTCTCCTTTATGGTCTCACAAGCATCAGTTTCCACAGACCCTTCGGCTTGATCAGCTGTGGAACTCAAGGAACTGAAGGTAGTGCTTTCTTGCAAAGATTGATCTTGAACATGAGTGCCTCCAGAGTCGGTATCACCAGGTAGATTGCTGTTTGGAATTGCACGCCCAGGAAGCAGAACAGAATTAGAAACCAAAATAGATCAGATGCTGACTTATTTCCAAAGAAATCAGATGAGTCTGAAGTAACCACAGAAACTCCAATTTCAGCATCACAAAAGAGTAATTCACTGTTGTCTTCACTCTTTTTACTAGCAAAACTAGAAGCTTCAGTAGTAGGAGGCTGGGCACACTCTGAATCCTTCTCGCCACCATTTTCCTCAGAAGTGAATTCAGGGGCAGTAACCGTTAGTATTTGGGTATACTTCGGAGGCTCTTCACTGGCTGTTGTACAGTTAGCAGCTTCATGAGAGTTGCTTGGGAGAATCTGAAGATTTCCCAAATGCCCCTTTTTGCTAATTATGTCAGTATCAGAAGCAACCATAGAAGTCTGTTCACATCTAGAAGGATGATCACTGGATGAAGATAAGAATCTTGAAAGTGCTGCAGCCAAGATATCATCGATTTTCTTCCTTTCCCCAGATGAATCCTTCAATGGCTTTAACACTTCATGATCTTGATTATTTTCATTGACAGATTCCAGTACGTCATCATCCTGCTCATCATCACCGCAACAAAATTCGGGGACAGTAACCACAAGACTTGGAAGGAAACGTGGGGAATTCACTGAGTCAGCAAAGCCATCAGATGGATTTGCAAGAGCACCAGAAGTTGATTCCTTTTTTTCCAACTCTGGTCCCCTACAAGGCTGACAGTCAGTCCCATCATTATGGAATGAGCTGGAATTTGATTCACATGAAAATGATGGAGCACAGATCCTAGTGCCAGTTGGAAATCCAGAATCATGAGGGTTCTTGGTAAGTGATTCTAGTTGTTGCTCAACCTGTTGAATCCTCAACTCCATACTGTTTATGGGCTTAAGCATGTTTTCTTCAAACCTTAAACAAACTTCTTCGATTCTGCTCACTCGAGACACAAGTTGCTCCAAAACTTTCTCAATACGACTGCATGGAGAGTCATTTTTCACAACAGGATCAAAAGATTCATCTTCTTTTACAGTCTGATTAGGAAGCACAGATTTAACTGATTCTGCTTTTGACCCACCCACATCTTGCAATTTTATGTACTGCTGATCAGCACAGAACTTTTGACCTTCGTAAAAGTAAGCTGGATTTACATCTACATCAGTTGATTTTTGTAAGCTTTTCACTTGACTGGCCTTTCCCAATTTGTCAGAAGCCTGCTGGCCTTTAGATGGACTTGCACAAGATTTAGACATCTGCAGTAATGTTGGGACAAACATGGCCATTAAAGAACTTCCAGGTGCACCATTTACTTGAGGAGCCTGACTTTCTGAATCAGCTGAATCAACCAGCTCAGCATAAATGTACAATTCATCAATGTACACAACAGCTTTATTCTGAAGTGACAGTAAACGAATGATAAGAGATGTGCATGGGTCCACGTCACTGATTTCCACTGTAGCCTCATAATAATCCTGAAGACAATACAAAGAGAAGTCATCTATGTCAACTGGAAAGCTCACATGCCAGTGCTTAAACATCATAGACATGCATCAACTTCACAACCCTAACCATGCAATGATATTTTATACATTGTTGATACAGTATTTTCCTTAACCACACAATGACATTTTATGCTTACTGATACAGTAAGGATACACTCGTGGATTACTTCCAAATAATCATGGCATGATAAAAATTAACTATGTTGGTGAAAAAAAGGGATAAAACAATATCAGAAATAATCGGACACTCGTGCCTCCTGTCAATCAGCTTTCCCAATTTTTAACCAAAACTAAATTACCAGGTAAGTATCATATAGGAAAGAGCTTTTATTTTTCTTATATTTCAGCAAGTGCTATAAGACTCAATCCTAAATAGTCATTGGCAACAGCATTTTCACTTTTGCATTAAATCAAAGAAACCAGAATCGTATTTTCCCTCTACTCTTATTGTCTTTGTTGACGGAGTAAATCCATGTGAATCTTTTGGCAGCAGGACAGCCCTTCAATTATACCATCAAGTAACAAAGTAAACACCTAGAACAGAAAAAGAAGCAGTTGCAGCCTGCAAGGTGAACTTTTAATACTTGTGTAGCTTTTATTTGAGTAACAATTAATTCTGATGTGTAACAAAAAACAGACATGAACAATAACAATTAACTGTTACTTCTCAGCCTCCCCTGGGATACTAAAACACTGGCAAAATCTACAAACAGTCAATTCAATCAAATAATAGGTAATTTTGAACATAATTCAAGAAAAGAAAAAAAGAAAAAAAAAACCATTATACCTGAATGTGCCTTGTTGTGTTGGAAACTGTCTCATTTGACAAAGATCCCATTCCATTATCAAGAATGGGAGAGGAAACAACTTTAACCTCCACCCAATCATCTTCAGAAGGGGCATTGTTTTCGCCACCAGGAGATTTCTCTTCAGGTAATTCTACAGCAGCATGTTTTACGCATTCTTTAGAAAGTTCTTCGACATTGACTGCTTGGAGCACTTGTCCATCTCTTTCAGCAATGCTACAGCGAACAGTACAGAGGTACTGATTCCCAGTATTCTGAGATTGTGCACAATACACCTCATAAACACGAGCAGTACTTCGAACATAAATTTGCCGAATATTGTACTTCTGCAACAGATGTACTGCATCCCAAGATGGTCAAGGATCAAAGCATTTTTAGGTAAACCTAATTTATCTTTCTCCTAGAAAAACACATGCAGAAGCTACAGAATGACGGTATGATACAATATAAATTTATCATGTGATTTTCTATTAGATAATTGGTAAAATCTCTTTATATCCCTGTCCATCAATTTGGCTCCTAATTCTTCTCATTTCTTGTTTGCAACAAAAGGGACACCATCCCTGAACTTGACATACAACAAGATTAAACGCACCAAGCCTAAAAATAAAATGTCACACAAAAGCACCTCCTAGACAACCAAATAAACACTAAACAAAGAAGAATAAGAGTCTTAACCTATATTTTAAGGCCCTTAATTCTCATAATACTCGTTACTCGATATTCTTCTCTAAGCTAATCCAACGATTCCCAAATGAAGCCATTTACACAAAGTTTTTAACTAAACCATATCAACTGAAATACGATAAAATCCAAGTTTTTAGTAATACATGTGCAATCATAAAACCATAAAGTGAAAGCAAGCAATGAGTACCAAAAATACTTCGAAAAATTAACTTCCCATTAAGAATGCAGTGAAAAGAAAATGTTCTTCTGTCCTCAGAAAGGATTGATTTCATATAACTTATCAGTAACAATATATATATATATAAGTTCAGTAATTTAGCATACTACATTTTCCAGAACACTGATCAAAGTCCTAATAATAATTAAGAGAAGAACACACACCAAAAATCATAGACATGGTCCAAAATTTCCTACCACTAATTCGTGATCACTTAATATTCACCCATATCAAACTAAAAAAATCCTTCAAAAACCCTAATAATTTGCAATAAAAAAATGTAGAAAACAACCCGACAATCAAATTAAGACAATCCTCACCAATTCTACCCATTCTCAAAATTCATCCCAGAAAGAAAAAATTGAATAGCATAACAAACATAAAAACCGAAATTGTCAATTCACTGACGCTTAATCTCGCAGGGGCTGGAATCCGGTGCGGGAGGGTTTAGGACAAGAGGAGGCAGCTTCCGAGGGGAATCGGACTCGGGTTGTTCCGGAGAATCGTAGGACGAATCGAAAGTGACGGAGTTTTTGAGAGACCCGGAGGCGATTGCCCATGTCGTTTCGGAGCTCCATGACCCGTTATTGTTATTACTGCTGTTACCACTACCACTACTATTGCTGCTGCTGTGAAGAATATCAGTGGTGGCTTCCATTGGTGTGTGTGTGTGATCTTTCTTCGTTGTGAAAATTTGGGCTTTTATTCTGTTTTTTTGTATGTTTACTGTACCTTAAACCCTCAAACTCCTAGAATGAAAAAGTCTTTCCAACTATTTCATACCAACCTAGTGTTTAGTATGCCCTTTCCCCTTTAGAAAATCCTTTCCAACTTTTTCCTCAAATCTCATTCCTCGCAAAGATATAAGGAATGGTCATTCCTACTCTATCTAGGAAATACCTAAATTATAGGATTCAAAATTACCCTTCTATATTCTATATCTCTATTTCCTATATATCTATTTATCTTTCATATATATTAATTTGTTATTTACTTTGTCAAATATTAGGACTATTTTGTGAGTTTAGTTAATAAGTCTATTACTTTTTTATTTAGAATAATTTTAATTCTATTTAATGACTTTTCTTTCTTTTTACTTTGAAATAAAATATTTAGTTGACATTTCTAATATATTTTTTATTCACAATATTGGATTATATGATAACATTTGTTAATTCAAATAAACAATAACATGCCAAAATACATTCATATGAAGTTAAAAAATAAAAAGAAAAGAAAAGAGTAAACCCACTAAACTATCTGCTAAAGCACAATTATATTTTTTCTATTTACAAATAGTTCTTAAAACCATTCAGAAGCAAATCAAGGGCAAAAAATTTAACGTGCATGAATGACGGATTTAACATGTATAAAAAATACACGGGATTTAACATACATATAATTTAAAATTTTAATTAGTTACAACTGATATTTACCTATGGCAATTGCATTACAGTTAGTATTCACCTATTGTAATTGTATACTATTAAAAAGTTATGTTCTTATTTAATAAGTTATTGTGATTTTATGCTATTACAAAGTTATTTATTAATTAATAATTCATTTGTCTCTAAATCAAGATGTGTATAGAATGTTATATATAGAGGCAATTAGGTCAATATAGTAGTTTCTTCATTCCATTCTGACTTCTCAATATGATTATACCAGATATGAGAAAAGAAATTAACATCCCATTCTGACTTGGTTACCAAACACTGGAATGTTAAATTCTTTCCTATCCATTCTGGCAGGAAAAGAATTCTGACTGGAAAGACCTTTCCATTCTAGACCTTTCCAGCGTACCAAACGAGGGGTAAGGCTTATGCCATAAGCTTTCTACTTCCTTTTTCTTTCTTAGTTCAGTCCTTTTTCCTTTGTGGGTGGAAAAGGCATAAACATGCTAATTTTCATTTAGGGATAATTTCAGAAACCTCCCTTGAGGGAGGTTTCTAACAATTTCACTCACATTCCTTTAAACTTTACAAAATTACACAAGCCTCCCTTAAGGTTAAGATTTTGTAATAAAATTAGTCCAAATCAAAAAAGTAATATTAAAAAAATACTTTGAGGAGAGTGATGAAACTTTTATTTCATAAATATCCTTTATATTTGTGTAAAAGTTATATTGTAACGGAATGAAAAATATATTAATAAAAGTGAGAAAAAATAGTAAAGAACCAAAAAATAAGTAGCAACTGATTTTCTCTATAAAACTAGATCATTAACTAGTACTGAATTATAATGGCTATTTTTTTAAATATTTTTACCATTTTGCATATAAAGGCAACAAGAAATATTAATTTGTCATTTTCACTTGAAACAATAAAATTTAAGGTGAGAAACAGTGGTTAGGGTATTTAAGGGGAGGTTTCTAAAATTATCCCTATTGAAAACTAATGTAGGTAATTAAGTAGTTAGGACACTAATTAATTGTTAGCAATTAATTAATGAAAATAATTATTGAGGATTTCTTTAATGATGAACAATTATTTGCAATTACAAAATGGTACTAATTGATTACCAAATATTTGTTCGCTCTTAGAAATCGATACAGCAAATAGCAATTTGTTTCAATTTTTCTCTAAAAATATTATTAAATATTTTCCTTACGATTACACTTGCAATACTTGTTACTAATGTTAAATGATCTTCGTGAATTTCATGATTCTACCTAATATCTTAACAAGGTCATAGTTTTTGTACCTATATTTTACATTCAACTTGCAAAATTAATACAAAGTCACTATTTTGCTACCTTAAAGTTTTGTGGCTTCAAGTGAAAATAAGATCCATTTTAATGTTTTTTGTTGTCTTTATATCCAAAATGACAAAGATCTGAAAAAATATCCATTGCCAATTTAGTGCACCAGTCATTGATCTAATTTTATAGAAAAAGTCAGTTGCTACTTATTTTTGGTTCTTTATCATTTGCATTCACCTTTCCTATTTTATTAATTCATTCATTTACAATACAAAAAATTTTACACAAGCATAAAGGGCATTTGTAGAATAAAGTTTCATCTCTCTACTCAAAGTATTTTTTTAATGTTACGTTTTTTATTTGGACTAACTTTATTACAAAATATTAACCTCGGGGAGGTTTGTGTAATTTTGTAAAGTTTAAGGAGGTGAGTGAAATTGTCAGAAATCTCAAGGGAGGTTTCTAAAATTATCCCTTTCATTTACTATGGATAACTCTTCTAGTTTCTTGGGCCCTTAGGTCTACTGTGACAATTTTATAGATGGGGATGACAATGGATACGAGTGTACATTCCCCACGGGAAATAATAGGGTAGTGGAGAAAAGGAATCTCCGTCCGGCTGTCTCATTCCCACGTCATTTAAAAAATACAAATAAATATTATAAGGTTGACGTAATAATTATAAAATAGTCTTAATTAGAATAAACTCTTTTAGTTAGGGGTGCATTTGAAATTTCTACTTACTATTGAAAATTAATTCATTCACAATTTTTTGAATTTAGCATGTTTGATAACATATATATTTTACCATTTCACATGTTAAGCATTACTTAGTTTATGTACAAAACTTTAAATGAAAGTTTTTCACTAAATTTTCTAGACAGACTAAATATATTACACTTTTACGTATATAACACATTTTTATACATGTTCTAGTATAAAATATACATTTGTTCTCTTTTTGTTCGACACATATATATGTATGCATACACACAAATACACCACTTAATACACTACTCTAGATTGTTTCATTATTTTTGACACATATATATGTATGTATACACACAAATACATTTGTTCTCTTTTTGTTCGACACATATATATGTATGCATACACACAAATACACCACTTAATACACTACTCTAGATTGTTTCATTATTTTCTCTTTGTTTTGTTCTCTCTCTCATCTATGCACGTGCTTTTCTTTCTCTCCAAATACATAAAGAAAAGTAATTATCTTTAATATAAGAATATATATTGTTTCTTTGATATTTTGATTCAATATTCTAATTAAGTTAAATATCAAACATAAATAATTTAATTCAATTTGATAGATTAATACTTTCAACACTTGATTTTCATATTTCAAACCTCAATTTTATTAAACAGACCCTAAATCTCCATAATTGCAATCATATTCAGTTTTGCATATCATTATGTATGCTATTAGATTTGGGTAAATTGTGCACCTTGCTTGCTTGTTGACTAATAGTTTGGTAGTATATTGTGGTATGTAAGAAGACCAGTTTGAAAGTTGTGCCATGATCTGCTGCTATTAAATTAGGATTAACTTTTTATATACTGATAGTGTAGTGATTTTTTTACACTAACAGGATTAAATGTATACCATATATGCATGATTTGAATTTCAAATTTAAATTCGTGTTATGTGTCATGATTAAACTTGCTAGTGTAAAAAAAAAATTATACTCCGACACTGTATAAAAAAAATTATCCTTAAATTCGATATAAAGCTTTAAACTAGTAGTGTCACAAGTTTAGAGCCCACCAGGGCTTAGTCGAGGTGGTCCATCCAGCAGCGCCTTTGTCGCCTTCCAATGCTCAGACCAGGTGGTGTCTCCTGTGAGGAACTTTCTGCTAACCCTGTATAAAAATGGAAGGCTATCTCTCCCAACAACCCAAATAAGGGTTGGGGCTTGAAGTGGGCCAAGTCCTTTTGTCTGTTTAAAAAAAAAAAGAGTAGTGTCACAAGTTTAGGATGGCAATGGGGCAATTTTGGGGTGGGGGAAGCTTCCCTCATCCCTCGCCTCATTCTATCAAAGTTTCCCACCCCTACCCTATCTCCCACTCCTCTAATCCCCATCCCTGCCCCTACCCCGTCCCACCAACCCCGCGGCTGCACCTGCTCCTCCCCACTGTCATTATTATTAATTTTATTTAATTTAATTTTTTCAATTTATATAAATCTAATGATAGTTATATTAATAATTCTTTTGAAGTTCTAATAAAAAAAAACAAAAACTACATTATTTTATCATAGCAATAAGACATGTTATTTCATACCATATACTTATATAATAACAATACAATTGCACTTATTTCATATTATATATATAAAAATGTACATATATATTATGCTATATCAAAATATGGGCGAGGGGCAGGCAGGTAATGCACTCTTGCCCTCTACCCCCATTTAATTCGGGGGGAGAAAAATTACCCCCATCCCCATTTCTCTCCATTCAGAGCGGGCTCCCGCGGACTCCTGCCCTATTGTCATCTCTACACAGGTTCAATTTTCTTAGTTTAGAGGAGTTTCTTATTAGCAATGGATTGTTGGGTTTAAACACATCACCAAGCATGTTATTCTTGGGATTAAATATATCACCATTTAAAAAGAAAAATTAAAAAGGACATTCGCAAGCACCAGCAGAAGGAACAAGGTGAGGCAAGAGGGAGGAACGGGAGTGGGAGAGTTATGTGAAACATAGGATGCCTCTTTGCCGCTCCAAGTCTGCCTCATTATGATTCTAAATCACAGAAGATTTTACTTTTTAAAATTATTGATAGAGGTGTAAACAAGTCAAATCAAACCGTTAATGAGATAACAGTGCAAACACACAAATAACTCCCTCATACTCAAATTTTGGGGTCTAGTAAAATAATTTGACTAGGGTAAGTCCATTATTGCAAGTTAATAGGTTGCCTAACCTCTCCCACCTCAAGATTAAGTTAATAGGTTTGCCACTTTGCCGAACCTTTTCCCGTCTAGCATAAATATGCTAATTTCCATTAGAAAGGAAAAAATTGCAGTTTTTCGGGCCCTATCGCAACAAATTACATCCACCCTGAGACATTGTATATGAGATTAACTTCACTCTATGAAACTAGCCCATAATTATAAATTTTACAAAAACGCAGTTAATTTAAACCCCATGTTTGAATGTAATGCCACTCTTCGATTTGATGGCATGGTGGATACTTTTTATAAACACATGAAAGCAAAAGCTGAAAATTAGTGGGCTTTATTTAATGTGTTGATTAGTTGCCAACAAATTAGAGAAGAACCAATAGAATATTTATTATCATGAATGTATAATGTAAATACTTGTCTCCTTTACTCTTTTTTTTCCTCATAAAAAAAGAAGTCTAAAATAGATTCACCTCCGATCACCACGATAGGTCAAGGTTAGTAGGCTTTACTTCATGTGTTGATCAACTGCCAACAAATTAGAGTAGACCCGAGAGAATGTTTATTATCATGAATGTATAATATAAATATTTGCTCACTTTACCCAGATTCAAATACATGACCTTTTATAAGTAAATAAGGGATAATTTCAGAAACCTCCCCTGAGGTTTCTTATAATATCATTTAGCTCCCCTGAGGTTTTCAAAATCTCACTTACCTCCCTTGTCAACTTGACAAAATTAAATATTCATATCAAAAGTCACAAATTGACAATATTACCCTTGATCCTAATAACTATTTAACTAAAAAATCAAACCAAAAATAAAATTTTCAAACCAAAAAATGTATATTAAAAAAAATTGTTATCTAATAATAGTCCATATTTATTTATATCGAGGTTATGTTAAGATAACAAAGGAAATGGATAAATTAAATCTAATCAAAATCAACTACTTAGGAGGATTTTAGTAACTAACAAACATCTAAAAAAATTACATGGACAGTTATAATTAAGAAATTCAAAATTTTTTTGGAAAATATATTTTAATACATGAGGTAGTTTAAGTTGGATTGATACCTACAATAATCTCTTTATACGTATAAATTTTTCATGGTGTAATTTTTTCGAAGTGTAAATTTTACTTTTTTCAATACAACTAAAATAAATAGTTTAAGTCAAGAAATTTATGCCTTACAAAAATTTAGTCTCGATTTATTTTTTATTTTTGTTGTAAACTTCAAAAGTAGGATAATGCAAGGGTAATATTGGAATAAAAGTTTTGTCTTTATTGCATTTTTTTCACAGGGATTACAATGTTACAAGAAATGTCAATCCAAGGGAGGTAAGTGAGATTTTGAAAACCTCAGGGGAGCTCAGTAATACTATGAAAAACCTCAAGGGAGGTTTCTGAAAATATCCCAGTAAATAATTAGCTCTTACCAATAAAGCCAATTCGTGTCGATTTTACTTAGGGAGTCCCAAGATAGTGATTATTGTCTAATCATTTGCATAAAACTAGTGATCTCTTCCAACGTCATGTTCTTGTGGCCGAGAGAATGGATTGATTCAAGATAACTGAGAACTAGTACATATATAATGTGAGAACTGGATTAAATTCTCCACAAACGAAAAGATAAGGAACACCAGGAACTGTTCTCATTGCTCCAAAACACGACTCTCAACATAAAGAAAAAGACCTGTTTGAGAGGTTAAAAACAGTAAGAGTGAGTGCTCCTTAGTGCTTAGTAGAGGCTCCCTGTTCCCTTTCCCCGTGTCCCACATCGGCTGTTGGGTGTGTGTGAGTGGTGCTTAAGTTCCATGGGAGCAACCTTAAGTCAGCAATTGCCTTTTGGTTGTTCCTTGTGGGATACAGCTTATGTGTTATTTACATGAAACTCTTGACAAAAGCATAAAGAGGACAAGGCATTCAGAATTAAACGTTCTGGCGTAGCTGCACTCTATCTGAATAAATCAAACTCTAAGCCGAATCAGCCAATGAAACGAGGAGACTCTAGAATGCAGAATAAACTTTGTTCACTCCCAGAACGAAGATGAGCAACTAATACTATTCTAATGTAACTATAAAGAAATTCAAGAACTGTAGTACCTAAAATCAAATGTCAAATCTTTATTGGATATATTTCCTGTACAAGCAACGAGTATTAGCAGCTCACAGTCTATACTACAAGTCTGAGCGTCATTCATTACAACTACAGCACAAACTAAATGGCTAGGCTCACACGCACGTTTGAAGGGTTGGCTCGAACTCTCTCTAGTACAGGTGTTCAAATAAGAATCAAGGAGTGTATAAGAAAAAAAGGGGGGAAATGGACGAGTTGGAGCAGAACTTGTCCTTAAATAAAGTCTAGCTGCACAGAGACCCAGGACACACTGAAGCACCCCAAATTTGAGCAACAAATCAAAAAGTGCTCAGATTTGTCATAGCTTCGGAGGCAGGGATGGAATTGCTGCCAAGGAGTACGCCTATGTTAATTCCAAAAATCCTACTGCTACAGTCCAATCTTCATATCTTCAAAGCTTTTGCTACTCTGCACTATGTAATATAAAACCTCCCAAAAAATGGAACTATCATCCACTGTTAATTTAGTCAATCATTGTCGCTTTTGCTTCTGAGATATAAAACGAATTGCCTGCTTGCCAAGTTCCAAATTCTTGGCCTTCCCATTGTCAAGGGCAACTGAGACAATTGATGTGCCTTCAAACACTTCAGTCACAGTTCCTCTATGCCTGGAAAAATTCAAAAAAAAAAAAAGTTGAAAAAAGGAAATTTAAAATTTAAAATGATGAGTCCAAAATCCATCATTTTCTTTCTTTTAACAGCTATGTTGTTCAAACTTCACTCACAAGCCAAAAGGTTAAATAGTTTAGCTTTTGAAGTTCCTGATGCAGACTGTACTGTGAAACAACAGATTTCGTATTGACAAGACTAGTGAGTGAAATGGACATCCTAACAGTCTGCGGGGAACAAGGGGAGATTAATTGAAAGGCAAGAGGGCTACATAGAGGTAGGTAATAAAAAGTGAAGCATCATACCAGGAGTTGTCCGATGGTTGATGAACTTCCACTCTCTTCCCCATGGCATCTTTACCCAACTTCTGGAGTATCCAATTGGCATCCATAATCTCATCCATACTTCGGTCTCCATATATTCGTGAAGCATCGTCTTCACTCTTGGTTGACACTTTTTCCCTCAAAGGTGAGGGTCTCTTTCTTTTTGATCTTTGCCCCTTAACAGAACTTCTCTCATCCTCCTTAGAAGGAGCCCAAGTACTCTGGTTTTCAGATATAGGATTCTTAAATTTAAGTTTGAGCAGTGGCTTCGATTCCTTCTGAGAATTTGATATAGGTGCATGATTACCATCATCACTCACATCAGCCAAAGCACCAGGCCTACTGTCCAAAGCAGGCACTGATGAAAATCTATTGGTTCTAGTGGCTGGAAATTCAGATTTTATCCTTACTCCACTTGTGCTACTCTCTGTGCTCTTTTTCCCTAAAGCACGTGTGTTTAATCCAGAAACTTGTTCAACTTCATCCAAAAATTTAGCTCCTCCAAATTTGGGAGGCATGTCGCTGTCTTCTGTGTTAGCTTTTTTGATCTTTATTAAGTTACCATCTTTTCCTCTAAGCTTTGGGCCTTTCTTTTGATCAGCAACAGTTGCTACAATGCACAACAAAATCATATCACACTTTGACAGATTCAGGTGACATTTCCACTGATTATAACATAATTAAGTTGTGATAGCGGTCGAGCTATATAGACATGAATGAGACATTCCATAACTGCAAACCAAAAAGAAATAAATTGATCTTTGAGTAACAAACCTTTTCCATCAGTATGTTTATATGCATTCTCTTGCCTGTGCACAGATTCATTCTTCCTAGGTTGGCCAACATCTTCACTTCCTATTTGGTAGAAAAACATAATAATAAACATGAGATAACATCATTTGACTATTGCACACAGAAACATTTTATAGGAAAATTTTCATCCAAGCAAACAGAAAAATGAGTTGGACTGATCATTCATATCTACATATCTCCAAAACTATTCTGCATCCACGTTCTCTGGCAATACATTCATAAAAAGAAAGTTGAAACAGCAATATCTTTCATTGATAACTTCAGACTTAGAATCTACCAACTTGCTTTTCAAAGTTAGGCATCAAAATTTGCATCCGTATGTGCAATTGCAGCTTTCTTACTGAAATGCTTGAAGCATAAAACTTTAGTTAACCACAATTGTCATTTGGTGCCAGCAGAGACTTGTAACTTTTTCCGTGTCTTCTCCATAGAAAAAGTCTTCAATTTTGGTAATTCAGAACCAGTTACTAAGCCTGAATCCAGCTCCTTTTTCATAATCACCAAATCATTTAAATAGCTACTTCCTACTGACATAATCTACTAGTTCTTCCAGTTGTCACCTTAATACAGATGCTTGCCTATTCCAAGCAGTCAAAAATTTACAAAAACTCGTGGCTTTTACTAAAAACATGACCAATTTACAAGAAGAGAAAAATAAATCAAAGAAAGATTTATTAGGAAGTGGATCCACGGTCATATGAAACACAAAAAGGGATGGTAAAATTCATGAGCCAGCTTCATAAAGAAATCCATTAGAAGCAATTGCTCAAAGCTACATGCTAAAAAATGAAAACATAATCCCTATGACTCAAAACAGATCTTCAAAACATCCATCACATGAATTCAAGTCATGGACTCATGGTTCATAAACTCATGTTCAATATTAGCTTCCTAATTTACTAATTGAGAGAAGTTAACCAAGCACTAAGACAGAACATCATATATAATATCTCCAAGGAGAATTCTAATCGGGATTGCCTAATAATAAATGGACATATATTCCGTATAAGTTCAAAAGTTTTTACAATTAGGAAGGAAGAGAATAAAGACTATACCATTTGAAGTAGTCATATCCTGGTCCTTCTGGTAGCTGGAACCATCAGACCTTGGAGAAGTCGTCAAGTTCCTGTTTCGTGAACCTATATGTATAACAAGCTTTGGTCCCTTTGTGGCCCTAGACATGTTACTCTGATTTCCACTATCATCCCCATTATTCAAACCTCCTCCCTGTGGTTTGTTGCTCTTGATTTTGACTGTTTTATGAGCCCGATTATTATGGCTTGCTGTAACCTCGTCAATAAATTTGTGCTTCAAAACCCCAGCCTCATTTACAGAGCACATTCCATCATTGATGCTTCCAGCAACAGGAGATAAATAGCCATCAGGTTCTCCACTTCTAGAAGAAAGTGCTTGTTCAGTCCTATTATCATAACCAAATGATGAAGCATCACCATGCCTTTCAATGCTCTGATGTGCCTCGTGAACACTGTCAATAGACATCAGATGCCCCTTCTTTTTTCCAGACTTCTTGTTTGAAGATTTCTTCCCATGTTCCTTGCTCTTTTTAGGAGATTTATCCACGACTCCTTTAAGTGAAAACCTCAGTGAGCGGCCATATTCATTCTTCATTACTACCGGTGCATTTTCTTCATCATCAGAAAAAGGTGAGATAGAAAATATCTCCTGCTGCGTTGGCAACCCAGCAGCTGCCCTCAAATTTGCAATTAAATCCCTGTCAACTTCATCTCTCCTTCTCCAGAGCTCGTGCACTGCCTCCTCAAGATTCTTAACCTAGCAAATTAAAAAGTGAAGAAAAGTTTACCATATCAAAAGTTGCTTCTTCCCCTTGAAACAATTATGCTTTAAAAGCTAAAGTATACCTGGTAGCATTCTCCACGACATGTAGGACATGCATACTGTAGATTTCCATCCACTTGGAACTGCAGATATTTAGCATCACTGCACAAAATTTTCAAAAAACATGAGATTAGGAACCTTCAACAAGTAATCGTTGCTGCTAAATTCCAGAAGCAGCCATCACATCAAAAGCTATATTGAAAGGCTAAAGCATAATGCAGAAAAGAAAGCCTCATTTAGCAACGATTTTCAGGTGTAACAAAAATCTTATTCTACTGCAGCTAAGAAACAAAAATATAATAATAAGAACACCCATCTAGAATTCTCTCATTCAATATTAAATCAAATAAAACATATACAAAATTTTATTTCTCAAGTGAACAATAAGCAAAAGATGAGTACTAGTCATTTTAATTTTCTCTGAATTATGGAGGAACAAGAAAAGCCCAAAGGTAACCAAAAGAAAATTTCTCTCCAATCTCTTCATTTACACGGGTACTCATCTATGATTTTACGCTCAAGTAGAAGGAATAACAAACAGTCCACATACATCCTACTAGAGATTTAGCTAAAAGTGCTTAAGTAAACCTGATGCCATCACATTGGCAGTGCACCCAGCGCTGGCAGACATCGCAGCAGACCATAGGTGTCGATTCAGAATCTCTATACACCTGTTGTTTTAGAGCAAAACAAGCAGAGACATTAAGTCCTGAGTGAGAAAGAGTGTAAGGACTAGAGCACGCATGTCTTAAAAGGGAAAACTTGGAAATCAACCTTTATGTATGGGCAAAACTTCCTCAAGATATCTAGAAGGTATTACAATGATATAAAGACTAGCATCATTAAATTTACGTAGACAAATACTTCTACAGGAGAATACCATACCATTTATAAAAAGCCAGAGATGGCCATGGAAGAAGAAAACTAGAATGTTTCCACATAGTGAAAAACAAAACATATGCATCAGAAACATTTACAGGTAAATATGCTTTAAGGGGACTTGGATTTCTATAACATTCAGGAGAATCTGGTCCTAGATGGATGTGCATAATATCCACTTGACTTAAACTATCTCATACAATCAATTCAATACAGAAAGAGGACGAAGCATGTGCTTGAAAAGTACTGGGTTAAGCACCTGAAAATAAGGATGATGTGTTAATCTATCATTACAAAAAAAAAAAAAAAAAGTCATACCTTTAAGCAAACTGGACAGTAGTTTCCTTTCACAAACAATCTTCCACAAGCATCGCAACATGTGTAGCCAAGAAACCACCTGCAGCAGTTACAAATCTAATAACCAAAATAGAACACACATATGGATCTTAAAAAAGATTTTAGCAAGTAAATCACACAACAATTCAAGATAAAGATCTAAAGCTATACTTTCAACAAAATCAAGCAACATTTCTCTATAATGCATTGACACAGATCCATTGGTTAGTGCAATTTTTAGAAAGTAGAAAGTGGAAAATTTAATCAACTTGATAATCAAATAAAATACACCTTTTCCTTTTGGAAAGTTGGACTCTCAGGATGCTACATAACATGACAAGAGCTGCAAGTAGAGGCTAATTCATATGCTAATGCTTTCCACATAAATAAACAAAACATCTTTAAGAAGGAAAAATTTCTTAACAAAGTAAAATGCCAAAAGCCACATTGGCACATAAAGAACTGAAAAAGTAGCAACTCAAGTTAGAGAAGTAATCACGAGTCTATCCAAATTTCAGAGTCTCCCTTTTGGGTATGCGCAAAACATTCTAAACTCCAAGTAGTACACAGCCACTTTGGATACTCATAAATTCTTTACCATGTACTGGATATAAAATTTTCATCAGCCTATAAAAGGAACCAGATATGACAGAGTTGCAAAACATGGGATAAGTTAAGCTTCTTTCGGTTCAAGATTTACAGGTAGTAACTAAAATACCATTATTATTCTCAGTAAAAAAGAAGCCTAGGCCCACTAAATATGATAACTTGGAGGTCCATCTTACCTCACGCTTAGGCCATTTCCAGGAACACTAGAACCACAGCTATGACACTTTGTGTGCTTGGGGCACAAGTAAGGTCCATTACTAACATTCTGCATAACCAAAAAGTTAACAGTAAGTATTCAAATTTTACCAGAATATAAACTTAAGAGATGATGGACAACAAACCTTGTGGGGTGGCTGCTGACAATAACAATGGAATGCACCATCACATCTTTTGCAGAACATAAATTTATTTGGATCCCCAGATCTTCTGCAGACCTAGAGGTAACAGAATATATCACCAATCAGAAAGATGAAATAATCGATTTACAGACAACTTTGAGTGCACCATGGACACATCTTGTAGAGGGGAAGTGTACAAACTATCATCAACAAATACTCAACACCACTACATGGGAAGAGGCATATAGCCAACATTGACAACAATGTTATATTAGAAGAAAGCAACAGGTCTACTGAACATAATTTCAGTTAAAAATCTTATCACCCAGGTAGAATGACAACAGCACCCAAACATACAAATACAACTCCTTTTTCATTTAAGAAAAGTAGAGAAATGTCATCTCTGTGGAGATTTAACTGGCAGTGAGCATGTAAAGACTGAAAAATGCATCGAAGAATGCCACACTAAGCAACTGCAGTCAGTGATCCAAACAAGTAATTAAGGAAAGGTCCAAAGTATCTCCATTGCCTCTTGACTAAGCTCCTTTAGTGATTGCAAACAATTGAAAATCAAACACTAAAGTTGGGTGTGCCTTCTATAGACATGTATAGAAACAAATTCCAAGCATAAGAGGAGAGCTTAAAGTTACTAAGCCTTCCCACAACTGATCAATGCTTTTAAAACATGTAAAGTGTAAATTTCTGGAAAAGGGGAAAAAATGAAGTTGAACTTTCAAGCTCAATCAGCATAATACACATTCAACATCAAACCTTTGTACTAACTCATTTATGTCATGAGATCAAATTCACGTGGGAGCACAGTCATTTTTTAGCCTAATCATAATGGTTTTAATCTGTTTCAATTTGATTATGGTTTTACTGATGGCTCATCAACAACAAGAACCAAATAATCTACCCAAATGTGATCTGAATATCAAGCCACATAAGAAATAGAAAATTGAAACAATTAAAATCAAATAAGATGAAAGCTCTCAACAATGATCCTAAACCATAAGAAAACAGTAACATCAAACTTTACCCGTCCTTGCTGGGAAATGGCATGAATACCCAGAATATGACCACAGCTAATGATTTAAAGTCATCATCAAGAAACATAAACATTTGACAAGAGAAAATTAGTAAATCTAACCTTTTCCTTCAGGACATTCAAACAACTATATGCCTTTGGTAGGGTATCAAAGACTTGGTACATGCAGTAACATTGCAAAATCATCTAACATTTTCTTAATAGGCAATTTAACAAAGATAATAGATTGAACTTGCCAAGAGGGTCCTCGTACTAACATTTGAGACATTGTGGTGGAAGAACTGACTAACTTGCTCTCAAGCAGCTATTCAAGACAGGAACCATAACTTATCATAAAATTAAGCAGAGTTAAACGAATAATTACCTCACAAATTCGGCAAGATGGGCATGTCCATGAACTCCAGTGAAAAAGATCTGTCAAATCATCATCAATTAAATGTAACATACACAACTTCACAATTATTTTTATGATTATGATCAGACAATTTACAGAATCAACATCACCAAAAATATGAAACATACAAAATTTTACTTTTAGTTTTTTACAGTCAGAAGTTCTACCTCTATGTTGTGACCAAGCTTTTAAGCAGCTCCTGTGATATTTTTTGCCACAACTTTTGCAGGGCAACATTTTCCTTGCTCTTTCACTTCCTTCACTTTCACCACCGAAGCATAAGCGGCACATTACTTTGACATTTGACAGACCCTGCTCTTCTTGTGCATCATCTTTCACAGGACCCTGTATTGTCAAAAGCCAAAAAAATCAGTCGAAAACCAATTATTTCATGTGTAATGTGCTAAAACTAAAATGTCAAGAAAGTTGATGAAGTTGCAGAGGCAACATATAATCCTTAACTAACAACCTGGGTAATCTCTTATGAATACTCGAACCAAAACAAACCAAGTACTACTATTTTGAAAAGAAACATTATAGTGAAAAACTGCATGATTTAGACATAGCAAAAAAATTTAAACAAAATAAAATGGAGAGAAAAATGCGCAGCAATCAATGTAAAAACATGGCATACACCAAGAAAATACAGAGAACATATTTATCACTATTAATATTTCATTACAAAATTATCAAGTACTTTTCTGCCAAGAAAACAATATTCTTTGTAACAAATCACTTAATTGTGCTCACATCCATACAAAGTAAAATCCAAGAAGGCCCAACTTCAACTACAATCCTTTGCTTATAGCATCACCAGGATGAGAAGTTCTCGCCAAACAGAAAAGAACATAGAAGAACAGATAACAACCAAAACAAGGTAAAGACTATATATTAAAAAAAAGATAAGTCCAACAGTTGGCCCAATACGTCACTCCAATGGCAAGGGGAAAGAACAACCTCATTAATCACAAAATACATTCTCAATTGATGCTCCTAAATTGAATGACCTTAGTCTGAAGCACGTAAAATACTGCAATTGTATGCTAGAGAGTTGTGTAAAACAAAAGTTGCTGAGAAGAAAGAAAGGCCATAGTAAAGAAAACAAACTGAAAGCCAGTTGCAGTCATTTTCTCTAAAACACGCATACTAACCAAAAAAAATCCAATTCGCAAAACTGCCAACAGTAACAAACAAAAAGAACATTATAGTAAATCCAAATATACTGGAGACAAACCAACAACAAGGGTCTTACATGGTCACATGAAATGCATATTAAAAAAAAAAAGAAGAAGATTGACATGGATAAAACTACATCTACCAGAAGCTAAAGCAATTACCATAACCAATAAACTCCAAGATTAACTATTCAAACAACCAGGAACCGCACATATGCCGTGAACAACCATGGTTCAAAGTCGCAGTCGCGGTCTGTACCGTTCCATATTGGAGCATATCGGTCTCGGTCTTGACGAGACGCATATTTTCAATCATTTATTATTTCAAAAATTGTTTTAAATTATAAAATAAAAATATGCTAAATAAAAATAATAATAAATTAGTAAACAAAATTTTTAGAGGGTGTCTCGCCGAGTTGACACGAGACGACTCGGGAGTCTCGGCCGATTCACATCATCTCGGAGACGACTCGGTCCGAGTTGGCCAAGTCTCGGCGATTTCTCGACGAGTCGCATGTCTCGGAGTTGAATCGGAACGGCCTCGTATCGTTGCCCTCCGTTCCGGTTCCGACTTGGCCGAGACTTTGAACCATGTGAACAACCCATCCAATAAAATAACACATAATGAATAAGAAAGAAAAACAAGCTACATCCCTGATACTTCATCCACATTACCATCAGCCACAATTCAACTCAAAACAAAAAAGATTTGATCTTTGAAACAGCAAAACATAGAAAAAATCCAGAAACAAAATCACAGTAACGGCACACATAAATCTATGTCCAAAAAACTGAAAAAAACTTACCACCATTTCTCCAGACTCAAACCTCCTGGCAAAGTCCTCGGCCACCATCGAAGCAGCAGCAGCCTTCTTCTGCAAGGCCACACGTTTAGTCTGTGCAGAGGCCGCCTCATCCCCATCTCCAGCAGCTGCACCTGCCCCTGCGCTGCCTCCACCACCATCAGTCACCGCCGGAACCACAGACACAGGCACTGCCGGCGGCCCAGCTCTCTGAACTGCTGCAATTGGCGGAGGAGGGGGCACAGGCGGAGCAACAACAACAACTTTCGGAACCTTAACCTGCACCGTAGCATTCGCCTCGGCCTTCAACAACCACGGGTCCTTAATAAACTCCTCAATCCGGAAAGCTTCCCCCAGGAATTCCTCTTTCCACCTCCCATTCTGCAGCTTCCGCGGAAACCCTAAATCGCAATAGCAAATTCTCCGGCTGCAAAACAAAAACCCATCAAAACCCACATCAGAAATCGCCAGAAAAATGCAAAACCCCCCAAAATACAAAAGAAAGCGAGGGATATGAGAAGAACCCTTCTCCCTCTTGGCCTGGAGAGGAAAGGGGAAAGGGCAAGGGGGTTTATGGTGGGTTGAAAAAAAGTCGAATGGGCGATAGGAGGGGGGATAGTCATACTACTTACCAGGTAATTGGGCAGGCAACATGAAAGGCCATTAGAACGATTTGGGTTTTTGAAATTTTTGAGTGAGATTAAGGGGGAGTGTCGAGTTGGTTTTGGGGGGATTAATTTTTTTTATTTTTTTTATGTTTTTCTATATATTTGAAAGGGAGCAATATAGTATAGTATTGCAATAATAAGGGATATTAGGATTTGAGGGCTGGGAAAAAATTGGAAAACAGTTTTAAGGGGGGAGAGAGAGAGAGAGATAGGGAGAGAGGAGGAGAGGATGTGGAGATGGGCTGTGGGCTATGGGGTCGCGACGCGACGAAGGATTGGGGTTGGGGGGCGCTAATCGGTGAGGTTCGAAGTTTTTCTAATTTGACCCGTCAGAGTTTTGGCCTTCTGGGAGTATGAGAGAATGAAAGGGTTAATTCTATTTTGTTCCCTTTAATTATATCTAAATTTTTATTTTAATCCTTAAACTTCAAATACTTCAGTCCCTAACTTATAAAATTTATTATACTTTAGTCTGTAATATATAAAATTCATACCAATTTAGTCCTTAAAGCGTGCTTGCTTATGCATTAAATGTATTTTACTTCCTTAACTAATGATGTTGTGTGAATGAGACAAATTTTACTGCTTAAGGACTAAAGTGTCCCGTTTTAAAGTTTAGAGACTAAAGTAAAAATTTGGGTATATTTAAAAGAGTGCAAAATGGAATTTATCCAGAGAATAAGGTCATTCTTTTGGGAAAGTTTGGTATGGGACATGGGGCTAGAGACAATTGTGCAAGTCATTTTTTACATTCGGTTTATTACTCATGTGTTAAATTTTTAGAAAAGTAAATTTAATTAATGAAAATATATAAATACAATGGAGGACAGTAATATTAGTACATGTATTCAGATAATAGATTGGATATAATTTAGATGTGTTAAAAAGTACCCATTGAATACTTGATAGAAAAATGCTTTGAAGTTTAAGATGTCTTGGTTACTAGAAATTTTCTTTAAGAATTAGTGTTTATTATTTACATTTGTGGTTTGAGTATTTAAACAAGTAGTTTAGAGCTCTTCGTTCATTGTCTTGTACTTAGTTTGGATGTTGGACGGCTCAGGAAGTAGGACAATTTGGATACTTCTTTATTTGGAAAACAATTTTCTATTTTTCCCTAAACATGTTTTCAGATCAAACTCTTTATCTTTCATGCAATACAAAATTTCTATTAAGTTTGAGAGGGAAGTTGTGGAAAGAAAATTATTAGAAATGACATGTTTGTTAGACATGTTTGGTATACTCCATAAAATTAGTGCATTTTTTTCATAGATACCCTTAACACAATTAACATATAGATATTTGTGCACTTTTGTATAATTTCTCTACTTAGTGTTAAAAAACTTTAGTTGACATTATACTTCTGTGCTTATAACAAATTTTCTTATAAAATAAGAGAGAAGATGAATTTGTTCAAGTGCTATAGTTTAAAATGTTTTCTCTAAGGATTCATTTGACTCATGGGATGACGGAGAATTGGATTAATAATCCTGCATCATCCCATGTTTGGTTGGTTTTACATATGGGATGATACATCCCACATAACCGAATTAATCCCCCATGTGGGGATAAAATAAGGGTGCGTTTGGTTTACGGGTTGGATGAGAGGGAATTACTTATTCTCGGATGAGTAATTTTATTATCCAATGTTTGGTTGGCTTTTTGTTGGATAGGGTGTTTTAGAAAATAATTTTATCTTGTCTTTGGTTGGAAATAGTATGATGTGGGATTATTTATTTATAGACCAAAATACCATTTTTGCTAGACCTACAACTAGGGGTGTTCGAGTTTTAATAAATACAAACTCGACTTGCAAATACACACACGTATATATACACATATGTGTGTGCGTGTGTGTGATTAGAAGTGGAGTTCAATCTTATTAAATGGGTTCACAAGTCTCAATTGATATGTCTAACCTTTTATGAATTAAATTTGACCAAGAAAATATGATTATATTATTAATTAATGGGGCCAAAATAACATAAAAATTTACTGTCATTTTTAGTAGGGGTAAATTAATTTAGAATTTTAGTAGGGCCAAATTAGCCAAAAATTTAATTTATTAATAATAGGAACAAATTAGTCCAAAATTATTTATTTCAATAAAATGGGTAAATAAGTTCAAAACATAATTTTTTATTAGTAGGGGGCAAGTTTGTCCAAAATTTTAGTTATTTCATTGATATAGAGAAATGAGTAAAAAGTCAAATTTTGTTAATGGCATAGGCAAATTAGTCAAAAATTATGATATATTATTAATATGGGCAAATTAGTCCAAAATTTAGTTTTTTACTAGTAAGGGTAAATTTGTCAAAAATTTTGTTAAATGATTAATAAGGACAAATTAGTTCAAAATTTAGATAATATTACAGAGAATTGTAAATTTATATAGTTGTTTAAAGTATTATTTTATTAATATGATAAATAAGTGTCAATTATCATCATCCCACCTCTTATCTTATCCCGGGATAACTAATACCACCTCCCATGGGATTATTTTATCCCCTCTATGGGGGATTAATTCGGTTAGGTGGGATGTGTCATCTCATACATAAAATTTAACCAAACATGGGATGACAATGAATTAGTAATCCAATCCTATGTTATCCCATGTACCAAATAGACCCTAATTTCATGGAGGAGACGGTATAAGTTATCACAGGATGAAGTAAAATGTGAGATAATGACAACTAAAACTTATTTATCCACACTAATAGAATAATATTATATTCAAACAACTATATAAATCTATTTTTCTCTATAATATTGTCCAAATTTTGGACTAATTTTCTCCTATTAATCACATAATAAAATTTTGAACAAATTTGTCCTTACTAATAAAAAATTGAATTTGGACTAATTTGCCCATATTAATGATATACCATAGTTTTGGACTAAATTGCCTATGCCATTAACAAAACTAGACTTTTTACTTATTTAGCCATATTAATGAAATAACTAAAATTTTGGACAACTTTGCTACTACTAATAAAAAATTATGTTTTGAACTAATTTGCGCATTTTATTGAAATAATAATTTTGGACTAATTTACCATTAATAAATTAAATTTTTGGCTAATTTGGCCCTGTTAAAATTCTAGACTAATTTACCCCTACAAAAAATGAGAGTAAATTTTATATTAGCTTGACACTATGAATTAATTACACAATCATATTTTCTTGGTCAATTTTAATTCATAAAAGTTTAGACATATAAATTTGAGACTTGTGAACCCATTTAATAAGGTTAAACTCAGCCCAAAACAAAAATAACTTATGTGTTACTTTTGTTTTGAACCACACAAAGCTTACACACCCACATATGTACACATGCACGCCCACACATATATACATATACGTACATATACACACACACACGTGTACATACAGACATACACACTCACACATTATTTATATACATACATACACACACACACATATATTAGAAATCGAGTTTGGTTTACCAAAATCTGGATCCCCCTAATTGTAGATTTACCAAAAAGGACATTTTGATATATAAATAAGTAGTGCCTTCTTATTCTATCTCTAACCAAACACAAGAAAAAATTATTTTTTAAAGCATTCCCTCTAATATAAAGTTAACCAAATACTGAATAATAAAATTACTCATCCGAGGATTACTTAACCCAGGAAAGGATGGGTAATCCAAGGAGAAGTAATCATTCCTTATCCAATCCGTGAACCAAACGCACCCTAAAAGGATATGAAAGAAAATTGTAGAATTCTCATTTAAATTTTCAAAATACCAAATGCATCCTAAAAATTAGGGATTAATTGTCCATGTAAAGTTTTTTTTTTTACACAAGTAGATTTAGATAAATGCCACATTATTGCTATTCAAGTTTTAAATTCACTTTTTATCCATGTGTCATATATCTAAACTTGTTAGTGTAAGACATCTTTACATTGACAATGTACACAACATTAATGCAAAATTTTAATAATATCTATACTATATATTGTTCACCAATTGATATGCTCGAGAAGATTTTCAACAATATGACATATCTAATTTCCCAAGATTCTTGGATTAGTTATTATTTGCTAAATTCGACTAACTTCATCTAATGCTTATCTAATAGTTTAGTTCAAATGTTTAAATTTAATAGGAAAAAGTTTAATTAAAGTAACTTATCAAAAAATTGGTTTATCTGTTAGTTTAGTTCAAATCTTTAAATTGGCAGGGCTAAACTAATTTAGTAAAACAATTATCTAAGTAAAATTTTTTAATTTTAATGTTTCTATAGGTAGTAAAAGTTGTAGTTATCTCATCAATAAGCCTCCCTAATCGACCTATTTATCAATTGAGATGTTTTAGAAGTTTCCTAATAGTAACAGTTTGTTGGTATGTATTTATAATCTTTTTTTGAATCCTCCAAAAATTTTAAACCCACCATTTAACATTCTTTTATACCAGACATGTTATGTTATGTTATTGAAAAAAAAGAAACATGTTCTCTTGGGAGGCATCCATATTGCATTTCAAACACCACTATTGGGGATGTTCCCACCATAGTACCAATGGCAGTCAATTTAAAGATATGTATTTCTATTCTTCGGAATAAATTCCTTTTGTTCATGCAACTGTGACAGCCCCACTTCCCCCTAAGGCTAACCAAAGGGTTGGCGGGCTGCCTGCCTGGCTCTCGCCAGGACTCAAGCATTCGAAAATACTAACTCTAAAGGATAATTCTAAAGTCTACATTATGAGAGAGATAAGAAACTCTAAAATTCAACATTTAAACTTGAAATACAATCGTTAACTCAAAAACACTTAAAGCCTCGATCCATAATCTATTACATTCCCATGAGTCAAAATATACAAAACCATAAGAATATACAATCTATTCTTCCACACTCGGGACAAAACCAAAACCAGTTACTAGACCTACCTAGGTCTCTGGATTCTCGTCATCTGTTAAGGAAAAATAAAACGGGAATGGGGGTGAGGTAAAAGCTCGTGAATTTTCAAAAGAACATGCACAGGCATAAAGCGGTATAAATAACATTTTTAAAACAAGTAAAGTAAACACAAAACACACAAGTAGGATACGGGAGCTCTCGGGAGCTCAGGTCCACTTCGCACGTTCAATTCAGTTAGTCGACACTCCGTCGACTTTCCAATCCATGTAGACGACTCTTTACAACCATATCCTTCCACCGAACAACCCCCTTTACCGGGCCCGCAATTCTAACACTTAACACTTACTACTCAAAGGACACGGCCAATAGTAGTTTTATAAACACTTTATACACACTTTCCCCACAAGTGTATATATATTCATGCAAAACAACTAGGTCACCTACTCTACTTAAAAGAGAGCAATAAAGTATACTCTCCTTAAGTGAGTGGTTTAACACTTAAAAATTCCACGCAAGAAACACGCTCACGCAAAACATTCATTTAAAGCGAATAACATGCATTGGAAACTCACCAACAAAGTAGGTCTCGGAATTCAAATTTTGATCGCTTTGCAAAACAGCGCCACTTCCTAAAACAATTAAAGAACAACGGAAATAAGTTTTCTAGTTTATCAATCAAATCTCGTTCAAGAAAAATCAAGTTCGATAACCTCCAACTTGAGTAGAAATCTTTGAAAAATCGTAACTTGAGTTGTATAAGTCCAAATTTCACAATTTTGGTACCGTTAGAAACCTCATTTAATGTTCTAAAACTTTGTAGAAGGCACCATGATAAAATTCTGGACAAAAACTGCCCATATTTTCATGTTAAGTTCAGCTATAGTACAAAACAGAATAGCTCAGGCTGGTTTTCCAGCTCACTTTGGAAAGTCATCAAAAATCGTAGGAAACGAATTGGCCTCTAAAATTTACACAGTTTAAATTCCTATGTATCAAGTTTCAAACTCCACCAATGGCACTCGATTCTGACCCTCGAAAAAGAAATTATAACTGTTCAAACAAGGCAGGTTCGAAATCCTGCGTTTTTTGAAATCCAGATTTACTGGGCAGTATTTAGAGCTTCAAATGAGTGACGAATTCTTACTCAAAAATCACCAAATTTGGTACACTAACTCTACCATATAAAGACTATGTCCACACCAAAATTTAGCCAAGAAATATAACGGGAAGCTAGTGTTTTTAACGCTCAAAGTGGACTCGTCAATCTCAACTCAAACCTGCGGAGTTTTGCCTTCCTCATCTATGAGCTTCTAAGATATTCAAATCACCATCAACTGCCCTAATTCTTGAAACCAAGCTAGTATTGATCTTCCTAGGCCCAATGATGGTCAAAAATGATATAAGTTTAGATCAAAACTTAGCACTAAAACAATTCAAGAATTCGGACAGCATGCCCTTTTATATTCCAGATTTTTTTGGTTTCAATTCAACAACCATTACTACCACTACTTTTAGAGGGCTTTTTGTGGGAAACATTAACAACTTAAACCTCAACATTTAAGTATTACATTTAGTCTTCAAGCTTGCAAAAACGTAGCCACAAAACAGGGGAAACACAGCAGGATTTTCAGCCAACACTAAAGCTTTCAAAACAGAATTTTCTCTTGCCATTCTTACTATAACTTTTGAGGGGCTTTTTGCAGAGAAAATTAACAACTTAAAGTTCATCATTTAAGCATTAGAATAAGCCCTTAAGCTTACAAAATGCAGCCACAAAAATCAAAGGAAAAACAACAACAATTCAATCTCCATTTCCTCTTCTCCTTTCTCGGTTTTTCCTTTGAGGTTTCTCCTTCAATTTCAACCACAAATTCCAACATATACACACACATTTCACCATTTTTTTCATGCTAAGAAACAAATTCACATACTTGTGGGATTTCAAGAGCCCACCCAACAACCATGGCCAACAAATACAACCCAATGAAACTTCAACAACTAAACTTCAAGAATCAAACTTAAAGCTCTTATCTTTAGTGTAGGAAGATTACCTCTTCTTCTAGTTGCTTGAGCAAGTTTAGGAAGTCCAAAATCCACTACCAAGAACACTCCTTTCCACCTTCAAATTTTCGGCCAGCTCACCCTTCAAGAACTCCAAAACTTCAAGTCTTCTAAGCAAGTGTTTTGCAAGGGAAAAGGGGGTTTTCTTTGAGAGGGAAATGGAGAGGCAAGGCCGGCTGAAATGGAGAGCTTGAAGAGGAAATGAAAAGCTATTTTTTTCTAAGGAAGGAGAGGAGAAGTGACCGGCTGAAAAATGGAAGAAAAGGAGAGAAGACTTTGTTGTCTTGCCATCAAGTTTCAACGTGACACAAAGCCTCAATTCAAGGAAATTTGTTCCCCTTTTAATTTCTAGTCTTGCAACTTGATTTGGAGGGAAATGGAATGACTAATTTAGCTAGAAGATTAAAGAAGATAGTCTTGGTTAGGAGGGAGAAAGGAAGCGGAAAATTAAAGTGAATTGGTGTGGGTTAATTGGAAGAAACAATGACTAATCGAAATCCTAGTTTTAAGGAGGTTAATCCAATTTTAACTAAAGTTTCAAAACCCTAATTATATTCACTCTCATTAACTCACTTCTAGTCCCTTGATTGTATTTTTAATCTACGAATGATCATCCTTACACTCCATCGCTACTTCACTCACTGCCCGAATTTTTACCTCGAAAAACGTGTTTTCTCATTTTCTGTCTAATTGATACTAAAAGGGTGAATTTTTAAAAAGATAAATGAAATATTGAAAATCTACGAGAAAATATGTGTGAAATAAAATTTGAGTCACCCAAAAATAAAAATAAATAAATAAATAAATAAATTGAATTTCCATTTAAATTTTCTGGAAAATATGTTTGAGTACAATATTAAAATAATCAAACGAATTAAGGATAATATTAACAATATTTAAAATAATAAATATTAACAATATTAAAAATAAAATTTTGAGACCTTCACAGCAACAATATGCATACCATGGCCTTCACCATAATATTGCATAATTCCACTCTTTTAGCACACGAGATGGAGTGCAGCCATTTATACCACCCATTGGTCAATGTAAGCCTTTTACCACTCCCAATCATCACTATATCCCTATCAGCCACACTTGGTTTAAGCTATAGAAACTGCAGTGCACGTAGTTCGTCAAGATTTTGTCTTCCTCCTCCTTTGTCAAGGTTCTGAATGTTTCACCAATACAAGTAAATTTCCTTCTAGATCTTGTTTCTGAGTTCAAATCAGGGGTCACATTAGAATACTTCCTCACCATAAACACAACACTTCTCACCAGCATACAACACATTCTATTGGTTCGTCTTCCAAATATAGAAAACGCCATGCAATTTTAGGGGTTTAAAAGCAATGGAACCTGAGAATGAAAGCATTTATACATGTTATGTTATATACGGCTAACATGTACAATTATCATATACTTCCTGTGAGGGCCGTGAGTTTAACTTAAAGCTTGTTTAGAAATTTTCATGAGTAGTTCTTATAAAATCTTGCTTGAGCATGTGCTTAATCACGAGAAAAAAATAATAATAATAATAATAAACCCTAAACGATTACATTGAAATCACTACCATTATAGGTTTAACCATTTTTTTTTTTTCTTCTTCAATCAAATTCACTTAACAATTCTTAAATCACAGTTAGGATTGAGCTGAATCTTTCTAAGCAAATTGAATTTTCATCCCAATTTCCAGCTAGGAAAAAATCTTGCCCTCCTCTTCACCTTTACATGACTACCATGTGTCAATTGCTTGCTGAAATTTTTGGTTACTTGAACAAGTTTCATCCATTCCAACCGGCTGCTCATTTAAGTAGGAGCAAGAAAATTTTTCAGATATCATTAGCCAAACTTGATGATGTTCACCGCCTCCATGTCCAATGGTAGGAAGCTCATGCCATTTGGCATCTTATTCCAACCACCTTATGCTCACTTGAGCAAGGCAAGTCTGCAAAATTATTTCTTCAAGACCAACCGATGGTCATCAGCCTTAACTCTCCTTATTGCATTTCAAAAATCACTCTTCACTTTCACCTCATTTCAGCACTCATCCCTCAAGCTCTCCACCGAAGCTCTCCCTTCACCCCCACATTTCACTTCAAACTCTTTTCTTCCCAAGCTCAACCGAGAGCTCCTTTTCACCCTCCATTTCCTTGTCTTTCTTTTCTTGGTCGATTCAAGCTTTGCACTAAGAGCTCTACTCTTTGCTGCAAACTGCTGGAAAACCGAAGCTGAAATCTGGAAGTTGAGCAGCCTTGTCCTCCCTACTTCCATTTCTTGACCAAGCATAAGGTAAGGCTGATTAGATTCTTGTGAACTTCCTTGGCAGCTTAGAAATCTTTCCATCTTTCAGCTTGTTTCCTTTCTTGTAGTGGGAACCAAACTTGATCAGCTACCTCACACCGTTTGCTTCCTGTTTCTTGGAGCTAATTAGAGGTACGGCTTATTTTGCATCTTCCTTAGCTTAAAGAAACTGTTTTACCCCTCAAAGATGTCATCTTGATTCATGAAATTACCATGCATGTAATAAATAACTTGAAATCTTGCTATGGCATGCTTGCATCCTTTGTTTGCTGGAAATTCATTTAATCGAGAAGAATCAATTTTCCTTGGTTTCTCTAAGCTTTCTGAAATTCCAAAGTGAAAGCTTCGCTGTAATACTCATGCATGATCATTAAGAGTGGTTGGAACTTTTACTTGTACCATATTGTTTCTTAGAAACCTTGATTCCTTCTGTTTTGAATGTGGTTGGTGAAGGACTTTGCCTGCTTTTCCAAGCCTCTCTTGTTAATGACTCACTGAAATCAGCACATGCATGTGTTATATTTCAGTTGATCGGTGGGGTTTTAGTTAAAAATTCTCATGGACCAAAATATTCCAGCTATTCGAGCTTGGATCATTTGTCTTTTTTTCCTTTAAAGGTTGAATAACTCTTTTCCTTGCATGAATAACTCTCGGCCAGCTTAAACATTAATTGCGTGATGACTTAAAACTTAGTTATTGACTGGACATCTTGCACCAAGAGAAGAAAAAAAAAAAAAAGAAGATAGAGGGAAAGACATTTGATGGTCAAAAATAGGAACCGGACTTATTACCTTCCCAAACTTAAGAAATCTGTGTAGTTGTAACTTCTGCTTAGTTTTGATCATGTGCATGAACCTTTGGCTTCTTGAATTGATGTTTTACATGTTGAGAATCATGATTGGTATGCTGGGAACCAAACTAGACCGTTAACCACGCAGCTATGTAGCTGGAATTTCACAAGCTCGCTCAAAACTTTGCATTTTCCAGAAATCAGTGGACAAAACAGTCCAAAACAGAATGCTCATATCTCACAGTTCATAAGTCCAAATCGTGTGCCGTCAACAGCATTCAAAACTAGACTCATAGGGCTTGATTTGGTATATCAGCGCCGTAGTTCATTTTCTAGACGTCATAGCAAGCAAATGAAATCGCTGAAAATTTCAACTTGAAAATGCTGGAATTGAGTTCAAAATATTTTTTTGGACAAGTTTGATGGAATTTTAACCAAAGCGAGTTTTAATGTTTGCTAAAAGAAAGTTTCATTTTCTATTATTGCAAAGATATACCAATTCCCAAACAAGATTTCCAACTTAATTTGTATCAAATCATGAACCTTAGGGTTTCTCATGCAAACTTTTAAAAACCCTCGATCGAGAAATTACTGTTCAAACAAACTTGATTTTTTCCAAAACTTGACTCGTTTAAAATCTCGTAAAGGAATTGTACCCACACAAGACCCAAACGAGCAAATTTCAAAGTCGTAATCTTCTAAAAGAACCTCACGAAAAATAATCTTTCAACAACAAAGCGACCTCAAAACCCTACTGCAATTTTCCATCTTAATACCTTCCATTATTGAAATCTTTAAAGATAGTTTATTTTCTTCAAACCTATTTCAAATCCTCGAATTTCCAAGTTTTCATACTTACGTGTTTTGACCTAAAATATATATATCTTTTGAACTTCAATTACCAAGGTTCATATCGCCGTAATGCTATAATAATTACTCGTTAGTTATATAAAAACTACTTTCTTATTTATAACAGAAGTGAATTGGTCAAAATTGATTTTAATAATTAAAAGTTAAATTATATTTGCCTCGGGATCGGCGGTGACCAAGTCGAGGACGCGTTGACATCGAAACCTTCGACACAACCTTGCCCTAGTTAAGGTGAGGGTTCCAAATTGTTGTTAAATGTTATATTAAAATGTGCCACATGTTGGAATTGTATTTGTTGTTAAATGTTACTCGTTGATTGAAGCACGTAATTACTAAGTGTTATTTGCCAATTAACGTGATAATGTTGAATAGTATATGATGCCTTGGTGGAATTATTCAAAAACCATTGATCAAAAGGAGGAGATCGTGTGTGTACTTATCGCACTGACCCTCTCATTTTACAAATGATTTAGAAATACCATAATTGTGTATGTGCCTGTTAAATGTGCATGAGTGATAAGCCTTTGCGAATGTGCCGCAATTGGCTCGGTAGGGATCCCAAACTCAGGCGAGTCGGCCTATTTAGGGCTTGGTTGCGTCGACGGACCCTGGGGAAATGAAATGAAAGGTTATCTCGAGTGTACACCACCCAATGAATGTTGGATGTCGGGCCCGAAGTCGGTGTAAGGGGTTGGAGATTGGGAAGCAGTTGAAGAAGTGCTATTGACAACATGGAAGCAATGTATCCTTCCACAATGAATGTTATTGATGCTTTCCAATGTGATACAGAAATTCAATGTTTCATGAAATTCTTGAAGGAAAAATGCTGTTGTGAAAATTTTCCTTATATGATCTATTAAATGAAAGCATGTTTTACTGAATGTGATAATTGTTATGTGTTGGGACTCTCATTGGGCTTGTGAAGCTCACCCCATATATTTTTCCCTGGATTCCGGTTTGACTTCGGCAGAGGATTGAGAGGTGATTGGATTTTGTTGATTGTAACCTTACCCTTATTAAGACTAATGATGTTGAAATACTTTTGGTTAACAGATCCAAGAATTGTGTATCCTAGATGGTTGATGTTGAATTTTAGTTTGAACCATATAGCTGCATTTAAAATATTTGAGTTGTCCAAATTGATCGATTGAGTCTGGCGTGAGCTAGGGGTGATTCTCGGTTTGGGAGTCGTGGGGCCGCTACATTTAATGGTATCGAGCTTAGGTTAGAAATTGGCAAGGTTATAGGGCCTAAATTTGGAAAGGTTGGAGTAATACTTGTGGTCATAAATTATATAAGCGACTTACTAGATTGGTTGTGGTTGTAGGTTATGGCTGGACGTGGAGCTAGTGGAGGTCCCCACCTAGGGGCCCATGCCTAAGGTGCGCCTTGAGGTGGGAGGCCCACCCCTGGAGCCCTCGAGGGCTAACCCTTGTAGGTGCTCGAGGGATTATGCATATCCCAACCATGTGGTGTTTGCCGTGGTCAGGGAGAGGAAGACTTTAGCCCGCACGATTGAGAGGGCAAATGTTGAGATTGAGGATTTAAGGAAAACGAGAGGTTACGTGCTAGGATTCAAGAGCTCGAGGGTGTAGCCGATCGTTTTGTTCGTCTGTCGATGACCAGATCTGGTATCATGGCCAATTGTGAGGCCATGATTGAGGATATTGTAGAGATACATTCTGAGGGCCAGGGCGGTGAGAGCTCTAGCGTTGGACAGGTGTCTCCAGGACATATTGAGGATATTGATTATCAGGGAGATAGGGAGGCTTCCCCACTTATAGCCCCTTAGTGATCCCTCCGAGGACCCGATTTTCCTACCTCCCATGAGTCGGGGTTGAGATTTAATTCCCAATGAGATCCCTTTGCTTTTGATTGGATGATTGTATTAGGACCGATGTTGTGTTTTATTTCATGGATGTTATGATCACCATGTTATGTTGTGTAAGAACTTGATGTATGATGTTTTATGATTAATGTAAGTTATTTGGTTGTTTCACTATGTTGCAAATACCTTCTTTTATTTCTTTTATAATTACTTATAGATAAATGTGTGTATAGATAAAGGAAATGGACGGAAGGGGTAGAGGAAGAGGAAGACCACGGCGGCTCAAGGCCAAGGGAAGGTGAGGCATCTACCGCCCACCTTAATCGAGAGCAAGGTCAGGAGCCGAGGGACCCTATAGCAGAAGCCCTAAACAGGATGACGAATTTGTTGGAACGGGTGATGGACCGTCAGGACCAGGGACCTACCAACGGGACCAGTTAGGAGATGATAGAGCATTAGAGAGGTTTCAGAGATTCTCTCCACCTAAGTTTGTCGGAGGACCCAATCCACATAAAGCGTAATGGTGGAAACCATGGTGAACATTTTTGGGACCCTAGGGTACACGGAAGTTCGGCAAGTGACTTTTGCCGTTTTCCAGTTTGAAGGTGCACGGAATGGTGGAACGTAATAAGGGAAAAATGGGCTAGAATCAAACCCCGTGGGCGTGGGTTAATTTCACCGTGGAATTTAATGAAAAATATGTTCCTCCCATGGTTCGGAGAGAGAGAAGATGAGTTCATCTGGCGTCAGGGGAACTTTAAGTGTGGCTGAGTATGAGGCTCAGTTCACTCGGCTATCCAAATTTGCACCAGAATTGATTGCTGAGCCCAGAGTGCTGCTTCATCCAAGGCCTCAATGTAGAAATTGTGAAGTCTTAGCAACCCCACACACCTACATTCACCGATGCCTTAGAGAAAGCTATAAGGGTAGAAAGTACTAAGGCTCAAGTCAAGGCCTTTCGTGAAGCACCAGCCCCATCCAACCCTAGTCTTGGGAAGACAGGAGGAGGTCAACTAAGTCAACCGCCCCCGAAAGCCGGAAGAGGACCCGGAGGAGAACGAGTGGTCACAGGCCAAGGACGGGGCAAAAAGGGTAGCCCGTCCCAAGCAAGACAACCCCAGTCAACTCGCCAATCTTGTGGATCCTGTGGTAAGGCAAACCACCATGAAAATGACTGTTGGAGGCGGGGAAATGCCTAGTGCGGAAGCACGGAGCACGTGATCAACAATTGCCCCGCCTGCCGGACTCAAGAATCGGGGTACAAGACACCAAACCCAAAACCCTCAACCGACAAAGGCAATCGCCCGGGGTGCCGGTCGGATTTATTCCCTTAATGATCGGAGATACGGACCCAGGTTGGAGTGGTAGAAGGTACTATTTCCTCTTCCATAGATTGGCTAAGATTTTAATTGACCAGGTGCTAGTCACTCTTTGTCAATCCTAAATTCTTATGTGGTGTGGATGTCAAGCCTACTCTTTGTCTTATGACCTAATCGCAAACTGAAAGATTCTTGTTTAATTGCGAATGAGGTCTATAGGAACTGTGAATTGTGGGTAGGTGAGAGGAAAATCCTAGCAGACCTAATTGCCTTACCTATTAAGGGATATGATATTATTCGGAATGGATAGTCTAGTCCGACTTCACGACATTGGATTGTAAAATGAAGGTGGTTGAATTTCACATTCCAGGGGAACCTACCTTAAGATTTGATGCTCGACAAGGATTAGCCTCTACCGCACTTGTTTCGGGATTCCAAGCTCGAAAAATGTTGAGTAAGGGAGCTTGGGGATATTTAGCTTTCTTAATAAATCCTCAAGAAGATAAATTGAAATTAGAGAATGTACTGATAACAAGTGAGTTTCCAGAAGTATTTCCTGAGGAATTAGAGTCCTTACCTCCTAACCGAGATGTTGAATTTAAGATTGAACTCACACCGAGCAAACCCTATTTCCAAGACTCCCATCGAATGGCACCGGAATTGAATGAGGTTACAATTACAAGATTTGTTAATAAAGGGATTTATAAAGCCAAGTGAGTCTCTGGAGCCCCAAGATTATTTGTGAAGAAGAAAGATGGAGGATTAAGACTCGTATTGATTATCGAGGATTAAATGAAGTCACTATTAAGAATAAATATCCATTGCCCCACATTGATGAATTATTTGACCAAGCGCAAGTGTTTTCTAAGATTGACCTTAGACAAGGTTATTATCAATTGAGAATCGAAAGGAAGACGCTCCAAAACCGCCTTTAATTCTCGATATGGGCATTACGAGTTTCTGGTCATGCCATTTGGACTAACTAATGCCCCGGCGGCATTTATGGATTTAATGCATAGGGTTTTTAAGCCTTACCTAGACCAATTTGTGGTAATTTTCATAGATGACATCTTAATTTATTCAAAGTCTAAGGAAGATCATGAACGACATCCGAGATTAGTTTTGACTTTGAAGGAGCACAAGTCTGTATGCTAAATTTAGCAAAAGCAAATTTTGGTTGAAAGAAGTATCTTTTCTAGGTCATGTGATCTCGAAAAGGAATCAGTAGATCCACTAAGGTTAAAGCGGTGGTAGATTGGAAGCACGAGAATCCAACGAAGTCCGTAGTTTCCTAGGATTGGCTGGATATTACCGAAGGTTCATTCAGATTTTTCCAAACTTGCGCCCTTTGACCAATTTGACTAGAAAGAACGGTCGCTTAGCTTTGGGATTCAAAATGCGAGAATAGCTTTCAAGAGCTTAAGAGTCGACCGACTAAAGCCCCGTGGTTGACATTGCCAAATGAGAATGAGAGTTTTACGGTCTATACCGATGCATCTAAGGAAGGACGGGATGTGTTTTAATGCAAGAGGGTAAAGTAGTGGCTTACGCCTGAGGAAAGCAAACCTCATGAAGAATTATCCCACCCATGATCTTGAATTGGCCATAGTGTTCTTTGAAGAAATGGAGGCACTATTTATATGGTGTGGTTTTGAAGTTTACCGATCATCAAAGTCTTAAGTATTTATTTTCCCAAAAACTGAATTTGAGGCAACGCCGATGGATGGAATTCTAGAAGATTATGAATGTACCATTAAGTATCAACCAAAGGCCAATAAGGTAGCAGATGCCTTAAGCGTAAAAGTTCAGATTACGGGTTAATGGTTAAGCAATGGAAAATGTTAGAAGAGGTTAGTACTTGGAACCCACGGTTAATGCAGCAGAAAGTAGTTTTGGGAAGTGTGACCTTAAATTCCTCCATAACGTATTAAAGAGACTCAAAGCAAGAACTCCCTTGTAATTGGGTGAATAAAGCGAAAGAAGGAAGTTGCCTAATTTCAATTTGGGGAGTGATGGGATCTTGAGATATCAAAACCGATTGGTAGTGCGATGAGGATGAACTGAAAAGAGAAATTATAGGTCGACGACATAAGTCAAAATATACTATCCACCCTGGAAGAAACAAGATGTATCGGATGTAAAGAAATTTTTCCGGTGGAATAATATGAAAAGGGACATAGCTCGTTTGTATACTCGCATCTAACATGTCAACAAGTTAAATCAACATCGAGACCTTCGTGGTTATTACAGTCATTAGAGGTACCGAGTGGAAATGGGACCAGATTACCATGGATTTTGTCACCTTTGGATTACCCCATACCCGCCGAGGTTATGATGCTATTTGGGTGATAGTGGATCGGTTGACGAAGTCGCCCATTTCCTATTAATATGAAATATCGATGGAGAAACCGCCCTGATTTATATGGATGAAATTGTTAGGCTTCATGGAGTACCGTGAGTATAGTGTCGCAGAGATCCCCGTTTTATTTCCAGACTGTGGCAGCAAATTCAAAGTGCCTTGGGAACCAAGTTAAATCTCATGCTATCACCCTCAAACAGATGGACAACTGGAAGGACCATACAAACCCTAGAAGACATGTTGAGGGCATGTATCATGGATTTCGGAGGTAGTTGGGATCAACACTTGACCCTAGTGGAATTTGCCTATAACAACAGCTACCATTCTTCCATTCAGATGGCCCCATATGAAGCGTTGTACGGAAGAAAGTGTAGATCACCAAGATACCTTGGGATGAAGTGGGAGAACGCAAGATTTTGGGTGCTGAAAGGATACCATGGGTCAAGCGCCTATGAGAAGGTTAAACTGATCCGTCAAAGGATACAAGTGGCTCGAGTGTAAAAGTTACACGACAATGAAGAAAGGATTTAGAATTTCAAGTTGGGACGAAGTTTTCTTGAGAGTCACGCTAAGGGAAGTCTCAAATTTGGAAAAGTGGCAGAAACTTAGGCCCGATATATAGGTCCCTTTAGAATCTCACAAAGGATTGGAAAGGTGTGATCAGCTGGAATTACCTACAAGCCTAGCTCGAGTCCACAATGTTTTCACGATCTTGGTTGAGGAAATACCATGGGACCCATCTCATGTCCCACCCACCGGAGATCGACCTAGATGAATCATTGACTTACCAAGAAAACCCTTGAAGATTCTTGATAGAAAGGTTAAGGTGTTAAGGAGAAAGCGATTCCCTTGGTAAAAGTTCTTTGGAGACATCACGGTATAGAAGAAGCAACATGGGAACTAGAAGAAGAGATGAACCGAAATACCCGAACTTCAAATGCCCAAAGGTAATAATTTCGAGGACCTAAATTTTCTTAAGTAGGGAGGTTGTGAGGGCCGTGAGTTTAACTTAAAGCTTGTTTAGAAATTTTCATGAGTAGTTCTTATAAAATCTTGCTTGAGCATGTGCTTAATCACGAGAAAATAATAATAATAATAATAATAATAAACCCTAAACGATTACATTGAAATCACTACCATTATAGGTTTAACCATTTTTTTTCTTCTTCAATCAAATTCACTTAACAATTCTTAAATCACAGTTAGGATTGAGCTGAATCTTTCTAAGCAAATTCGGAATTTTCATCCCAATTTCCAGCTAGGAAAAAAATCTTGCCCCTCCTCTTCACCTTTACATGACTACCATGTGTCAATTGCTTGCTGAAATTTTTGGTTACTTGAACAAGTTTCATCCATTCCAACCGCTGCTCATTTAAGTAGGAGCAAGAAAATTTTTCAGATATCATTAGCCAAACTTGATGATGTTCACCGGCCTCCATGTCCAATGGTAGGGAAGCTCATGCCATTTGGCATCTTATTCCAGCCACCTTATGCTCACTTGAGCAAGGCAAGTCTGCAAAATTATTTCTTCAAGACCAACCGATGGTCATCAGCCTTAACTCTCCTTATTGCATTTCAAAAATCACTCTTCACTTTCACCTCATTTCAGCACTCATCCCTCAAGCTCTCCACCGAGAAGCTCTCCCCTTCACCCCCCACATTTCACTTCAAACTCTTTTCTTCCCAAGCTCAACCGAGAGCTCCTTTTCACCCTCCATTTCCTTGTCTTTCTTTTCTTGGTCGATTCAAGCTTTGCACTAAGAGCTCTACTCTTTGCTGTAAACTGCTGGAAAACCGAAGCTGAAATCTGGAAGTTGAGCAGCCTTGTCCTCCCTACTTCCATTTCTTGACCAAGCATAAGGTAAGGCTGATTAGATTCTTGTGAACTTCCTTGGCAGCTTAGAAATCTTTCCATCTTTCAGCTTGTTTCCTTTCTTGTAGTGGGAACCAAACTTGATCAGCTACCTCACACCGCTTGCTTCCTGTTTCTTGAGCTAATTAGAGGTAACGGCTTATTTTGCATCTTCCTTAGCTTAAAGAAACTGTTTTACCCTCAAAGATGTCATCTTGATTCATGAAATTACCATGCATGTAATAAATAACTTGAAATCTTGCTATGGCATGCTTGCATCCTTTTGTTTGCTGGAAATTCATTTAATCGAGAAGAATCAATTTTCCTTGGTTTCTCTAAGCTTTCTGAAATTCCAAAGTGAAAGCTTCTGCTGTAATACTCCATGCATGATCATTAAGAGTGGTTGGAACTTTTACTTGTACCATATTGTTTCTTAGAAACCTTGATTCCTTGCTGTTTTGAATGTGGTTGGTGAAGGACTTTGCCTGCTTTTCCCAAGCCTCTCTTGTTAATGACTCATGAAATCAGCACATGCATGTGTTATATTTCAGTTGATCGGTGGGGTTTTAGTTAAAATTCTCATGGACCAAAATATTCCAGCTATTCCGAAGCTTGGATCATTTGTCTTTTTTTTCCTTTAAAGGTTGAATAACTCTTTTCCTTGCATGAATAACTCTCGCCAGCTTAAACATTAATTGCGTGATGACTTAAAACTTAGTTATTGACTGGACATCTTGCACCAAGAGAAGAAAAAAAAAAAAAAAAAGAAGATAGAGGGAAAGACATTTGATGGTCAAAATAGGAACCGGACTTATTACCTTCCCAAACTTAAGAAATCTGTAGTTGTGACTTCGCTTAGTTTTGATCATGTGCATGAACCTTTGGCTTCTTGAATTGATGTTTTACATGTTGAGAATCATGATTGGTATGCTGGGAACCAAACTAGACCGTTAACCACGCAGCTATGTAGCTGGAATTTCACAAGCTCGCTCAAAACTTTGCATTTTCCAGAAATCAGTGGACAAAACAGTCCAAAACAGAATGCTCATATCTCACAGTTCATAAGTCCAAATCGTGTGCCGTCACAACAGCATTCAAAACTAGACTCATAGGGCTTCGATTTGGTATATCAGACGCCAGTAGTTCATTTTCTAGACGCGTCATAGCAAGCAAATGAAATCGCTGAAAATTTCAACTTGAAAATGCTGGAATTGAGTTCAAAATATTTTTTTTGGACAAGTTTGATGGAATTTTAACCAAAACGAAGTTTTAATGTTTGCTAAAAGAAAGTTTCGTTTTCTATTATTGCAAAGATGTACCAATTCCCAAACAAGATTTCCAACTTAATTTGTATCAAATCATGAACCTTAGGGTTTCTCATGCAAACTTTAAAACCCTCGATCGAGAAATTACTGTTCAAACAAACTTGATTTTTTCCAAAACTTGACTCGTTTAAAATCTCAGAAAGGAATTGTACCCACACAAGACCCAAACGAGCAAATTTCAAAGTCGTAATCTTCTAAAAAGAACCTCACGAAAAATAATCTTTCAACAACAAACGACCTCAAAACCCTACTGCAATTTTTCCATCTTAATACCTTCCATTATTGAAATCTTTAAAAGATAGTTTATTTTCTTCAAACCTATTTCAAATCCTCGGAATTTCCAAGTTTTCATACTTACGTGTTTTGACCTAAAATATATATATCTTTTCAGAACTTCAATTACCAAGGTTCATATCGCCGTAATGCTATAATAATTACTCGTTAGTTATATAAAAACTACTTTCTTATTTATAACAGAAGTGAATTGGTCAAAATTGATTTTAATAATTAAAAGTTAAATTATATTTGCCTCAGGATCGGCCGGTGACCAAGTCGAGGACGTTGACATCGAAACCTTCGACACAACCTTGCCCTAGTTAAGGTGAGGGTTCCAAATTGTTGTTAAATGTTATATTAAAATGTGCCACATGTTGGAATTGTATTTGTTGTTAAATGTTACTCGTTGATTGAAGCACGTAATTACTAAGTGTTATTTGCCAATTAACGTGATAATGTTGAATAGTATATGATGCCTTGGTGGAATTATTCAAAACCATTGATCAAAAGGAGGAGATCGTGTGTACTTATCGCACTGACCCTCTCATTTTACAAATGATTTAGAAATACCATAATTGTGTATGTGCCTGTTAAATGTGCATGAGTGATAAGCCTTTGCGAATGTGCCGCAATTGGCTCGGCCGGGATCCCAAACTCCAGAGGCGAGTCGGCCTATTCCGAGCCGGCAATTAGGGCTTGGTCGGGTACGTCGACGGACCCTGGGGAAATGAAATGAAAGGTTACCTCGAGTGTACACCACCCAATGAATGTTGGATGTCCGAAGTCGGTGTAAGGGGTTGGAGATTGGGAAGCAGTTGAAGAAGTGCTATTGACAACATGGAAGCAATGTATCCTTCCACAATGAATGTTATTGATGCTTTCCAATGTGATACAGAAATTCAATGTTTCATGAAATTCTTGAAGGAAAAATGCTGTTGTGAAAATTTTCCTTATATGATCTATTAAATGAAAGCATGTTTTACGAATGTGATAATTGTTATGTGTTGGGACTCTCATTGGGCTTGTGAAGCTCACCCCATATATTTTTCCCTCCCAGGATTCCAGGTTTGACTCGAGCAGAGGATTCGAGAGGTGATTGGATTTTGTTGATTGTAACCTTACCCTTATTAAGACTAATGATGTTGAAATACTTTTGGTTAACAGTATCCAAGAATTGTGTATCCTAGATGGTTGATGTTGAATTTTAGTTTGAACCATATAGCTGCATTTAAAAATATTTGAGTTGTCCAAATTGATCGATTGAGTCCTGGCGTGAGCTAGGCCGGTGGCCGCGATTCTCAGGGTTCGCCTTGGGAGTCGTGGGGCCGCTACACTTCCAATGTTCGAATCTAATCTAATCATTTCTATTATCCAAATTCTATTCTAATTTGCCTTCATATCTAACAAACCAATTAAAATCTTATCAAATTCTATTATAGAGTATTATGTTCTATTTAAATAGTACGATCGATAGACTTAATAGTTAACGCTTATTTTTACATATTATGACCAAATATAATCTACTTTCAAACTCAATAAAGCAGTTAGATTCTATCCAAATCTTATAAATAATTGTTTGAACTTTTCCCTATATCTCAATTTCTCTATCCAACTAATTTATCATCCCTTTTTCACTTGCAACCCACGACTCAAGGGCAATTATGATTATATTAACATTTATGTATAAATTTAATTTTTTACTTTTTAATCATACATATTTTCTATCTATTACTTCATGCACAATATTTAACAATTATATGTTTTAATATGATTTTATTCACATATTCAAAGTGACCAAAAAACCTCAATATTCTATTTTTTATTTGTTTTTTATGGGGTTATTGGATATTCCTTTACCTTTGGAAATAAGATAGAGTGATTTTATTATGATGTTTAGGTAGGTCTCTATGTACATTGCTATCAATGGTTTTCACTTGAATTTTTAAGTTTAAAAAAGGATTTCATATTTATTTCATTTCTTTTTTTTCAAAATCCATGTGCATTTCAAAGAAACCGTAACATCATAAGATAAAGGTACAACAATTATTAGTGTTTCAAGTATGAAATTTTGAAATTTTAATTATCTTTCATAACTTAGTTATATCATGGTCATTTAGGAGTATCATATACTAAAAATCTAAAATATGTTCTTTCTTTTTCTTTGGCAAATTTGTAACCCTTTTTTTGGATGCTATAATGATAGCTAGCTTTAGCTTTAGTCAAAAAAGTGAAGAATGATAATCTCGAGCTATGAAAGAAGAAAATATTGTGTAATGAATATTGAAGTTAAATATGATTTATAAAGGATACTATCAAGTCATGGGGCGAGCAAGTATGTTTCATGTTATGAAACTATTAAATATTTATAAAAGTATGTTTACAAATGCCGAAGAGGCATTGGTCCAGTGGCTTAGGTAGAATCTTTAATATTTAATATTTAGATTTCTTGGATTCAAATCTCTCTTTTCCTCCTTATTTTGTAAACTTCATCCCTTCCCTACTAGAAACAAATCATAAAATTTATAAACAAACAAAATAATATAGTAGAAAATAATGTAGTAAAAAGGTCTGAAGTTATGTAGATTGTCAGATTGTTATAATAAAATTACGATAATGTTATTTACACTCCTATAATGTTATTTGCACTCCCACTAACCTATTTTCATTATGATGAGACCACATTACCCCTATCCTAATTTCTTCTTCTTGACCATGAGTTAACTTTGCTAGATTTTCTCTTACATTTGAAAATCAATTAATTATATCATTACATATTAAAATGGCTAATTTAAATTTGTCACTAATATTATTATGCATTATTCAATGGAACTTCACGAAATTATATTGTTGGATTTAATCATGTCACATATCTTGCTTAATTCATCAATCTCTTCTGAAGAATTGTCTTCCATAGATCGAATGCCCTGAAACTTTGATGGAAGAGAAAAAACTCGAGTCTAAAATCTGTTATGGAATAGAAAAAATTGGAGTTGATATTCGTTGCTCCAAATCTATCTGTCGAATTTCACTTTTGTGAAATAGTATACGGGCAAGGAATACAAGATAAGGCAGGAGAAGAAATTAGGGTAGGGGTAATATGGTCTCATCTTAATGAAAATGGGTTAGTAGGAGTGCAAATAACATAATAGAAGTGTAAATAACATTACCTAGAATAATTTAATTTAATATTTTAAATATTCATCTTATCTTGACTTCTTATTTTCTAATGAATTAAAAAATTATCTAAACAAATTTACATTAGGTACCTTTTATAGAAAGTTTCAATATGTTATAATAGATTTTGGTTTTTATCTTAATTTTAACAAATTTAATCAAATGTGTCCCTATGTTTAAACATGGGAATGAAGCAAGTATTCATATTTTTAAGTATATATGAAGGGTCCTCAAAAGAATGTTGAAGATTAAATGTTAGAGAAAAATATGCCTACATCTTTAACCTTAATCATAAATTTAGATAAGAATTAATATTTGTATAATTGTACAAAACTTTCATGCCCTGTTTGTTTGAATTGCATTGCATTATAAGGTTTTTATATAATTTTTTATTTACTATTACATCTTTGTTTTAAATTTTAATTATATTTAAAAATTTATAACTCCTGTACATAATATAGGTTATGTAAATAGTTTATGTTTAAAATCACTTCATTTCTAATAACGCACAACATTATAACTACATACACAGTGCTCTCTTCTTTTCTTACACAATGTAATTCTTTTTTTTTCCTTTTCTCTTTTATCTGTTAAACTGTTAAACTAGGCATGGTTTCATGGAATTATAATTGCAAATCACTAACACTTTTGTATCATAGTATCTATTTGCCATGAAACCTTTCCAGTTTTATTAGTATTTAATTGTAAAAATAAACCTTTATGCTAGGATAAACTAATGAGCTAGTGTCTATGAAAATGGATAACATAAAAACGAGATGTGGTGGAACTAATGATCATAGGGTTGAAAATTTATTTGGATATGTGGATTTTTGGATACTTGTTTTCTTTCTTTGGTGCTACAATATTTGCTTTTAACTTTATACGATTTTCAGTTGCCATCCTCCTCTCCTCCTTCTTGCTTTCCTTTTTTTTTCCCTTCTTTATCTTGCAGAAATTCCTACTTTTTATTTTCTTTCTTTTCTACATAATTTCAAATTTCTTGATATTGTTTCATCCCCAATTATTTTCCCTATCAAGCTAGATTGGGATTCAATTTGAAAATTGCTTTTGGGAAATTTAATCGGTGTTATATTGATTGCTAGAATTCCTCTATCTCGATAAGCATAAAGTTAGATCAATAGGTTATTCTCTTGTTATTTCTTTTGATTGATTATTTGGAATAAGTTTTATTCAAAAACTCTCGTTCTTAATAAATACTTTAATTCTTGTTATACATATATTTGTTTTTTAATTCATTCATTCAGCTTAGTATATATTAGTTTTTTTCGTTAGTATCTATTGGTTCAATAACCAGCTCAACACTTAAAATTTAAACATGTTCAAACATGTTTGATAACTAAAAATAGAACATATGAATTAATTAAATAGCATTGAATTTTTTAGAGCTAACGTATTAATCCCTATCACTGATCCATAATCCCTTTAAAACCCACATCACAAATAGAAAAAGTAAAGGGCAAATACGCTTAAACGGAAGGAAATTTTGACCTTAGCAGTGGCTTTGGTGATTTATTTAAGGCCCGTTTGGTAACCTTCATATCTTTCTATTTTTGTTCTTTTGTAAAAACAAAACAGAACAAGCATTTTGTTTTTATAAAAAAAAAGAACAAAAACATGTTTGGTTAAATACATTGTTTTGAAAACAAAAAAAAGTTAAACATGTTTGGTTAGATGCTGTTTTTGTTTTTAATTTGTAATTTATGAAAACATTTTATCAATTAAATTTTTATACAATGTCATCCTAAATAGTAATAAAATATATTAATGGCAAATATGGATGATGATAATTAAAGTAAAAATACATGTTTAAATTATATCAAACAATAAAAAAAAGTTAATACAGTCAATATTAATAAATTGTAAATTCATCAAAATCATCTAAATGTTATTGAACGCTTTGCCAAATTTGTCGAGCAATTTCATCTCTAAAATTTCCCATCTGCACTTGACTTTGGGTTACGTTCACTTCAATTGGGTTTTGTAAGTCATTGCCTTCACCTTGAAACTCGGCAATGTCATCATTAATAATCACTTCTTAATTCTCATATTCATCAAACAACTTATCTCTTTGGCTATGTATTCAAAGGAAATTATGAACAGTACAACATGCTACTGGAATGTATTTTTGTGTTAACATTGGATACATAAGCATATTTTTCAAAATTGTAAATCGAGCCTTTAATACCCCAAAACACCGTTCAATAACATTTTTAATGAAGAGTGCCGATAATTAAATAATTCTTCTTCTCTACGTGTCGCCTACCAGAAACTCTAAATTCACGCAAGTGGTATGTTTCTCCACAATAAGGAGCTAAGCATCCAGGCATGTTGGTATATCCAGAATCTATAACATAATATTTACCTATACAACAAGAAAAAAAAAAGAGCACATATGTTCATAAGGCATTCAAAAGCTATAATCATATGTAATAAAAGTATTTTAGTATAAACTTACCAGTTGTAGGCAATGGAAAACCAAACTTAGGTTTTGTAATACAATCAAGCAAAACTCTAGCATCATTTGTAGTTCCCTCCCAACCAGCTAATACATAAGTGAAACGCATATCAAACGAACAAACAGCCATAACATTTGTGTGGGATCAGTTTTTCTTCCTTGATATGGAATTTGTTCATTTATCGATATGCATGCATTAACATGAGTTCCATTTATGGCTCCAATGCAATCCTACAATTTCAACCACAATAATTATTACCAAAAAAGAAAAACCAAAATACTATGCAAAATGAAAAAACATAACACATGCCTCAAAAAAAGGATAATATCTTGGGTCATATTGAATTTCAAGAGGAATCACACTTTGATCAGGAGGAGCAATAATTTCAACACCTAGTTTGCATACTGCCTTTAGAACACGGTGAAAATATTTTCAAATAGTTTTCCTAAAATGTTGAAATCTATCTGCTGCTAACCGGTTTGTCAAGCTATAAGCTATGATGATCAAGAATATGGCAACCTGCTCTTGAATGGTAACATATCTAGAGGGTTTTAACCCACACCTTCTCAACTCCTCACAAAATGCAATAAATATATGCAAATACATTCTAAGGCTAGTATAACTCACAAAATGTAATAAATATATGCAAATACATTCTAAGGCTAGTATAACTCACAAAATGCAATAAATATATGCAAATACATTCTAAGGCTAGTATAACAATGACCAGGATGACCATTCAATAGTTCCACAACAAAATCATGCCCTACAAGTTTAGATGTCCTACATGGATGCTTGGACAAATACAACTTTTGATATTCTTCAATTGCAGTGGCCATAATGAGCAACTTGAGGAAATCTTCTGCTTCCTGATTTTCAAACTCCATTATAGCATGATACAAATTAAGTAACTTTTGATCCATTTAGTTCCTAAAAAAACACATTAGTAAAGAATAAAAATGATAATTTAGAACATGTATTCGAATCTAATAAAATTAGACCAAATCCAAGTAAGAATTTTCTACCTAAGAAGTCAAATTCATTAAAAGTCATAATCACGTCACAATATTATCAAACACAATCTTCCCAATTATTAATATAAAATGCAATGGTTTAGGCATAATGTCATATCAAACATAAAACTAAACTAGATTTCAAAGGTTACGAATCAAATCTCTTCTTTTATTTTCTGGGACTTTGACAAACATTTTTCTCATTGTAGCATCATCACTAAGTAATTTGAATGCTTTGGCATAACTTGCACAATCTAGATCCTTAATTGAATTAAGGATATCCATGCATTGGTCTAGTAATTCATCTTCTTCTTTAAATGTTGACGAGGCATCTTAAACACTATCACCGAAACATTGACACGACCAGCATTAGTAGTAGCTAGATTATTTAATGCTTGTGCAATTTTTTCAGCCTCTTTTCAGAGCTTTCGGTAAAAGTAGTCATCACATGTGAAATAGTTGCCCTAAATTCTCTTTTCATGGACGACTAGATTTGGTGTTGAAAGATTTTTTCACACGCTTTCCAGGATTAGCAATAGGATTCATGTCTTCATTATTATCTTGCAATTCTTCATCTCCCTTGGTTGGATCACAAAGAGGATCAACTTCATTGTCATCATCGTCTGAGTTTTCTGATGGTGCTTTAGTTGATGGATGGACATTTTCACCAGTTGCAGTGGTATCACCATAAATTGTGCACAACTTGAAGTATTAAAGACAGCCTTTCTTCTTAAATTGCTGTATAGACTTGTTTGCCTGTGTAAATTAAATAAAACAATTAAATTAGTATACAAGAATAATTAAATTAGAACTTCAACAACAAAAACAATTAACGAAATCATATTAGTTCACATGAACATGCCTGGCTATATTTTTTCCACTTATCTTCATCAGCTATAACCATTCCTGTTTTTGGATTGTAAGAATTGATCCCAGTTTGCGTAATCAACCAATGAAAATTCTTATACATTTTCCGCAGCACGTTGAATTTGTTTCTTACTGGTTCATGTTTATATAGATATCCAGTTTGTTTTTCCAATTCATCTTCAATGTATTTCCACCCTTGTTTGGAAAAGGTTGTGGTAGGCCTATTGTTTTTAAGCACTTGCTCCTCCATTAAATCGATAAACAATAAAAGAGCACTGTCGGACCATGGACTTCATCTTTAATGGACTGATTTGGTATCTCAATAATATCATCATGGAGGACACTAACTTCATTTGGATTTGCCATCTAATACTCAAATAATTCATAATAAACCAGTCATGAATTTATAAAACAATAAATACTAGTTCGTACTAAAAGATCATAGGATATCCATATTTAAAGTCATATACAAGGGCAACTAATCAAGATTATCAAATCCTACCCCAAGCTTTGACATCCACATGTAATTCATGAAACTAGTTTCGACCCCAAGTTTGTTTGTCTTTTGCTTGTTTTGTTTTATAAGATTACCAAATCAAGACTCAAAAACTTGTCTCCAGTTTCTATTCATTCATTTAATATACATCACTTGAGGCCCTACGTAGTTGTAACTTATTGTACATGAAGATGCGTAGCATAGTTTTTTATTTAAATCAAAATAGAGATGAAACTTCAACTTTAACGCAATGCATTTGGAGAACTTATTGGAATCAGCACCAAAAATGAAAGCCTCAAAAGAATCTTTGTAAAAGACTACTAGAACACAAAAAACTTATCAAAAAACCTTAATGATCAGGAGAGGTAGGTAAACACTTTGTAAAAGCCTCAAAAGTCGTTCTCTTAAGCATTGTCTGCAATTACAAGTGAACCATAGTAAGTTTTTCCCCACACCATTAACAAGAAATCCAAAATATTAGCAGTCTACTTTTTATTGAAAAGGAACATTTCAGTGGAAAAAAGTAGAGAAGGTTAATATATATTTGTCTATTATGTTGTGGCACAAACTAACATGTAACTACCTTTAGGGGGTGGGGTCAGGGGGAATGTTGAATCCCAACTAAACGGTGCCCTTCGTCAACATAAACCTCAAAATATATACCATGTAACAATAATCCCTTAATCCTCAAGAACCATAATTCTAGACTGTTGGAATCTAAATAAGACTAACTTAAGAACCTAACCAAGTCAAATAGCCAAATCCAAAAGAAGGCACAAGAAACACATCCACGGCATTCAAGTTGCATATGCTAAGGATGACAATTGTGTTAATAGTAACATGGCAACTTCATTCATCAGTAGAAGCAATCAACAAAAATGGTGCATCTTGCACTCTTTTACGCATGTTGCTGTATATATTGAAGTTAAACTATATAACCTATAACCCTAAGAGATAACACAATAGAACATAAGCACTAGCTCATTAACATATATGAGGAAAGAAGAATTGAGAATTTTCTTGAAATAAGACTGAGGGAAAGACAAAGGGAGGATTCTAGGGTTTCAATTTTGTAGGAAAAAAAAGAAATCAGAAGCAGATGAAAACAACATCCATGATCTACCATGGAGAGGGATGTATGAGAAATGTAGAGAAAGAGTAGGAGAGGAGATCTCCAATTCTACAATTTACGGAAAGTGGGAGAAACGAGTGAGGGCTTGAGAAATTTACCTTGAAGTCATAGAGTAGAGCACACCAGAAAAAGAGACAGAGAGATGACGCGATATGGAGAAATAAAAGGGTCTGTTGTCTTAAACAATGTTCATAGAATAAGTAGAAACATCTTTTTTGATGTTTCTAAAACAAGGCCCTTGTTTTGAAACATTTCATATTTGGCAAAAATAGAAACAACTTTAGCAAACATTATGTTTTGTTTTTGTTTGTTGAATTCTCTGAACAAAAAAAAAAAAAAAAACAAAAACATTACCAAACGGGGCCTTAACTCTCAGTTTCAATTTGATCGGCAAATGGATGCAAAGGCCCACAAGCATGGTTGCAAACCCAACAGTTACAATGCAACCAACCCATTAGGTATAGTAGAACCATCTAGATTGCCTCTCCAAAATGCGGCCAAATGCCATCCTTCATTAACAATAAATCATTCTTATCTTAGCTAATATTTTGAGGGTAGACATGTATGGGAGGGCAAAATCTAACATTAATATGGGAGAAAGTTGTTGGAGAGATGGGCATGTAGTTAAGCAATTTCAAGAAAGCACGTGAGAGGAGGAAGAGAAAGAGACTAAAGAAGACAGAGTTTTGAGTGGGAAGTCATGTAGCTTCTGCTTTTGTTTGGTCATTTTCAACAAGCAAAGAAGAATAACCGATGGCTTTGCCATGTGGTCTCTTAGTAATAGTAAGCACCACACACGGTTACTTTAGGTGGACACCACCAATTCTCAAAGGATTCAAACCACAGTGCCAAAAGACCATAACACTCCTCAAATTCATACAAATAATGGTATGACCAGGTCATGCATTGTTTATCACTATTCACAGCCTCATTGACACTTTTATATGAGTAAGATATACCAAACCTACTTAGTAAATTTAATAGTCATCAAAATCATATCAGTGTAAGATAATTATCAAAAAACTTGATTAATTTATTATCTCATAAAAAGTTATTTCATCAAGTTTAAATCACTTTAGTTTTGTATCTAGTCCAAGTACATCCATGTATATTTATGGTATTTCCCTCATTCTTTCCTAAAATAGAAAACAAAATAATATTTGCAAAATATCAAATCTTCATTTAGTAGAACTAAAAATGAAGTTTGTATGTTCTATTATAGGTCCTTTTTCTTTTTAATATCTTTTGTATTTTAGTCATACAATAATACTTAAAAAATAACTAAATTATCTTATACAAAGTTATTCCAAAAATTTGTTCGTAGTATGGTATCCAAAATTAAAATCTAACACTACAAAAGTAATCATTCAACAATATATATATATATATATATGTGTTAAGTATTTATTTATTTATTTTGGTAATTCACCACTTACATTAGTTAAATGCAATAGTGTAATATAATTATAAGTGTTTATCTCATATGAAGCATAATTCACAAGCTTAATTGCTTCTTGATCCTTAGCTATCTAGACCTTATATTATAACTCAATTTTGTTTTTAGTCATATAATAATATAAGTCAGACAAGTCCTTAATTTACATGGATTAGTAGCATTAATGAAAATAAGGCTAAGCACAAGACAAAAGAATAATTAGGCTTAATAATTTTGCTATGTTAAAAATAATTAGTTGTTGACTCGATAACTAAGTTATTTTGAGATCAATTTATATTTGTAAGGGAAAACTGCACTAATTGTCCCTCACATATAGCTGATGAGAAAATTTAGTCCCTTAAAATGAAAATGAGCAATTTTAGTTTCTAGCAAATGAGAAATGATCAATTTTGATCCCTTGTTACTTTTCTGGTGAAGTTTTGGCCGGAATAAGTTATGTGCATATCATGTGATCAACTTTTTAAGGAGTAAATTTGATAATTCGCTTAATTATTAACCTTAAAATTAAAAAAATGAAATATGTATCACTTCCCCTCTTTCACAGCCACCATCAGCCCCCACCATTCTTACTTTTGCAAACCTGCACCACCACTCGTGGCTCATTTCAGTTTGGGAAATTTGTACCAATCATCACTTAACAATTGAACCCAGAAAAATATTAAAAAAAAAAGGCAAAAAATGTGCAAATGGTCCTGTCTAATACTCAACCATCTCCACCACATAACTGGGTCAGGCCCTCGTCTCTTTACCCGCCTGATCTTTTTCTCCGATCGTCATCTGGTTCTTTTCAGCTGTATCGAAGCTGTTGAAGATGCGGGAGGGCGATCCAACAGAGATACTATTCGAGGTGGAGAGGGGCAAACAGAGGGAAAGGGAGGAGAAGAAGCGAAAGGGGCTGGACGTGGCCGATATTGATGCAGAGGTAAGAAGGATTTCATGGGCGTCAGACCCTTGATCGAAAAGCTTGAAAAGGAGAATCTAAGAGGAAATTATCTAGTATAGAAATCTTGATATTATGGTTTTTATGCCTTTGAGTAGAGACATTTGATGATGCCTTTAAATGGATAAGTAGAATTGACAAGTTTGAGGAGAAACCCTGTAAGTTGAGGCCCGAGTATTAGTGTGATTGGTGAATTGATGAATCGGCTGAAAGATCTTGAAGGCAAGGAAAAATTCCTTCTACAACAAAAGCTAAATAGGGCCATGAGGAATATTGAGTAGAAAGAAGCTTATGATCCCAATGATCTAGCTAATTATTGAGTCATTCAACGGGAGCAAATGGGATCCTCTGTGGAACTTTTAGAACAGGCAGGTTTTGAGAGAGAAAAGAAGATGATTCAAGGAGGGGAAGATGATGATGGCTTGGAGTTTGATTATATGAAAGAGAGGGATGATGTGTTGTTGGAGAAACTTACGGCAATTGAGGAGAAGCTTGTAGAGTTGGACCATACTTTTGGAATAAAAGGGAAGCTTTTGGAGGAAATCGTAGATCTTATTGAAGAGAGGAATTCATTGACGGAGAAAAAGAGAAGGCATATTTAGAGAGCTTCCAATATGGGAAGTGTGGTTGCAATTTTTCTAAACTGAAATGAGCCCAGAAAATGGTCTCCTCCCAACGGCAGTGGTACCGGTAGTAAGATTGTGAATGGTAGGGGATGATGGTGGTGGTGAAAGAGGGGAAGTGATTACATATTTCTTTTTTAAATTTTTGATTAGTAATTAAATGAATTATCAAATTTACCCCTTAAAAATTGATCACTTGATGTGAACATGACTTATTCCGGTCAAAATTTTATTGAAAAAGTGACCAGGGATAAAATTGATCATTTTTCATTTGTTAGAAACTAAAATCACTCATTTTTATTTTAAGGGACTAAATTTTCTCATCAGCAATATGTGAGGGACGATTAGTGCAGTTTTCCCTATTTGTAAAATAATAATTAGTTGTTGATATACCTTGTTTGGATTGCAATTTTTCACCTAAAACTTTTTATGTTTTTCACAAATACTTTTCCCAATCAATTTTTTATCTTACACATATCAAATCAATAAAGTATATTTTTCACAAAACTTTAAAAAAAGCAAATCCAAATGGGTTCTTAGCTATTGTGTTTGGTCGCCTCACCCTCTCTTTCCCCACTCTTACTCCATTGCTCTTTCTCCCTTTCGCTACTTTTCCTCTACATTTTCCATTTTTGTTCCTACCCTTCTAACCTCCTACTAGTCCTCCGACTTCTTTATCACTAGATGGAAGCTCTTTCCTAGCCTCCCTTTTCCCTTCCTTTCTTTTCCATCACAACTCAAAGCTTTTCAACCTTTTCCTGACCTCTATATATATAGGACTACAAGAATTCTATTGTCTACTTCAGTCCTTGAGATTGTTTATTGTCTTGCAAAGTGCAATTGCAAAATCTTACATCATGTTCTTAACATATTCAAACCACTTATAACAATGAATAGATCTAGTTACAAAAAGGGTGCTACTTAGTGGTGATGGGAAAATAAAATGGGACTACTTGGGTTTAATGTGAGGTCGCAAAAGATGGTAGAGGTAAGGGAAAATGGTGAAAGGAAAAAAGGAGGAGGGAATGGAGGATTGTAGAAAATACTGGAATAAAGAAGAAAGGTATAAGGAAAGTTGGGGTGGGAGAGAGGTGATTAGTATGAAAGGGAAAGGGGAAAGAAAGGTGGTGATGGTTGATGAAGAAGAACGAGGAGGTCTTTAAAATACACCTCAAAAACCTTTAGAAGTACCCCAAAAGCACCAGTGCTTAAGAAAAATATATCCACTATGAATTTTTTTTAGGAACACCTCTTTGAATAAGGCCAAACTGTGTAAAAGATAATCAATGAGTGCATTTAATAAGCTAATATGAAGTTAACTTTGCAATTGTTAATCCATATGATACTACTTTTTTTTTTTTTGTATAGTGCATTTTATAGTTATTAAGAAATTTTTTTATAACATTCTTTTTAGTGTGAGTGAGAGGTGAGACCTCTCACTTGCAATCCTTTCTCCAAGCAGCCAATATATCCTTCCCTATAGTTATTATCAATTTATTAATAAATTGAACTTTTTAGTATGTTTTCTATTATATTAATCTTAAGATGCATAAAGCGATATTTTTTCTCTTTTATTTATGGAAAATTTTTCTTTTTTTGTGAGATTTAAATTAATGGTAATTTTCTTGAAAAATGTAGTAATGATAATATATTTTACTAAAATTCTGAAAGTCAAGTATTGCTTTATGTAAGGAGAATTTGCATGAAAAGGTAAATTAAGAGAAAATGAAAATGTCTTTTATTACTTTGAATAAGAAAGAATGGTTATTGAACATTTTGCATAAACAAAAGTACTTTAAAATCTTGTGAGTTTTTTAGCTAGCCATAACATGCACGAAAATTAATTTCTATACATTTTTACAATTCAAACACTTGTAAATTTAAAAAGATATACTTTTGTAATATGTCTTCATTTTTTATTATACAAACACTCTTGACAAATATAAATGTTCTTTTCCTAATTCCATTAATTGATTTTGATTCAATTAAAATGATTGTTACTTGATTAAATATAAAATTTTGCTTGATTTTACATCTTATCTCTTAAAGTTCTTATTAATATTATTTTTTGCTATTGAAGTTCTCTTAATTTTAGATGCTACTCTTCTTATTTAATTTATTACTTCTAAATCCTAATAATCATGTGAGAACTAAATGACTAATTTGGTTCTTTATGTAGGCTTGGGAAATTAAACAATTTTATCTGATGATAAGTCATGTTTCAATAGATTCTTTATGACATTTTATCAGGATTTAGAATCAATGTATTTCTTTTTACTTGCAAGTGATGTTAACTATTATTTAGTAAACTTTATTATTTCAATAATTTGGTTTAGTATATATTTTCTCATTCTAAAATTTTAAACTTAGAAATTGAGTCCATATATTCCCATGTAATATGTTATTATGTTGTTGCTGCTATTTTCTTGTATGCCTAAATCATGATGTCTTATGCCTATTCACCTGTTAAATCATCTATCACATGAGAAGTAAACTTTATTCGTTAGTTGGCTTTCTTCATAATAATTTTTGAATTCAAAACCATAATCTATTTGTTAAATTTGGGTCCTTGAACCAAAAAAATTTATCACACATGTGATATGCAAAATGACTAAGAACAAGAATATATTATATAAGGATTAACTTTTTATACACTAACAATATACTGATTTTTTTATACTAGTAGTTTTGGATATATGTCACATGTGCATTATCTAAATGTGATTTCAATTAATTTTTCTTAAAGATATTGCACGTGACACTTGACTAGCTTGTCATTTGAGTTAATTGAAGAATCAATGAATGATTTATTTTGAAAAGAAGCAAAAATTAAGACTACAATACAGGAAAAAAAAAGATAATTTAACAAAAGCAATGTAGATTGTATGTTTAGGATACTACATAAAGGACATATTATTTGTTTATATACTGCAAGTCCAAGTAAAATATTATTATGTCATATACGAACTTTTGTAGTTAGAAAAGTTACATAAAATCAAATGTCCTTTATTAAAACTATTGTGCATATCATAAAAATTAAAGTATCTTGACCATCTCATACCAACGTGACAGGATTTTCAACCTTCAAATATTCAAATTAAATGTATTTTTTAAATCGGGAGAGTAGCCACATATTACTTGAGTAAATTTTATATACACTTTTTTCTTTTGGATCAAACAAAAGCCAATATTATTAATAAATTAGGTGGAAATCGTCCAACATGATTTGCTTGACAATAAAAACCGCACTAAGGGTAGAAAGTACATAGAACATGCCACAGGTATATTTGATTTGAAAAATTATTAGATTTAATAGAATTATAAAATATAGAAAATCATATTGTGAATTACAAATTATCAAATCCGACCAATTACACTAGCAGCTCCATAAATATCTATGCATGTCTATTCTCTCAAATCTGCTATCCAACTAGTTCAAGTTCAAAGCTACTGCTAAAGTCTGACGAGAAGATCTAAGAAATTTTAGATCTGACATATAAATCTAAAAAAAATCTTAGATTTGAGAAAATAATAAGCAAAAGTAAAACAAAACTCTTACTGAATAGCCCAATACAAGAGAGGCAAAAACTCTTACTAGTAACACTAAGAGAGAGAAAACTTTTATTAGAATATCTTAGGAGAGACTTTATTAAATAGAAAATAAAAGAAAGGAAGACGAAGGGAGACCTTGACTTGAAACTAAGATCTCCCTCCTATAGAGGGAGAACTATCGAGAGAAATTTGAAAGTAGAGAGAAGGTAGAGAGTAAATCTTATATATACTAATAGTGTATATATTATCACAGTTGAATATAGGGTAAATTACATTTAACCCCTCTGTGGTTTTAGCTTTTGCCACATAACCCCCTTAATGTTTCAAAATGTCCACTTCACCCCTTATGGTTTTATGTAAAGTGGAAAGTGAACAGAATGTACAATCAGTTACGGTGTTTGTACCAAACGCGCTCCAAAAGTATGTGTAATAAAATTTTAATATCCATACAACCCCCTTATAATTCATATAAATATCCACTTTATCCCCCTGTGATTTTTACAATCGTCCACATAATTCCCCTATACTTTTATATAAAGTGATAAATCCATCTATTAATTTAACATTTAAATAAGGGCATTATTGTCATTTCAACTAACGACATTAAATAGGGTATTTTTCGTCATATTTCCACTTTACATAAAATCATAGGGGGGTGAAGTGGATAGTTTGAAACGTTAGAGGGGTTATGTGGCAACAGTTGAAGCCACGGAGGGTTATATGTAATTTACCCTTGAATGTATGATACATGAGCAAAATTTGAATTTTAAACTTAAATTAAGATGATTTATCATGCATCCAATGATGATGATGTATACACTATCAATGTATAAAAGATTAATCCATATTATTATACATACTTAGAGAATAGCATGTTGAAAAACTTAGGGTCTATATGGATAAGCAAATTTTTCAAAAACAAATTTCCAAATACAATGCTATATTAATAGACTCTTAAAAATACTCCCTAAAACATTTAATTCATATAAATCTCAAATAAAACTAATAAATAAATAAAAGTACCACCTCTGTATTTTTCATTCTTCTACCCACTACTCACCACCACCACACACCACCACTAACCACTGCCCTTCCCTCCTCTAATGCCATTGCCTCCCCTCCCTCTCCCTCTCTCTCCTCTTCTTTCCTCGTGACTCTCCTCCTCTCCTTTATTCCCCCTCCTCTCCTTCCCTCCTTCCTCCTCCTTTCCCCTCCCCTCTCCTTCCTTCCCTTCTCTCCTCCTCTCTGGTCGTATAGGAAGGGAAGGGGAAGAGGTACTAGTCGTGATGGCAGTGGAGGTGGGAGGAGGGGAACAGTGATGCTGAGTGTTAAAGTTATTTTTAATCTTAAAAATACCACACTAAAATTTTAAATTCAAAAAAATTTTAAAATACATCCTCAAAAACACTCCCAAAAACATCCTCCAAAACATTTCTAAAAATACCTAATTATTTACGGTAAAAATTTTATATGTACATCACTATAATAAATTTTGAAAAACCCCAAAACACCTAATCCATATGGAACACTAATTTATAAACGGTTAATGGTTATTTCTTACTCATTAATCTTTGCTCAATTAAATTTCATCAAAAGTTTTGTTAGCACTAAATTGCTCATTCTAGAAGTCCTTTTCTCTTAACATTATTCAGTAAATTCATATACGAGAAATCCGACAAATCATTTTTGAAATTGTTCAATTTGGCACAAAAAAATCCTCATAATTGTAAGCGGTTTGATGCATTCATGATCTATCCCAATGTTTTTTCTTTCCATTGCAATGTACATACTTTTTCTATTTTAGTAATATTTGGAATAATTACATGAATCATAGTTAAGTAACATGACAAAACTTTAACATATGTCAGCCTTAATTTGTAGTTTCACTCCAAAATAGAATCATCAGATGCTAATCAAGTAAACAACCTTAGTCCTTAAGCCTACCCCTAGCCTACTTACTAGTGCATTTTGATTTTTCACATGACTGAGAATTCATCATGGAGGCCATCCAATTCACTTTTAAGACTGTGCTGTTGAATTATTAGGACAGATGCTGAGATTGAAAAGTCAGGAGCTGACAGAATGTCTCCAATTGGACCCAATTCTGGGCACTCCTCCCAGTCATTCATCCCAACTGTCAAAACAGAATTTACTCTACCACCTCGCCCTACAATGAATAGGCCATATTGTCCTTCAAATGATCTTAACGTCGAAAATGTTTGTCCAGAATTTATAAGATACTTTTCCATATAAGCTACACGACCTCCTGCCACATGCCTGTCATAGAATTCTGCAAAACACTCATCATCTACCTTCATTTCTTCTTGGTGCTCAGTGCTGTTGGCCTTTGCTCTACTGATTTTTGATGAAACACTATCTCCGCTAACCTCTAACAAAAAGCGGATGACGGTCAGCTTCACTCCTGGATGTCGAGCTACCCGACCAGCAAAAGCAAGCGCTTCACGGTCATCTTTGCCTCCAATAAAGATGACTGCTGCGGCAAGGGATGTAGTTGATCTGGAAATCGTTGTTGATCCAAGACCACGATCTACTAATATTGCCACTGAGCATGGGGAGTTGCGAAGCACCTACGGATATTGAGTTAAAATATACGGTTGAAAGAAAGAATAGGTTAGGAACCAAATTGTTCTAATTTGGAGTCTTTCATGTGGTGATCAGTTTTTAGGGACTAAAAAATAGTTTAAAGCCTAAAGTTTCCCAAATTAGAATTCTACATAGTGACAATTTTTCAGCATTCAATAGTTTACAAGATTAGAGACTTTTACATCGTTTATGAAACAACTAAAAATCTGTCTGATGATGATAAGAGATTTTCTATCTCAAGCAGGGTTTTAAAAAAAACGAGGGTATTGGACAGGACATTTTATGTTCAAGTGGAGCAAAAGTCCCAAGACATGGGATATAAGCTTTACCACCTTTGATTTTTTTTTTTATATATTTAAAAATATAAAAATACAGTAATACTATAAAAATTTTAATACATCTACATATATATATATACAGAAACATAAATTACAAATGAAAATGAAAAAGTTTGATAAAATTTAGAAAATTTGAAAAAAATTACTGTTGTCCAACAAGTAAAATCATTACAAACCAAACACCATTCTATCCCCATCTAGAATCATGTTACTAGAAAATAGTTATACCTTGATATCAATGAAAAGGGAAAAAAATAGGAACCAAAATCATGGATACTTTACTTCATATTTTTCCCAAACAATTCTCAAAGAGAAAATAAATGGAAACTTTCTTCAAATTACTAAACAATAATAAGGGAAAAAAACCAAGATTCAAAAAAAGACTAGCAAAATCCAAGTTGAAACTTTATATATATAAAAAAAAGGATCAAAACAAAGTGTGTATCTCATGTACCTTACGATTCACATGTCGAAATCCTGAATGGCCTGCGCTGAGCCTCCCATCTGCCTCTTGGTGCTTGTGGAATGGTAATACAATAAGGGAAACTTGGAGGTCTTCAGCTAAAATACACACATCTTGATGCATATTATTGATGGTTGAAAGTGCAAGCATTCGTTGATGACTGATGCCATCCTTATCTTCACTCAAATAAGCATCAACAGCACTAGTAATTTGCTCTCTCATTTCCATGACTTCAGGATCAGTTACAGTCATAGCATCTGCTCCGTGACCATGAGTCAGTGTAGCTGCAACTTTTTCAGTAAGCTCAACCATGTCAGTGATATAAACCACAATACCAGGATCTGCTGGCCCTCGAGAAATCTCCATGAAATTTATAGCAGACATGACGTTTTGGCTCCCACGAAGGCAGAGTAAGATTCGAAGCTCATTCGTCGGGTGGAGCCATTGAAGTGCCATTCGCTGTGTCGGAGAGCGCTTCCGGGCACGTTCGATTATTTTTGCTACAATTAAGGGGGCATAGACGACCGTAAGTAAAGCTGAAAATACCATCGCTATGCTTGTGGAAATACTTGTGATGTCAATCTGCATTTGATCATGAGAAGGAAATCCATTTGTTTAGACATTTTTACTTCACAGTATGTAGCAGTAATTTTTTATTTTTCTACTTATCTGTATACTAAAAATATTATACACAAACAGGATTGATGAGTGACAACTTTTCTGAATTTGAATTTAAATTTCAACTTTTGTATATATATTTATACATCCAACCGAGATAGCGCTATTGTATACATTGTGGATAAATATACAATTAACTCTTGAAAGTAGAGCACCTTTTTCTATTGTCTTTTCAAGGGCAACACCTAATCTTCAATTAAGATGCAACCACTAGACAAACTGGCTATTTATACAGACAAAGATAAGGATAACTTTAAAAAACAAAAGAAAGAAAGAACTAAAAGTTGTAGTAAATACTTACACTCCATGCAGTTAGAGCCAAGTACACCTGAAAACGACCCTTGATGTTGAGAAGCAAACCTATAGCAACTGATTCTGGCCAATGGAATCCCAAGATGACTCCAGACACTAGTGATCCAAGAACCTTTCCAATAGTTGAAATTAGGTAAAGAGAGAAAAACTTTCCCCAAGTATCTAAGTGGCTAGCTCGGGATCTAGAAAAGTCAGTTTGTAATCCTACCCAAAAGAAGAAAAGTGGATTGAAAATGGTGGTAATAAAATAGTTGACTTTTCCAATAATCAACCTTGCTATCCTTCCATCTCGTGGCATGAAAACCCCAGCTATAAATGCACTCAATACCTTATTGTAGCCTCCAAAGTTAGGTGAAAAACTAGAAATTAAGACAATGTATGCAATAGAGAGGACCAAATGTGAGCCCTTCATTGGTTTTCCTTCTGGATTTTCATGATTTACCCAATTCATGAATGGGGGAGTCAACTTGGATGCTAATATTATTTGGATCGTTAACGTACAAGTCATAGTAAGAACAGCCATTGACTTCCGACTGCTGAAACTATTGTAAGGGTCAAAGAAAATGTACCCAAGAGAAATGAGAATGGTAGATATCAAGTCAGAATATACTCCTGCAGATACCACAAATCGCCCAATATCTGACTTGCCAATCTTGAGATCAGTTATTATGCGTGTAAGTAAAGGAGAGGCAGTACCAGAGAGAATGGTAGCAAGGCAGAAATTGAATATATAATTTGGACTTTCAGGAACTTTAATAAGTGGAGTGAGTAAAGAAGCTAAAACAAATGTTGTAAGAACTGCAGAGGAAGCCACTTTTGCCTCACGAAGTGGTAAGTGAAGAAATATAAGTGGATCTATTTCTAATCCCACAACAAACATGTGGCAAATCATACCAAAATCAACAACAGAATCCAAGCCTTGTACGATCAAATTATCTATTTGTGAATGTACGAATGGCAGGTTGCTCAGAATAAGTCCTACCTGCATTTCAAGAAATTCAGTCAGTGTTGTATAAGTATATCAAATCAAGCACCTTTACTTGAGTTATATGATTGGTTTATCGCATCTTTTTGCTTGTGATATATGTATACTATTTCAGTTCATTTGTCTAATTCGTATCAAGGTATTAGGAATTACAAGAAAGATAATTTTTCTTGCTCAGTGTTTTCATTCCTTTTTTCAGTAAAATGGTGTATTAACAACTCTTTAATTGACAAAAATTAGCAACCATGTTCTTTTGAAGATCAAATTTGATTATTCTCTAACTACTTAATGTTGAAACTTCAATGCTTAAGAGTGAATTATTTAAACTAAAATAAAAAAGCATCGAATTTTATAGTTCTCTAACTACTCAAATTAAGTTGACACTTCAATGCTCAAGAGCCAATTATCTAAATTAAAGAGTCAATGGACAAGTCTCCCAAGACAGACATCTTTGATCAAATTGTTATGTGAGTATATTTCCGAGATCAATTTAGTCTTGTGGCAATTTTATCCCCAGTTGCATGGCATCTCCTCACGAAAATTACATCTACTGAACAAACAAAAACTAAATAGAAACATTTGTCTTTCCTAGAAACACATCATGCAATAATTTGTATAGGAAAGAGAGAGAGAGAGAGAGAGATTTACAATGCATTCAGAGATGAGTCGAGGCTGAGAGAGAGGCCGTAGGAGAATGTGTAAGAAGTTGCATAAGAATACAATGAAGAAGAAACCTAGCATGTAACCTGCAATGCGAGCCAAGGTCATTCCAGCTGACTTGCAATCCCCAGGCATCAAGTTAATACTAATGTAGCTTGTATTATCATTGCTGCTATTCATATTTAGGGATCTCAATTCACTTCAAAAATATTGTGTGAAAACTGTTTTATATTTCTCAAAAAGATCAATCCTAAGAAGGAGGAAAAAAAAGAGGATGAATTTAATACTTCATCTTCGCTAGGTTACAACATCAAGTCTACATGAATATAAAGATATTCAAGAAAGATAGTGTAACTAGTTTACAGAGAGAAGGAGAGAATGAGGAAGACGAATCTAATTGGTAGCTAAATGAATTTGACCTAAGATATCCTAAAGAAACGGAGGTTGTTTGTTCAGTTCCAAGTCTCAGCCATGTGTTAATTGCATAGGCTTAGGTAATTATGTGGTTGTTTTGTCATTTTTTATATTTGCGAATTTGTACTTGGACTAAGTTGGCATATTATTTTTTTTTCCTGCTCTTCTATTAAGCTATCAACTATATTAAATTAATTCACTAAAAGGGATTTTTTTTAGTGGATGTTATGTGAGTAAGAATATCTTTAAAGAGACATGAAATTTATAACTTTATACCAAAGAGATCATAACCTAAACTCACTTGCTGAAATTTGTCACAAAACACAAACATGTGCCTTAAAACATTGTTACTCTATTATCAATCTAAACTTCCTGTTATTCTCTTAAGTGTATCTAAACATTGTTACACGATTATCAATCTAAACTTCCTGTTATTCTCTTAAGTGTATCTTTTCTTTTAACTATATGGTCCTTTTAGGATAGTTTTATTTTGTGAAAGTAATACAAATGTACGACTTTACAGTCGTGTGAAATATTTGATTGCATCAACTGTCATGCAAGGCATTAAATTCAATACATCCAGTTCATCTTATCTTTCCTCAAGAATAATAAATTAGTATTCATTTGTCGAGAATGTCTTAATCTAGTAGTTAATATTGAAACTCTAAAAATGAGAATTGTTGAGTTTAAATTCCTCATTTCCCTCCTGACTTTTCAAAACCCATCCCTACCTTGTTGGGAAAAATTAAAAAAGAAAACAAAGTATTTATTTAATCAAGCTGTACAAAAAGAAAGGAACTTGCTCATTAGTCTTAAATCTGTGATATACTCTATATATTTTTTAACAATTTTATCTCAATAACCATGTCATACGTTAAGTACATCAATAGAAATCACACCTCTCTCTCCTCCTCCCTCCCTCCCTCCCTTTTTAATATTTACGAATATGGTTTCTTTCGGTAAAGATAGCTGTCTTGCAACTAAGAATTCTTTTGCAAGACTGTTCTTAGTGGCATTATTGTGCATTCTGAAGTTTTGTGTTTGTCATTCAGTAGTTTGATTTATTTATTTATTAAACTTTCATTTTGCTCATCATGGATCGATTAGTTTTTTAATATCAGGTGAGATCCTGAATACCTTGCAAGAATCAGAGACTCAATAAAAGAGCTTTAAACTTTTTGTAAAACGAGAACTTGTGGCAGTTTTTTTCTTTTTTTTCTTTTATGGTTTTGCTAACAAGACTGGGACTTCAAATCTTCAATTGCTTTCTTCAAGTAAAAAAGGTTTAAATCTTTTTTAGAGAGAAGAATACTTAGCAATGAGCATTTCATTTTTCACATTGAGCTTTTTAATCTTTCTTAAAAACATTTTTTCTTAATATTCATTTACGTGAACTACACTAATAAAATACCTAAAACTACAAAAAAAAAAAAAAAAAAAATCATGCAAAAATGTTTTTTTCTTTGGATGGGAGTTCTATTCAGTTGATATCTCAAATTATTTTTGTGTTTGGATAAAGTATAATTTGAAATATTATTGTAATACTTTATATGATGTAATGTATATGATATAAAAATATAATTAAAAATATAAAGAGGGTGTTTATAATGTAAGTAAAATAAAATATTCAAGGAAAAATGTGTATCCAAAGGCAATTATTTCAAGAAAGTGAAAATTTTTCCCCTTTTTCTCCGCTTTAAATAACGGCGCTTGGCGCATGATCGTTATTAGAAGTACTAAACAACTTTACAGCAAAAATCAGCGACAGTCAACAATTCACCATCCATCTACGTCAATAGGCCACCGTCACCCCAGAATCCACCGCCGGCCGGCTGGCCGACTGACAAAATTTGCCAAATTTACCTGTCTAGGCCTAGCAACTATCAACTCCTCCTCCTCGACAAAGTTAATCAAGAGCAGCCCCATCAACTGGTGAGGATCAATCCCTGGCAACCCTCAAATCCATATTGCTTTTTCTTACAAATTTCGCTTGAATTTGGCAGGGAGCTCAAGTATTCGATTTGTTTATTGTGGGTTTTCCATTATTACCTCGAAGAGCTAATTTATTGGAATAATGGTGGAGGTGGAAGAGCAGCAGCAGCAGAGCCAGTCAACTGGTATGTATTATTTGGGATTTTCATTTGATTTTCAAGAAAGGTTCTTTCTTGAACTGTTTTCAGTATGCATAAATCAATTCTTGCCGCTTGATCATTTGTAGGATGGAACTGTATGTTCTACAAGGGAAACCTTAGTATGCAACTGCATTGAAAATGTTATGATGAACTTTGTAATATGTGCCATTGCTGTGTGACTATCTGGAAGCTGAAATGGTCTTTTCTGAGAAAATCATTGTGTTAGATGATCTAAATTTGACTTGTGAGATTAACAAACTAACCTGCTATTATTACTGTAATTGTAACTAATGATGATTAGCCATTGAAGTATCTAATACAAGTGAACTGATTTCCGCAAGTCATTTGTTCTGTAATCGACGGTTGGGTTTTGGCCAAGGGAGGGAATCCTTGAGGTTAACTGAAATCAAATGGACTAACTGAAAATAGGGCTAGGCTTACGGGAAAATCAGGGTGCCTCATTGAGGGGCGTTCCCATTGGTCTATGTCACCTTATTTTCGAAAAGCAGTTTCTCTTGATGTTTGCAGTTGCTTCTTGCCTAAATTTTAGATTTTTCAACAGGCAGAAGCTAAAATCGAGACTCAACCCAATAGTTGTTTTGCTGATCCTGATGAATTAGCTTTTTGCATAATCTACAGCAATCAAGAAAATTCCCTGAATAGGGATAAAATTGGTCCACAAATGTGTCCCTTTTGGACTTCTAACTCCATTTTATATGACAGAAATAGTTTCTTCTTCATTTTGTCTCTTTTCGTCTCATATAATACCTTTGTACTAACAAAATGAGTAAATGTAATCCCTTAAAAATAGTTGACCGTATAGTAGATGGGAACAGCATGACAAAAACTTCCGTAAAACAATAACTTTCTTTTGTAGTTTTACTTGATATACTGCCACAAACATGTAATATCAAGTATATTCATTTTTGATGAATCTCTGTTAAACTGTGTTCTCTTTTTTAATCTAACAAGAATATAGAATTTTCAATTCCACTTATCTTTAGTGATTTAAAGTTCTTATATCTAGAAAATTGTGAAGTTAGACCTTCATGATCTTTCCGGGAAATTCTGCTGTTTGGGCTTCTACAATTTATGTTTTTAGGATATGTTTAATTATTACTGAGAAGTAGAATTTTCTGAATTGTGAACTGATAAGGTGCAATCATTTTCCTTTATTGAATTCAAATAATACAAAATCTCAAGTACATCAATGTCCTCCCTGCATCCCCGTTTTCCTAACTTAGCTTGCTTGTTGAAATGCCAAAAACATCCTTTCAGGATGGCTCTAATTCAAAGAACAAATTCATATTACTTTGGAGGACAAGTTTGTTGCACTAACAATGTGTTGATTGCAGATGGAGAGGGAGAGGCTGCAAGTGAAGTTGTGACTGAAGGATCTAGTGTTGCTCATGGAGACCCTCCTCAAGATGGTAGTGGTCCTCCCAAGGTTGATTCTGAAGTGGAAGTACTCCAAGAAAAAGTCACAAAGCAAATCATCAAGGAAGGTCATGGCCAGAAGCCATCAAAATACTCAACATGCTTCTGTAAGTCTTACGCTATGAGCCTTCAGAGTGATTGAACTTTGGAAGCTTTTGCTTTAATTTTACATATCCATTTTGAGAAAGTAAAGTCAAGCGATCTTTGTAAGTCATCAAGCAGTCTGTGATATACATTATTCTTCTAGCATTGTATTGATGAATGGTTGGAGTTTTTGCTAAATACAGTCTAAGTACCCTCTTCCTAACTAATACAAGATTGAACCTTATTTAATTGCAGTAGATGTAGTAATCAAAGACCTTTCTTGCCAAAGTATTAACTAACTAATTTTGATGAAGTAGTTGCAGATGGTTGTGGGAAGTTTCTTTGAAAAATCTTTTCAATGGGATTATTTATGCGAAACATACTTCTCGTTTGCTGTAAATGATCAGATCCAGGTGACATGGAAGTTGAATGTACCACATTTAGCATAAAATCCTTATTTTTTTACTTGAAGACTAACGTCAGACCTGTTTGAACTAGATTGATTGATAGTAACTGCATTAATTGTTCAAACAATAAACAGTCGATCATACACTATAAGATGCTTTTGTTGATGATTCAACTTTCAGTTGCTTCATTCATGTAGAAAATTTTTTTTGTTGATGTTCTTGCGGCAATAAACTGGAGAAGGCTTCATAAATATGCTAATTAGAAAGCAATTGTTTTTCCCTTGTTTATCATGCACATAAGGTTAGACTTCATTGGCACAAAGTTAGACTTGCAGATAATGATGGTAAAGATTCTTAAATTTTTAGTAAATTGTTCATGATAGAGCTTAAACTTTTATAATGCATAGGGCAATTCCTGCGCTTTCTCCAGATTAAGTTCTTAGAATGGAAGAAAGCCAAGTCTGCTGCTGCAAGCGTTCAATGCTGAGTGAAATTTAGCTGCTGCTGCTGTCATGCCTTCCACTTTGCTCTTACCCTTTTCGATTGTTATGATAATGGCATGTTATGCGTGATAATAAGGGAAATGAAGAGCTCTGTGGTTCACAATTAAGTTTCTGATGTTATAAATTTTTCAATAAAGTATAATGCATGAGAATTAAGGATTTTCCTTCTAGAAACTATTGCAATATGCAAGGGTAGCTCAATTCAGTCCATTGAAATTGAATATTTGGGCAGATATGACTATTCACATGTCACAAATTACTGGCTCATAGTTTATGCAATTATTTTTTTGATCAATTAGAAAATAGGAAGTTAAAAGGAATTGATGGAAAAATTTAATGGACTAGGAGATAGGGTTCTTCATCTTAAATCAAAATTTAACCAAGTTTCTGCTTTGTTATACATTATGGTTTAACCCCTCACTATGTTTTGGGCCTTCAGAGTTCAGTATCTCATTACCTTTTTATTTGTTTGCTTTTGAATTGAACAGTAGAGTTTTTTCCCCAAAACCCCGCCCTAATATAGAAATGAGGTGGAGTATATGACTCCTAATATAGAAATGAGGTGGAGTATATGACTCCATTGATCTAATAAATTTTTGTTAGCGGTATCGGTCAATTGCATCAGAACTTGTAGTTGAACTGTGATCTTAGCTCTTAACATGTTCATGTTCTTCCTTGGTGCTAAAATTGTAGCCTTTTAAAGTTTTGACCAAGTGGCAGCAGTGAGCTTAATATAATTTAGTCACCCTATTCAAAAAGTAGAGTAACTCTGTTTTTCTGCCAGTGCACTACAGGGCATGGACTGAAAGCACTCAGCACAAGTTTGAAGATACATGGCAAGAGCAACAACCTCTTGAGTTGATCTTGGGTAAAGGTATTGTCTAATCTTACCTTTCAAGAGTAAATATGTTTGATCTTTCTTCTTCTAAAATCCTTTTATTTTGTTGAAGCAGTTTTATTCCTTCAGGTTCCATGTATTATACTTTAGTTATTTATTTCTTTATTTTTTTGGTAATATGCTTCAATTATCATTATTCTTGTTCATTGCCGATCTATTCTTTAGTTGGTGGAGAAATTCAAAATAACAAGAACATTTCTTGAATAATCTAATTGAAGAACTCATTTCTCGATGAATCTAGTTGAAGAACTCACTCCCTCTCAAGTGATTTTGTCCACCAATCCTGGGTAAGGGTAAGGAGCTCTAAGTGCTCCCAGGAAGTTGAGGTTTGACTCTCCTTATAACATTCCATGGTCTATGTTCTCTCAATGATTCTAGGCGCTCTTGTAGAGAGCCTTAGCTTCTGTCCAAACACAGTGTGGTGGGAGTCTCGCTGGACACAGGTAGTGTGACGTTGGCATAATGTTCCTTGCCATGATGTCATTGGGTAGGCTGGCTACTCCTTTTAGAGGACTGAAAAAACAATTTGTCCTCCCTTACCCACAATATGGCATTATTATGCCTGTGAACAGATCTGCCTCACAACAGCAATTATACTGTGATTATCTGTTTTTAAGAGTTATTTTATATCTGAATGCTAAAGTGCTGGTCCAATCTGCTTTTCTCCCAAAAAATAGAGAGAGAGAGAGAGAGATACCGTGACTGTTTATCATTATTCACACGGATGATGTAAACTAACTGTGTTGTTTTTTATGATTGTACACCCTAATCATCACATGGTTTTGAATTTTCCAAGTTCAGTTAGTGCTTATTATGATGCAAATGTTCCTTCCTCTTTGCTTGCAGAGAAAAAAGAAATGACGGGCCTGGCTATTGGTGTTGCCAGCATGAAATCTGGTGAACGTTCTCTGTTACATGTTGGTTGGGAACTAGGGTATGGGAAAGAAGGAAGCTTTTCTTTTCCAAATGTTCCACCTATGGCAGATATTATATATGAAGTTGAGCTAATTGGTTTTGATGAAACTAAAGAAGTAAGTTTTAATGCTGCTTCGTGAAGAAGGTTTTTCTCCTTTTGTTGTGCTTGAAGGACTTACATCTTGGTAACCTATGTAACTATTTAAAAAGGGAAAAGCTCGTAGCGATATGACTGTAGAGGAAAGAATCGGTGCTGCAGATAGAAGAAAGATGGATGGAAATGCTTTATTTAAAGAAGATAAATTGGAGGAGGCTATGCAACAGTATGAAATGGTAACACATACTCTTTTTGGAGGTTTTCCAATGACTAATTAGTTCTATTTATAGTCAAAATTCTATTTAACATGTTTTGATATCCTTTGTTTGTATCAGGCAATAGCATATATGGGAGATGATTTTATGTTTCAATTGTTTGGTAAGTATCGAGACATGGCTTTGGCAGTAAAGAATCCCTGCCACCTTAACATGGCAGCATCTCTGATAAAGCTCAAGCGCTTTGACGAAGCCATCATGCATTGCAGCATTGTATGTATGCTGTTTCTGAAATTTGCTATTCCTGTAGAGATTGTTCCTGTCCTGGTTTTCTTTGCAAATTGATATTCCCTTTGTGAAGAGTTTTCCTTTTCTCTTTTTCTCCTTTCTTGGGTACAATCACATGCATAGCTATCTGGAGTTTCACTTTTTGAGCTGCTATTGGCGCTTGCATTTTTATTTACCAACTGATCTGCTTGTGCTATTCTTTACATTATTCTGTTTTTTTATATTGCCGCCATTTGTTTATTCTGGTTCTAACGATGTGGTGTGTCTCTCTTTCATATCCACAAACATATGAACCTTTTACTCTTCTTATTTTATGTGTACGTTATTTTACTGATGTAGATATGTATATTGTGATGTGATTTCAGTCATTTTACTATTCTGGAACTACTATATTTTTGTAATTAACTAGAGCATTTGAAAATTTGTATTGACAAATGATTGGGCATTCCATGATGAATTGCTGGGTCAAAATTTGATCTTCAGGTGTTGTCTGAGGATGAAAATAATGTCAAAGCATTATTCAGACGAGGGAAAGCTAGAGCAGAACTTGGGCAGACAGATGCAGCTCGAGAAGATTTTCAAAAGGCACGTAAATTTGCCCCTCAAGATAAAGCAATTGTAAAAGAGTTGCACTTGCTTGCTGAACATGACAAGGCTGTTTATCAGAAACAAAAGGAGCTATATAAAGGATTATTTGGACCAAGACCAGAGCCCAAACCAAAGCAAAGTAATTGGTTGGCTATAATCTGGCAATGGCTTGTTTCAATATTCTGTCGCCTTTTCAAGCGCGAAAGGCTCAAAACTGACTGAATTGATCTTTGGAGCATGTTGAATTTACTTGTTTGTGAAGTCAATTAAATCTGTTAGCAGTCAATTGACTTCTTCATGCATTGCATTACCCATAATCGACATATTGGTAACAATGTTTTTGGTTCATTTCATTTCTTTACAGGCATGTTAATGACGGAAACTTTGATCAAGATAACTAGAAAAAAGTTTTGAGTTTGTACAAATTGTATCTTTGGAGGTTGTTGCTTTTAGCTACTATTACCTTTATGAATTTTTGCTTCGACGCTATATCTGGCGAGACTTTTGACTGCTTATGCATTGACTTTGCAAGCTTGTTTTCTTTCGGCTCTCCTTTTCTTTTGAAGAACAATCCAAATGTACTCGAGTAGTTGTTTGATCTACAGATATAGGTACTTCTTCCAAAGCTTGTGAACACTGAATTTGAAATTTGCATGCAACTGAAGTATACATATAATGAATAGAATGGATGGAGAATGTGCCCCGTGGCAGAGGGAAGTTGATGAAATGCAGCGCGGCCAGGATAAAATAGTACTGAAATTATAGACCTTGATATGAGGTTCAGCTCCTGGAGCATCTCATTTCTTGAAGTTCACCATGGCTTCTCAGGTTTCAAATTTGTGCACAAAGGACCGTGCTACATATCACTGTATAGCCTGATTTATTGCACAGGAAATTTGTCACTTGATGTTTCAGTTGCTCATGTGGGCATATGGTGGCTGTGTCTTAGCGTTGATGGAACAGTTTTGAATGGTTACGGTTAAGGCAGATTCAGCATGACAATTCCTATGTATTGTTTGTTGTTATTGAAATAATCAACTAACTTTTCATGTATGTGTCTTCCTACTGAGAAGATGCTTTATAGACCGAGGAAGATCATATTGCTTTGTCAGTTGAACTTCCAAATGCCCTGAAACTTGAGTTTTTAAATTCACTGGCGTCGCCTCCCAGATGTTTTGAGCGATAGCATGCAGGAGACCTATTGACACTGCTTGAATTTCCAAAACCCCCACCTCTGCCCAAGAATAATAAAATCTTATAGTGCCGACTCTACCTAAGTACCTGTATGATCTGTTTCCTTCAGTTTTTCCAACTATTACACTGCATCATTTTCTGGATAATTCTCGCAGGCTCACGTAACCTTTTACCTAAACTTGCTACCGAATGATGTAGATAAAAGTTGCTTTTATTTTTTCAACGAAGCACACAATGAGTTTTAAGTGTTGTGCTATTGCTCTTAGATCAATCTGTACTCTAATTAACTTTTTCTTATGAACCTACAAAACATGTGGAATTGAATGATCTACAAATGACTTGTAATTCAGGGAAACCATTCTATCTCTCTTTTTTCCCACTCTCACCTCGTTCCATACCCTTTCCACCTCCAACTGTCAAGCACAGGATTCGAACCTTAAAGAAGAAGGCAGGCAACCATTCTGTCACCTGTCTCTCTCTCGGCACAGAGTTACAAAAACCCCTCTTTTAACGAGGAAAAGAAATTTAACAGAAGTATGATGAAACTCGTTTATAGTAGGAGAGGATACACAAATAGAAAGACAAGATCCATGAAGGATTTTTCTTCTACCAAGGTTCCTTCATCATGGACACCCAGGCACAGTAAGCACAAACAAGCTTCTGAGATATATACACATACAAAGCAAATGATAAGCTCATCAGCGTCAAGTCTTTCCAATCACCCTTCTGCTTTGGACTCAAGTTATCTCTCAATCCCTTTCCGAGCTTTTCCAAACTCAGAAAAAGCTGGGGAGAGGTTCTCTTGGTCTCCTCCTTTCCCTGTTTTTCTTCTGAACTTGATGGATCAATAGATTCTCTGTTCTGGCAGGAAACTGAGATGGGAATTCTTGGATTATTCTTGGGTTGGAGTTGTTGTATCAAACTGCTTTTGCTGTGGTAGAAATGACCAATGAAAAGTGCAGCCATGGTGGGGAAAAAAGCATCAAAGATTTGAAATCTTTTTGGAGTGGTTGTTGACACATGTGAAGAAGGATGTGGCTTTTGAAGAAATCTCAGCTGTTTGTTCAAGAATTTTGACTGGTGTGCAGAGTGTAGATAAGAGTGAGCATCACCATCAAAATAATTGCACAAAATATCTCATATTGAGGGTAGGTAAGTCGTGCCTTGTGTTGTGCTTTTTGACTACAATCAAGTAGATCATGTTTGTATGGCCGTCCTGTCTTTATTCATGTTCTTTTTGTTTTTCACAAGCGTAATATACACATTGTTCAGAATTCAGATTGTCATTTTACCCAAAAAAATGTTTACATTTTTCATTAATCCATTTCTCAATCACCTTTTTAACTCACATACGGCAAATCATTGTAGTACATTTTTTTAACAAAATTGCAGAAAATAACAATTCAAACAGTTTCATAAATTTTTCTTTTTTTGATTAAGTAAACATAACATTCATACGGTACAAAAATTTATAGGAATTGATTGTAGATTTGTAAGTTTGCAATGAAAATTGAATACTTGAGTAATGAATTTGACTCCAAGAAAATCAAATTGAAATCAAAAAAAAATACTCAAATGAGTAAAATAATATTCAATCTTACCAACTTTCAATGTGTGACAAATGTTTTATGTAGCATATGAGGATGGTATTACAAACTATATGAATAAGTTTTTTTTTTTTTCCGGAGGCAATCGTATTTTTTGTCTTTTTTTTCCAGAAACGATAATACTCTATTTCTCAAACAAAGACTTTACAATATATGAGCAAGGGCCCAAGTTGATCTATACAAGAGTGCATCTAAGCACTAAGAATTAACAACTCCTCATCACAAATTAAGCTTAATGCTTGATTACAAAGAGATTTACACACCCCTTCTAATTCCATTGTCGAATCTTCAAAATAACACTTCTTGAACACAGAGCTTAGATGTCTTCCAAAAGGGCAAAAAAACTGATATGTTTTAAGATTGGACTCTTCATTTGTTGGTTCAGGAGTCTTGCAGGAGGTCATCACTTTCACTTCTTCCCAACCAGCTCCCCTTACTTTACATAGGGCCATTCGAACAGCTATAGCATAATCCATGACGCTTGACCCTGTGCTATTTTCCTTAATAGAAATTCAAGCTTAAGTAGAATCCAGGCTATTTTTAAAACCTTACCAGATAGAACTGAACAATTTCGTTGAACCCCTCATTGAGGAAGTTCTGATTCGGAGTAAGGATTAATTCATTGTCCAACTTTTATTTTCTTTAATTTGATAACTCAATGCTTGGTTGTCCATGATGGACTCCTGAAATCTAAAGATTTGAATGAATCAAATGTTTTTGGAAGTGTTTTACTGTAGCAATTGTGTCTAAAAAAATGTGTTTATGAAGAATTACTCAATCCATATAGAGCTAAAATTAGATTTATTTTGCCCTCCCTTCTCCCATTTGCCCTTTATAATGTTTACAGTCTCATCTCATATCATAACCTTCCAGAATTTGACAAGCTTTTATTCACATAAACAATTTAAGATTTCTTCTTTACCACGAGTCATAGATAATTTTTTTTTTTTTGAAAGAAGCCATAAACAATTTTAACGAGATGAAATTTCAATATACATTTTATATGTAGATAGCTACATCAAACGTCAGAAACACAACACACCCAAATTGTGTATTCTTAAAGAGTAACGTTATAAGTTTGGTAAATCAAAAATTTAAGAAAGCAAAAAGGTAACTTCAACAACTTCACTTTATTTGTAGGCCTAAACTACAAGGCAGGATTAGTTATGCTTTTGCCCCCTAACCCTAACCCCCTTAACAATTTGTCCCGCTGAACTTTGAATGTATGCACTTTGCTTCAAAAGAAGACTAGTCAAATGTCATTGATAAGCTCTCAATGTTCGGTAAAATGCTTTTAATGTCCATGATAATTGTTGTATGGATAATGCTACACCAATGCCCAATCCAAAATACAAACAAAAAAAAAATCACATTAAGGTCACCAATATAAAAGAATAAAATAAATATATAGACAAATGAATAACAAAGAGTTCATAAACAGTGTGTAGGGCCAAAAAAAAAAACAATTCCCGAAACTTCCATACCAATTTTGCTTGCTTCTCTTTCTTTCTATAAATTATCAACCAATCAGCTCTTATAGTTTTTGCTTACCTTGCAACTCTCCTAAAATTCTCACGAGCCCATAAAGAGTTAGGATTTGTGTCTTTATCCACATTTTTACCTTGCTAAATAATTTAAATACATTTAAAATAAGAATGATACGCATCGAATAAACACCTTTGAGTGTCTTAAACTTTGTCCAGCTTTTCTAATATTTTTGGTTGCCCAACTTGAATTTATTTTACCTTTAAACTATATTGTGGCCATATATATGGTATAATTGTGTCCAAATGAACTTAGCGATGGTTGAAAGTAGTCATTTATTATGTTCCAATACTTAAATATGTTGAACAATTAGTTGAAACATTTTGGTCATACAAAATATAACTCTATTTTCTGGCCTATTAAAAAGTTTATGACGTATATATTTAAAGAGGAAAAGCACTACTTACTTCCAATTTTAGGGGGGCAAAGCATAATTAATCCAAGAAAATAACGTATTATTCACTAGTTAAAATCTATTACCTGTTACTTTTCTTTTTTAAGTGGGAAACAATTCGAGTGGATTCAACTCCGATCATTATCACGAGTCAGAGCATATCTCCGGAATCATAGGTTGCTTACAAGAGTTCTTACAGATCACCTATCAACACCGTTTTCTTTTCTTAGTGAAAAAAAAGTTTGAGTGGATTCGATTTCGGTTATTACCACGAATTAGGGCATGCCTTCAGAACCATACGTTACTTACAAAGGCTTTTACAAATCACACATATACAGTTCCCATATCAACAGTAAGGATTCGAACATACCAGCTTTTGTGAGAAAATAGTTTATTCTTACCAACTGAACTAACCTATGTTGGCCACCTAATGTAGTATTAAGTGCAGGATGCTGCAAATGGTACCAATTTGGACCAAGTACCAAACTAATGGCAGCTTTTATTTATGGATAGTTAGTGGCTCGGGGGTACAAATTCTGCAAATTTAAGAAGAAAAACACCCAACACCAAGCCAAGTTACAAACTTCTTAAATGTAAACTGGCCACCATGTCACAAGTATAAAATCTATCTGTGTAGTTAAAAGGGATAATCTGAGAAACCTCCTCTAAGGTTGTTGATACTAGCACTGGCCTCTTTTCAAGTTTTAGAAATCTCATATGCCTCCTCTATTTGGTAATTTTATGAGCCCAAATTACAAAAGCAGTAAAAAAATGATTTGTGGAGAGAGTGTGACATTTTGTATCAAGATAGCCCCTTGTATTTGTTGCAACAATATGAGCTAAGCAAATTTTACTAGAATTAAATTTGGAGACAAAAAAAGCAAAACTATGAGGAGTAAAGTAAAGTGTAGTTGATATGTAGTAGTTGCAGCAACTGAAAGCTGATTTGCATGACCAACGGATTCTCTCTAATGGTAATAAAGCATCAACGATTGTGCGGACAAGATCTGAAATGCCGAGGTGGACTCTAAAACAATACTTGCAACATAACAATAAAACTCAAAGCAAGACTTTTCTTACGGTATCACTCTGATACTTAAGTTAGGACTATTCCCAAATGGGGTGAGTATGAGAGTGAAGGAAAGAGATCGCATACCCAAAGAGAGCAAGATGGGAGGTATCTATACTGGTGTGAGAGAGAGAGAAATAAAAAGGGAGGGTCCATATGCTAACTTCCTAGTCCGAGATAGTATGGCGATGTCAGGGCTAAATCTGAGTCCTAATATGTCAGATAACACCTATCGTATCAATCAAATCATATCCCCCATCTGAAATCATATCACGGTTACAACTAAAAAACTCAAGTAATCTCAAAAAGTTATCAGTTCACTCAAGTAAAGCCGAAACCTAACTAAGGTTGGTGGTTGTCCCCACAATAACTAACTTGACAGGTTTAAACAACTATATATAAAGGTTAAAAATAAATAAATTGGAAGATAAACTTCTTGGTTGAAATTGAAGAGGTGAAAGGAGAAAATAAAAAAGTGAACAGATTGGCAAATTGAAGGCAAGTTGCACACATTAAACAACAAAGATTTTGAAGAAAAGCTATTGTTTTTTCAAGTAATAGAGGAGAATTTAAGAATTCACCAATAAAATCGTTGTTGTGCTTGCAAAAGGAAGGCTGCAATTAAGATTTCAGAAAGTGAAAGAAATACCAACACACTCTATTTTTGTTGTACATATTGCAAATATTTTAAGTGGTATGAAGGCCCTGATGAAGAGGTAAATAGTAGAAGAGAAGAAGCACAATCAACAGCGCAAACGGCAGAGATGACACAACCACATTCAATCATAAATAATTTTAACTTGGTCATTGTCAACCTCATTCTACTATCTTTTTTATTTTTGTGCAAATTGTAAAATCCATTGACTGAAGTTGAGATACATAACTTCCAACAAAAGTGTAATAGTTGTAGGTTGGAATTAAGTTTCAATAGTGTAATATGAAAATGATAGCTGAATTCCTCATCATTGTTGGATAATTTTTCGTTCTTCATTTTTGCCATAATTATGTCCTAATAATCTAATTAGCAACTGATTAAGCTTTATCACTAACAACTAGGGATACAATGGTCATTTCACCATATATTAGGTTAACAATAGATCCCATTTATGTCCTAAGGGAAGCATGTGAGATTTTTAAAATTTAAGGGGAAGCCAGTGATAATGTCATTAATTTGAGGGGAGGCTTTTGAACCTATCTTTAACTAATATCCATAAGATGTTCTGGCATGCTTTTATGTTCTACATGGGGCCTTTTTTTCCCCTAACTTCTTATATAATCCAATTGTGTCCAAATCTAAGAAGAAAAAACCCAACACCAAACTAAAATTATCAACTTGTCAAAGGTAAATTAACCACTCTATTATGAAGTCTAAAATTGCTTGAGTAGTGGAAATCCGTAAAATGTTCTAGTGTACCTTTCTGTTCTACATGAGATTTTTTTTTTCTAACTTCACATATAATCCAATTGGTCCCCTCTTCATTAAAAGTAAAATAGTGCAAGCATTATCATTTGTTAAAAAGAAAAAAAAGGTTCCATTTGGATTAATTGTTTTTGGAGGTATTTTTCAAGAATACTACAGTAATATTTGGATTGTGAAATACAATTACTGTAAATATTTTTGAAATGTTTTTTAGGATTATTTTATAGGAGTATTTTTAAAATTTAAATTTTGTTTGGAGTAATTTTAAAAATTAACCCACCACCCACCACTATCCCTACCCCCTCCCTCCTCTCTCTCTCTCTCTTCACCACCACCCACCCATTACCACCACCCCACCTCCTCCTCATTCTCTCTCTCTTTCTTTCTCCCTCTCCCTTCCCCTCCCTCTTTTACGTCTCCCTCTCCTCTCTCTCATACTCCTCCCCTCCTCTACCCGCAACACCCCTCCCCCTCCCTTCCTAGTTGTCGGCAACCTCCTCTTCCTCCTCCTCCTCCCCTCCCTTTCCCACAACCCCTTTCCCTTCCCTTCCCCTATTGGTCCCAGGTCGCAACAACGGGATCTGGTCGCCGAGGACCAAGAGGAGAGGAGAAGGGGGTTGCAAGATGGGAGAGGAAGGAGGGAGGGGAGAAAGAAAGAGAGGAAGGAGAGGAGAGGAGGGAGAGAGGAGGAGGTGTGGGGTGGCGGTAGGTGGTGATAGTGGTTGTGGGGGGATGGATGGTGATAGAGAGGGTGAAAGAAGCATGGGTAATTATTTTTATTTGTTTGTATGTGTGCATTATATTTTTGAAATATTTGTTTGAATTGATATTTTTAGAGTTATTTTTTATTAATGTATTACTATAGTATTCCGATATGAAAATTTTTAAAAATAGATAAATAAATAAATAAATAAAAAAAGGAATCCAAACGGATCTGAAGAAAGAAAGAAAGAAAGAAGCGAGCCGCAAGAAAACAAACGTCACATAAGCAATTGTGAACCGTCAAAGACGTTTCAAAGAGTCAAAACCGTCTATTTCTCTCATTGGCTAATTGGATTTGGACCACTAAACAAAACCAAACTTCACATGCTCTGCCTTACCAATGTTGCTGCCAAGTCGTTTCCAAAAATGGTCAAAGTAAGTTCTGTAGTATTCCCATATGCCATGATATGCTCAAACAGAATATTGCTTATTAGTTATTGCTGTTCATGATGGCAACAGTGATTAGACAAGGTAACATGGATGGACGTGGAAAATTTGAATACTGAGGCCAACTTTCTTGATGAATTAGCTGTAGAAACCTTAAAAAGGTTACTTCTTATAAAGAGAAAGGTGAAATCAACGGCCCTTGCGTATGCAAAAATTAAGTCGGGACCATGAATTTATTGATTTTGCTGCTGATAGCTGAAATGCTGAACTACTTCTTACTTTAAAGTTTTTGAAGTTTGAGTGTGTGTATATACACACACATGATATATGTTAGACAAAAAAGTAATTGATAAATATATCAAGAGGATTTTTCTGCACACGGCTGTAAATTCTTTTGAATCTATCTATAAGAAATGGCAACATATCTTCAATTTTAGATTAGAAGAATAAAGAGATGGAGAATCGGACAAAATATATTCTTGCTCCGAACTGAAAGATAAAAATTGCTTATGGAATGATAAATGTTCAAATAAATGTAAACATAACATATTTTAGGCTACACAGCTTTCATATATGATTAAACTTTGCGCTCTATGACTTGCAAGTGTGTTTTCGCTTGTGACATAAACTATGAAGACACTTGTTTTAGGGGAAAAATGAAAATATATTATCGTTATGAGGTCAGTGGAATTTGCTATGGGGTGCTCGGATAGGAGCTTATTTAGAATAACACTGAGGGTGTTTGGATATGCATTATTTTAGTTATTTTGGTAGATATTATTTGACAAACTTTATGAGACATCAGATAACGGGATAACTGTTTGGATAATAGATAGTTACTTGGGAAAACCGTTTGGATACCAAAAAACAAATTTCCACGTAAGTAATCAATTTGAAGTTTATTTTATTCAATTGGATAATACCAATCCTTCATCCTACACAGAAATATGCATTTTATTCAGTTGTGTTGCCTCCTGGACGACCAACCTCAGTTTATTTTTGCAAATTATTAGACGGTATCGCCCAACTCGAGTCCAATTTACTACTAAAATAAACTACTAATTTATTTTCTTCCCCGAGGCTGAACTCAGTCCGTGTAATTATTGTCTCCGTCGACGTGAAGCGGCATGCATTTGAGTCGCAATTTCTTCTCGCACTGCCTTCCATGAGTCTATCTCCTGCTGCGACACAGCTAATGGTTGGATTTGTGGGTATGGGCCAATCCCACCCTCACCCTCGACTTGCATGTTCTCTTCTTCATACTGCATGAAGTGTTCATCAGATGGTTGGTTTTCCCTAAGGAAATTGTGTATGGCACAACATGCGATAACCACATTTATCTGATTTTGCATATACGAATACGGAACCGGCCCCCTCAAATAGCCGAATCGTTGCTTTAGCACACCAAATATCCGTTCAATAACGTTTCTCAGTTGAGAGTGCCGTGTATTGAATAGCTCTTTCGACAGAGAAAATAGGCACGAAGGCATGAATGGGAGAAAACTGTAGACGAGTATGCTAATTGCCTTGTTCGAATGAGCAAGTTATACACACTTATGGGTGGCATATATAACCTTAACATGAAAATACATTCTGCTGTGGTAACTGCTTAGAACTACTGTACAAGTACAACTGCAAATGCCGAGCAAATTCCAAAGGACCAAAAGGCATTGCCAACTGCCATAGGCCAAAAAGTACTACTGTGTCATCTGTACACGACCTAAACGAACTTGGAACCAAATGCAACAAGTACGATGGATACTATTCCAATACAGTAATAAGAATTCACAGGAGAATGGAAAATGGTAAATGTTAAAAAAAAAAAAGGACAATGGAAAATAAATTGTGACATGAAACTTTTCTTCCTAAAGGCTAAAGCTTCGACGCGGAATTGCAGTAGATTCTTGTTAAGAATTCAACAGACAACCGCGAATCTTTAGCTTTACATGTTCTGATAAAAGCTTTGCGAAAGAAGTCAGCCTCCGTTTCGCTCTTCTTCTGCTCTAACTCAAGCACTTTTGGAAGAAATTCCATTAAACATGAGTCTTCAAGAAATAAATCACAGAGACGGAGAATCCCAAAAAGCCCAAAACACCAAAAAACAAAACAAAACAAAACAAAACAAAAACAAAAACAAAAAAACAACCGGAGCACAGACAAAAAACCCACCTTCAACCAATTATCAAATTAAGAAATTTTCAAAATTGCAGATGGCCCATATGCTGATTGCACACAACAATTCATCGCACAAAATCCGAGCAAAAGAAAAAAACTTCACGGCAAAATACATCTCTGAATCAGATATAGAGATAAGGGCTAGGCAGAATTACCTTTACCACTTCAATGACCGAAGGCACTCCTGGAGACTGAACTACTGCTATTGGACTCAATCGACTGCTATCGTACACACCAACCGGAGGACCACAAGCAGACACTCCAAATTGAAGCGCACGAAGAGAGCGTCAACTTCAAACAATCCTATCTCGATTTGCCATGTCAAGCAAGCAGATCTTGTGGAGAATGCATTTCCAGATCTAAACCATCCGCTGCATTTATAGGCGAGAGTCCGTGGTTGAATCACGGGTAGTAATTTCCGCTGCCAGGGGAATCCGACGGCAGCTTTACTTTCACTCCGGTCACAGCTTTTTCAGAGCGTGATTTGTGAAGGAACTGGATGGAAGCTGGAAGACGGAAGCCAGAGGAATCGATTCTCTTTGCCGGTGGGTGCGCAGCTTTACTCCTTCACAAATGAAGCTTCAACGGTCACAACATCAAGGCCGTTCATTTTTTGAAGATTGCAGACGGTTGTTGGGGTCAATTACGTTTTCATTTTGGTTTTACGCATGCTGCAACGTGGCCCCAGCTGAATTGTATTTTATTGTGCCTCTTGCCAGCCTGGACATTTTGGGGCATTTTTGTTATTTGGTTAATTGAGTTTACTATCCAAACAATTTTCTACACTGTTTTTTGGGAAAATGCAAATATTACATAACCAAACACCCTCACTATAACACTTTTTATGATATGATGTATGTGAAATAAAAAAAGTGATTAATTAAAAATTGTGTGTATGATACAAACGAAATAATATTTATTTATTTTTAACAAATCATGCTAACTAATAAGACCCCATGTTTCATTAGTAATAGCATCGTTGAGTGCTAAAGTGTATGGTACAAAAAGCATAAAGCATTATCATTTCCAATTAGATATGTCTATCTTTGCACATTTCTAAAAATTTCCACTACATCTTCAACAACAAAATGATCCACAGGCTACCTTACATATGATTTGATTTTGCATGCATTAACAATTAATCCTGTAAAAGTGCTTCCTCAATATGAGAGATTACAATTAGACAAACTAAACTTAATTTGTTAGCCTTTTGTTAAGTCAATATAAATATCATGTATGTACTTTGCGTATGAAGCTTGAAGAAACCTTCTTCAGTGTTAAAAAAATATTAATAAATAGTGGCAAGACGTGGTCAACTTTTAAAGCATTTATACCCTCCATTGGTTGGTGCATTATTGTCATACACCCTATTAATTGAACTCAAATAGTCCATATTGTTGTCATATCTTTTCACTATCTTACCCATCCAGTTTGGATCTAGTTTCAATATCTTTTCAATATATTGTTAGTTTCTATGTTTCAATATCTTTTCATATCTTTTCTATGTTAGGCTTTTTGGATTGGTATTTTTCCTCAAAAAATTTTTATGTTTTTCATAAATACATTTCTCAATCACCTTTTTACCTCACATATATCAAATAGCTACAATATATATTTTTTTACAAAAAAAAAAAATCCAGAAAATAGACATCTAGACAAGCTCTAAATTTGGATCCTTCCTTATCTTCTCAAAGACATGTCAGTATGTCACCTTATTCTAGCAAGTCTTTAACAAGTTAGAGTCTCTCCTCCTTAGTTTTCAAAATTTATTGGGATTGAACTATAATTTCTAATTTTTGGGCTAGACTCCAAAGTTGAAGAAACAAATGTAATCCATTATCATAATTTTTGTCATTAATTAACATATTCATGCCTAATTCATATGTGTTCTTATTTGTTTAACTGCCTTAGGCAACAATTTTTTGTGCCAAGGGCAGAATTTTCATTTTTCATGCAGTATTAAAAGAAATTACACCATGACAAAAATGTTTTCATCAACACTCTTCCATGCTGGGAAATGCACATATAGGCACTCTTCAGCTTCTCAATTCTTGATGGGAAATGAAAAGGACAACTAAACATGAAGCTTTGGAGTGATTTACCAATTGTGTCTATTTCCAAAATGTATCGATTTGAATTTTCTAAATGCATCGATAAACGATAGATGAATTTTCTAAATGCATTTATTGCCCTTCTGTAGCCACATTTGAACTACCTCTTTTTATTTTCCTTGACAAAGGGAGATTAGTTAGTACAAAATTACTTGCAACTTTTCTTGCTAAATCAAAATGATGCACACAAATGCATTTAGAGTATAATAAGTTCTCTAGGTGCTTCGTATTGTCAAAAAATCATCTTAAATATCAGTTTTTTTTTTTTTTTTGTTTGGAGGGGGATCAAGCTGCTAAATACTAAAATCAGTCTTTCAGAGTTACACTTTGATAGGTTGAATTTTTGTGTTCTCAAATTTCTTGGGGCCTTCAGATTCTTGCCTAATGCTTAATTGCATGTTTAATGCTAGATTTGAATTTATTTATAATAGATCAAGACTTGGTTTTTCCAATCTTCAAAAAGTGAGGCACGAAATTAGCATTGGGATGAAAAAGTCCAACATGGAATCCCCAAGTTGATGAATCTCCCTAATGAAAATGTTAAAATACGAATAGGTGGAATCTGCCTAATGAAAATGGTAGAATACGAATAGGTTGAATCTCCCTAATGAAACGTTAAAATAAAAATAACCTATACACTTGTAAGATGGTGAAGGTTAACTCGTTAAAATGCTTCACTAGGTAACTTAGGACTTTGAATTGTCAAGAGAATACGTAATCTATGTGTCCATCCAAATGTTATTATATTACCATGCCAAGTGTATAATTAAGTAAGGAAAGCCATTTTTTCTAAAAAAAAATCTTTACGTTTCCGTGAACACAATTTTTAATCACTTTTTCATAGCAATTTTTAATCAATTTTTTCGCTGCCTGTAGAGGAGAAAATCCTCCACCTGCTGGGCCCATTGTGGATTTGTCCCCGGAGAACCCGTCGTCGGCGAACGGCCTGGTGGGTAGTACCAGCTTGGGCCGGCCCGTAGTGGGCGAACGGCCTGTGGGTAGTACCCGTCTTAGGCGACGGCCTCGTGGGTGTTGCGGGGGGCCTCCCCAGGATTCGAACCCCTGACCTTTGACACAAAGGCTTTATGAGGGAGGCTCCTGGTACCACCTGAGCAAGTTGCACGCTATCTTAAATGTTAAACTACGAAATCACTAAATTAACAACAAAGTCCTACTGGCACTTGAAAATGGAGATTATTATTTAAAATCTTTATTTTTGATAAATAATAATAATATAACAACATCAGTCCTACCAAAATTTTAAAAAAATAATAATATAATTTAAGAGAAAGATATAATGTATTTGTCCGTAAATTATATCTCCTCAATTTATATATATATATATATATATCTCTAAATTTTAGTCTAATTGGGTTTAAATAAGAGTGTAAAACCCAACCACTAAGAATAGTCTTAGGTATTATTGATTATTTTATATATTTTTGTTATTTTCTTCAATGTAAATATGTAACATTACTATGTCATTTTTAGAAAAATGACTATTTTTTTTTTGGCAATTGTTGAACGTATTACAAGATATTGTCAGTTTTTCATTTGCACTTCCAGATGCCAATTACTACAACTATTGTGATTAATTCTTGGTTTTATATAGTTTCATATTATGGGAGGTAAAATTAAATATATTCTAAAAATTACAATTCATGGGTTCTTTTTCCCTTTTGCTTCAAGTTATATGTTTCAATATGAACGATAAATATGAAATCAACTAAAAAGATTTTCAAAAGAAAATTTGTTACGTTCAATCCAAATTTATAATATAAAAAAATATATCATATGCTTTTATTTTGAAAATACAAAAATAAGCATAATTTAAAAGTTTAAAACTAAACTGGAAGTTATGAAAGTTTTTTCTTTTTCTTTAAATATTAACTTTTTAATTTGAATGTTGAATTATAAACACATTTGAATCCAATTAAATTATATATCCAAACTCATATTTGTTGATGGAGCGATCAAAGTAAATAGGTTATTATTTACAATTATAAATAGTTGGAAAGTATATTAGAATAGAAGATAAATGTGCTATAAAATTATGTTAGAAGAAGGACAATTAGGTAAGAATAAGGTAGGGAAAAGAGAAGGTAGGATTTAGGGGTGGAGAAAAGGGCTGTAGGAATATGGAAATGTTGGGTTAAGGAGGTGAGGAAAAATGGATAGCGAGAAGAACGGAGTTGTGAGACGGGAGAAGTGATTTGAAAAGATAATGGGGGTATAATATTATATTCGGTGTACTTTTGGTATTTCTTTCAATATTTTTATAATAATTTCATATGTGTTTTGGTTTATTTTGAAGTTTTAGATAAGATACATTAATATAATATAAATTAGATACTAAAATAGTAATCTTTTTATTTTTAACTTATTTTTCATATAACTATTGCAAAGAATTTATTAATTATTATTATTATTTTAAATATAAACCCATGCATGTACGGGTTAGAATTCTAGTATAAAAGTAAACAAGCTAAATTTAAACAACAGACTTTTATTCATCCAAGCTTGTGTTGGTTGAATTTATTTAGTTATATATTTCAAATTTTAAACTAATTAGTTCAGGTCAACAACAAATACTACACGTTATTCATACTCCAACCAAATTTGTTAGCGAATGAAGACTTACCAAATTGAGCTTGTTTAAGCATGAATAGCTTGTTTGACATAATTAGTTTGTGAACTAAGATCTTACCCAGTTCAATTATCTCGAATTAATTATCGAATAGCTTGATAAATATTATTAATAAAATAGATGAAAATCATTCAGTATGATTTGCTTGACGAAGAAAATTACACTAATGGTAAAAAAATACATAAAACATGTCATAGATACATATGTAATCTGAAAAATCATTAGATTTAATAGAGTTATAAAATATAAAATATTCAATGTGAATCACAAATTATCAGATGTGACCAATTGTATGAGCTGCTTCATAAATATCTATGCATATTCTCTCAAATCTACTATCCAACTGGTTCAAGTTCAAAATTGATGTTGGGATCTGATGAAAAAATCCAACAAATTTCAGATCTAACATATAGATCTAAAAGAACTCTTAAATTTGGGAAAATAACAATATAAAAGTAAACAAGCTAAATTTAAACAAACAGACTTTTGTTCATCCAAGCTTGTGTTGGTTGAATTTATTTAGTTATAGATTTCAAATTTTAAACTAATTAGTTCAGGTCAACAACAAATACTACACGTTATTCATATTCCAACCAAATTTGTTAGCGAACGAAGACTTACCAAACTGAGCTTGTTTAAGCATGAATAGCTTGTTTGACATAATTAGTTAGCAAACTAAGATCTTACCAAGTTAAATTATCTCGAATTAATTATCGAATAGCTTGATAAAATTTTCAGAAAGTTGGTGCTAACTAGAAACCAAATTTAAAGATTATTAAGATAGTTTTTGTCGACTCGAACTAGTGTTCATTAGGGGTGGCAATCGGGTGGGGTTTGAGTTGGCGGGTCGGGTTGAGAGACCGATATAACACAAAACCCACTGACCCAAACCCAACCCGCCAACGCGAAACTACCCAACCTGAACACGACCTGATACGGGTTGGCGGGTCACTCGAAATGACTCAAAAATGATCCGAAATGACCCGAATGTCCCGAAAATGACCCGAATTTTTTTACCTTTAACAAGTCAATCGGGCCAATCGGGTCAACCCGTTAATGACCTAACTTGACCTGTTTGTTTTTTGGGTCAGTCGGGTTCGACCCGATTCTGACCCGAACCCGCCAAACCTTGACCCAAACCCATTATTTTCATGTTAGATTCGTGTCGGGTTTTCACGTCGTGTCGGAAATTGCCACCCCTAGTGTTCATTATGAAGAATATTTAGAATTAAAGGTTGTCTTTCATCTTCTTTTCTCAAATGTTATGACATAAATTTACCAAAAGCCACTCGATTTGAATTTTGTCTAAAAATCATTCTTATCCTATTTTAAAACAATATATCAAGCTAGCCTGAAAATTTTAAAACTATTGAATAAAGCATATTGGCACTTTAAAATTTTTTTGTTAATTTCCTCCTACAACCTCCCAAAGAAACCCCACCAAAAAAAAAAAAAAAGACAGATCTAAGGCCTCTACTTGGTAATTACATCGTGTTATGTAAACACTATCACAATCAAATGTATCACACTAAAAGAATAGATATAAAATTAAAAAAGTATAAAAAAAACATAACTTCTTTATTAAACCTAAAACGCAATCCCAATTATTCAAATTCAAACATATTCACCTTTTTCTACAACAATAAATGCACAAAGTCTAGGAAAAATTTCATCATAGTTTGATTCAAGCCTAGTAGTTGATATTTGATTCTAATATAAGTTGGCTCAATTGGTAAGAATAAATTATTTTCTTGCAAAAAGTCGTGCGTTGTTCAAATTTCAGTGTCAATGTGAAACCATATTGATGGGCGATCTGTAAAATTCCCTGTAAATGCCCAATGATTTGGGGGTATGTTTTGGCTCGTTGTGGTAATAACAGTTTGTTTGGATTGCTTATATTTAACAAAAAAATGTTGCTTACATCATCGACACAAATTTCAATCACCTTTTTATCTCAAATACATTACATCAAAAAAGTGCTACAGTATTCTTTTCAAAAAATTATCCCAAAAAATCTACTATACAAACGCATTGTAAGAGTCGAACCCACCTAAATTTTTTTTAACCTAAAAATGGTTGATATTTATTTGATCAACGAAAATGCTCTAAATGAAATTGTAGAGCCATTAAAAATTTTCCCTAGATTCCCCCTCGACTTTCCTGTTTGATAACAGAGACATCAGTACAATGATTAGTCTCGGAAGACCAATGTAGCGCAAAATGACGTGGAAAGCCCACACCAAGTCTACTATTAACTTTTAAACATTCAAAGTTCAAACCACAGTTGACTGATGAGCTCCTGCTAACATGCGCCTTGGCGTGTATTACACCACCCAATGCCTTTGAAGCTTCCCGAGGCCCCTCCCCTTGACCTATGCGCTCTACGCACTTTGCGTATTCAGGTTTCCCTCTTCCTCTCTCTGTCTCCCCCCCCCCCTGCCCCCAATCCCCGAGCAGTTGTTAGAACTTCGTTGACTGAATATTAATTACATATTAATACCACTTTCTTTCCTTCTCCTAGAAAACATTTGATCCTTGGACTGACAGATTTCGTCAATTTTATCAGTTTTTTTTATCCTTGTATTTATCAAATACGTTTGAATCTTGGGAATGACCGGAAAATCTTTATCTTCGCCGGCCGGCAACGGGGGGCTAATCTGACGGCAACCCACCTGGTAATTTCCAAAAGGGTATACGAATCTGTGTCTTTTGGGTTGGAAAGATTGAATCTTGGTACACAGTTTGGGTACTGGGCTTAATGCAAAGGCTGCTGAAGCTGGGGTTTCTGAGCTCAGTTTTGGCTTGAAATGCTATTTTGTAGCTGTTAATATGCTTTCTCGTGTTGTTTTTTTTGGCTTGTTGAGATCCGTTTTTGATGATGATGAAATTTTAGTTTGAGCTGGGAATTAGGGCTTTTTGATTTTGAGCTTAGACGAGAAAGGGTTTTTGTTTAAATCACTGAGGGTTTTCTGAAATTGAAATCCGCAAGTTCTTCATAAGTTTGATGCTTTAGAATTTGTCTTGTGGGGGTTTTGCATGGATTTTGATTTGGGGTTGTTGAGATCAGCAGCTGATAGTGTTGTTTTCACTGATAACGCAACTGCTTGTTTCGTAAATTTGGGGAAAGCTTAGAGATTTGTTGTGATAAGGGAAGTAACCATGAAGAGATTGAGGTCAAGTGATGACCTTGACTCTTTTGGTGACAAGGCAGCTTGTAAAGATTGGGGAAGGAGGGATGAGGATTCTGGTTCATCACATAGGCCCTTGATGCACAGGAGCTCTTATTACAAGTCGGATAGTGCTAGAAAGGGTATGTCTTCTTCGTCTTCTAGGTATGATAGGGTAGAAGATGATCGTGATAATCTGAGACCAGTTAGAAAGCGATCTGATTATGATGTTGATAGTTATGATAGGAGGAAGAGCTATGATAGATTCAGAGAAAATAACAACTCCGAGAGAGGGGTTTTGAGTTCTTCTCCTAGGGGTGGATATGGTGCAGAGAGGATTCATCGGTCTGAAAGCTTTTCAGCATTGAGAAGGGAAGTTCCAAAGGGATTTAGATCGGAGCGGGATAGGTCTCGGCGTGAAGGAAGTGTTTCGTCATGGCGCAGGTTTGGTGGAGCTAAAGATGTTGATGATGGGACCAGGGGTGGCACTGATTCTGTCAGAGTTGCCAGAGTGGACTCTGACGAGGTTGGGAAGGTGAGATCTCCTCCGAGATTGAAGGATGCAAAATCACCACCTTGGTCAAAGGACTCTGGGAGTGAGCAGACTAAGAGTATGGAAATTAGAAAAAGTGAAGATATGCCTGTGGAGAGCAGTGGAAACAACAGTGAAAGGGAAGAAGGGGAGCTTGTACCTGATCCTCGACCGGTACCTATAACTGAGCCGATTACTGAAGATCAAGCTTCTGATGGATTGCAATCTTCCCAGAAGGAGTTTGAGCCTCAGAACCTCGTGGAAGATAAACATTTGGAGGACAGGGCAACTTCAACATTTGCAGAAAATGTGGTGTCCAGTAAAGTGTCTGTCGAGGATGAGCAAGCAGAAGGTAGAGTATCCGAACATGTTAGTGCTTCCACAAAAGAAGGTAATAAGTTGCCTGATTGTGAAAATCTTGGCCGATTGACAAATAACTATTGTGACAGATATAAAGGCCTTGCAGATAATGTGGGTACCAAGGAAGAGAAATTTTCACACACGGTTGTCGTTTGTAAGGAAGAAGTTGGTGAATCACAAACTGCAAAAGAAGAAGAAAGGGAAGCCAAGGGAATAGATCTTGAAGGTGAAGCAGATGGAAGTGATCTTCCAGAACAACATACAGGGCTGGCAGAGGATAGTGGTGCTTGTTTGGCTGTTTCTCCACATGTAGTGGAGGAAATAAACGAGAACCACAAGGATAAGGGAAAAACTGTCGCTCTCTCAGCTTCCAATTGCCCTCCTTCCACACTCGATGAGTTTAGGAATGCAACAGAATCAGGAAGCACCATGACGTATAGAGATACTTATCTAGAAGGACCAAGTAAAAGAAGCTTAGATCTATTCACTGCTGATCCGGTTAAAAGACCTGAGAAAGAGGTACAGGTACAGTGGAGTAATAACAAGCCCAAGGATGAGAAGCTTACTCTTGACCTCTCTCTTAGCCTGCCGAATGTACTTTTGCCTATTGGCTCTCACAATACAACACAGGCTCCTGGCTCTCCCAGTCATGGAAGGAGTGTCCAATCATTTCATAGCTCCTTTCGCACTGATTCTGATGGGTTTAATGGATCAATGTCGTTCTCAGGTTCCCAACACTTCACCCACAACCCTAGCTGTTCCCTAACTCACAATACATTAGATCAAGAGCAGTCTGTTAAAAGTCGACCCTTGTTTCAGGGAGTTGACTGGCAAGCTCTTGCCTCAGATGAGCCAAAGAGCAAAGCCCTTCCACCAATTGTCCAAAAACTGTTAGCGGAGGGAAATGGCATGCATCAGCAGTATGAAACTTCTCAAGGAAATTCAACTGCTCAAGCTTTGGCGCAGCGAACTAGATCTGTTGAGGGAAATTTTAGAACACGAGGTGGACTTGAACGGCAATTAAGTTTCAACAAACAGTATCTTGGAGTACCCTCCCAGCATCCTAGTGATAATAGATCTCCTTCACAGAGCCTTGGTTCCCATGAAACTGGGTCAGCATATCTTAAAGATAAGAAACAAGCACTTAGAGAGAAGAATGGTGGTATTCTAGGCAAGATCAGTAACCCAGAAGGAAGAGAGCAGCTATGGAGTGTTGGAGCTGACTTTTTTGAGTCCATAATAACTATGATAGTTTCAGAGCCTGTAAATGTTGTGGCTCAGAGGTTCAACGAAATATCTGCTCAACAAATGGCTTTTCTGAAGGAATCTGTTGGTGATATAATCACGAATCCTGCTAAACAGTGGCAGCTAAGTGCCTTCCAGAAAGCACTAAAGAGCAGGTCTGACATTACCTTGGAGATGCTACTGAAGTCCCATCGAACACACTTGGAGATCCTGGTGGCTCTGAAGACTGGTTTACAGGAATATGTTCAATGTAATTGTGATGTATCAGCTTCTAATTTGGCAGAGATATTTCTGAACATGAGGTGTAGGAATTCAACATGCCAGAGTCCTTTGCCTGTTGATGAATGTGATTGCAAAATCTGCGCTAAAAAGAATGGTTTTTGCCGGGAATGCATGTGTCTCGTGTGTTCAAAGTTTGACATGGCTTCTAATACTTGCAGTTGGGTGGGGTGTGATGTGTGTCTACACTGGTGCCATGCAGATTGTGGGTTGCGGGAGTCTTATATTAGAAATGGGCATAGTGCCACTGGACCTGAAGGTACAACAGAGATGCAGTTCCATTGTGTTGCCTGTGACCATCCTTCTGAGATGTTTGGCTTTGTGAAGGAGGTATTTCAAAGCTTTGCAAAGCAATGGACTGCAGAAGCTCTTTCGAGGGAACTTGAACATGTTCGGAGGATCTTCTGTGCAAGTGAGGATTTGAGAGGGCAGCGATTGCATAAGATTGCCTTGCAGATGCTTTCTAATTTGGAAAATAAAGTTAATCTTCAGGAAGTTCAGAAACAGATTATGGGTTTTCTAAATGGTAAGACCTTAAAATCAGCTACCATATTTTCAATTATCTTAACCTTATGTTTTCACTATAAACTCAGTCATCTATACTTGATTTTGTTTTATTTTATTTATTCATTTATTTTTTACCTTCATTCTTGATGGGAAAAGTTAGGAGAACTAGAACCTTTGATGCTTCGCCAATTAATTATTATTTTGCATTCTAAAAAGCATTTGCTACATGAAACTGAATCATTTTATACTGATATGCAGAACCTCCATTAAACTCTATTATCGTTATTTGGCATCCTTTCTTGAAGAGTGATTAAGAGGAACCTCTTCAGGTTTTTACATGTGAAAGCTTGTTTGCATACAAGTATTATGGTCATTATTTCATGGTTTCAAAATACACTTCACCATGCAAAGCATATGTTTAGGGGCTTTGGGAAACACAACACAAAATTTTCTGCTCTTTTTGTCAAGGCATGTTCTGAAGCAGTTCACTTACTATTTTATACTTTGATGTTTGTCTTGCAATGAGCCTTGCATTTTTTTTTTTTTTTGGGGGTGCAAAGTTGACCATCTTTCTAGAGCAGCTTGTGAATGAAAAGATTAGCTTTTTCCTTTGCTTTTGACCATTCCCCTAATTTTAATCCGCATTATTTCTTTAAATTGTTTTGTGGTTATATTTGCATGAAAAACAAACAGAAAATTACTTGTTCTTTTTTAACTAAATATGTTGTGCTTGTCTTGGGTGAACTACTTGCTCATTTGCTATCTCAAAGCTCAAAAATCTGTCTCTCCTCCAGAGTTAATAAGGTCAGATTGAGTCTTCTGTGTTTCTTCAGCTAAGCATTACTATTTGAACAACCTTATAGTTAGCTATTGTTACCATCTTTCCAATGAAATAGTGGTTTATAGGTTTCAAGTTTGTATGATCAATAAACAAAGTGCTTTGTTTCGCCCAAGGATATTTAAGCAACAGATGTGAACTACATTGTATTGAAAACATCAGCCCAAATATGCTTTCACAAAGACATTTATAAACATTTGAATGAATGGAAAATCCTATAGGATACTGCATCATCTGCTTCCTGCTTATCTACTTCAGTTAAAGAATTAGTGAGATAGAAATCAGTCGGAAGTAAATGTTGTTATTCAGCTCAGGAAGGTTAGTGTGAAATACAATTAGGAAGCTTAGTTTGCTGATGTCATTTTATTCCATTCATACTTGGAGAATTCTTTTGAATTTGCTTACTATCCTGGAGTCTGAATGTGCGCATATATTGGTTGAATGACTTGTGACACTCTGGCTTATGTACTACTGATAAACATTAAGATGCCAGCACTGGGTATTTGTGTGGTGTAGGCCTTTTCAAGTGGATAGGTGATTAAACAGCATCCCAGGTCTTCACACTTGTCACTGTTTGTTACAGTTGATTTTGGAACTTGCATTGGTCAGGGAGTTGGACATGCCTGTGAATTCCATTTTATGTTAATGCCTTTTATCTTTTTAGGGCTGGAGTTTTCTAACTTGTGCATCTTCTCACACAATTGCAGATGCTGATTCCTTCAAGCATTCTAAAACTCCTGTTATATCCAGAAACGAAATGACACTGAAGACTGATGAAAAGACTAATGGTATTGCTGGGCCCAGCAAAGAAGCTCAATGGTTAAAATCTGTTAGCTTAGAAGGGTCTCAGTCAGATAAGCAGACTGGTTTTTTTCCAAGCTTGGAAGGTAATAGATATGATAAAGATATGCTGAAATATGATTTGCAAGCAAGTACTCCAAAGGAACATGTTTTTGATGAACTGGAGAGCATTGTGAGAATCAAACAAGCAGAGGCAAAAATGTTTCAAGTACGTGCTGATGATGCAAGAAAAGAAGCTGAAGCATTGAAGCGCATTGCTGTCTCAAAGAATGAGAGGATTGAAGAAGAATACACAAGCCGAATCACAAAATTACGCCTGGCTGATGCTGAAGAGATGCGCAAACAGAAACTGGAAGAGCTTCAGGCTCTTGAAAGATCTTTACAGGATTACTATCGCATGAAGATAAGGATGGATGCTGATATTAAAGATCTGCTTTTGAAGATGGAAGCTACAAGGCGGAACCTCACCTTGTAATTTGTCAGTGACGCGCTTCCTATCCCACTGAATCTCATCAACACCAGGATTAGATACTGGTATTGATGCCATTGTTGTAGGTCTACTGCTCTCACTGCTTTTCTTGTTTCATAGGTGCACTTTAGTGTATTTTCTGCTGTAGCTGCTGCTAACCAGATTCTGTATAGAGATTGCCCCATGTTAGTACGAACATTCTCGGTTGCATATCAGTGTCCAATCGAAGAAATTAGATATCAAGGAATATGATATTCTATGCATTCAACATTATTATCTCTTGATCTCAAAGAAGTTGAAAGAAGCCATTTCATATTCTTCATTGATTTGCACGGGTGAAAAGTCGGTTCAATTTCAAACTGAACAGAGCTTACAGGGTCTTCCAAACCCTCATGCAATATCGAGTTGGGATCTTGTGAAACTCTATATTTTTTGGTGCTTATTCATATAAAAAGAATTTCAAGTACATTGAATCTTCCTGCCAATGATGTATAATTCGTGAACCACAATTTTATTTAAAATTTGTTGACTTCCTGAAATATTGTGAGTTTCAGAAATTGTCAGTCTTTTCAAAGTAAACAATTAGGTGCGACTCTAACCATACTTCAGTTGCTTGAAAATCCTTCTTTTGCCAATAGAAACCATCTGAGGTTTCATCAACAAAACTTCTTGCAAAATGCAAAGCAAATGTTGGATAATAATTGATTATGCATTTTTTTTTGTGGTTTTATGTGATTAAAAAAATTTAGATGGTCAAGACAAGTCCAATATTGATGTTGAATAATTTAAAATTTTCATTAAAATCATTGGTTAAATTTGCTTATGTGTGTAAGTTCACGAGAGTAAGAGGTTATAGTCGTAGATGTCCGAGTTAGGGATAGTATCTTATCATCTCTTAGTTTAGGGTTTAATAAATCAAGAGCCATTAGCCTAAACAAGGTGCAACAAAAATTCGTGGTCTTATCAACATAACAGACTACGTGCCCAAGCGTTTTGCCAGAGTTTCGTCGTCCTCACGTGAGTCGCACGGGTGGTCATTTTTTGTCGTCCTCACGTGGCTCTCACATGCCTTTGGATATGTGGGTTGGATCGCTTGATTTGTCGCGCGGGAATGTTTGCGGGTTGGTTCGTTTGTTCCTTCGAGGAGCTCAGGACCTCCATGTGGTTGTCTTTCCTTCCCTGTGATGGTGTGCTGAGGAAAATTGTGCGATGTGTTCCTCCATGTGGCTGTCTTTCCTTCTTTGTGATAGCGTGCTGAGGGAAATGGTCTAAGACAAGCTTTGCATGCTGGATATACCGATGAGAGCTGGTCACCAATCTATCATTTACGTTTCCCCGATGTCGCTCGTCCCCAGCCTGTCATTTGCGTTTCCCCGATGTCATATAGGTAGGTTTGGCCTTGTTTGCCTTAATCTTTTGTCTCTTTTGTTTGATGATAATCATAGAGTTCCTGTTTCTTTACCGTGGAAAAATTTCTCCGAGTTGGAGTTCATATTTTCATCGCTTGCGTTTTGTTGTTGTGCTTTTTTCGGCGAGGTATTTCTTTCCTCTTTTTCTGTCATTATTTTTTTGTCATTGTTGCGTTTATTTGGCAGGGTATTATTTTCCAGGAGTTTATGTTTTAGATCTGTGGTTTTGGGTATTTGTCTGCGTGTTTTCCTCTGTTTTTAGTTGTGTTCTTTGAGGGTTATTGTTCTCCAGTGTTTTTTGATTTGAGCTTTTTAGTGTTTCTTGTGTGTTATTCGGATACTTTTGTCAGAGTTCGTTAGGTTTTCTTTGGTTGTTCCCCTTCTTTTTTTGTGACATTCTTGTGGAAAATTTTTTGTTTCATGAGAATTCTTGGGCTTGCTCTTTTCCTTTTGTGCTGGCTGACTTAATGTTGTGTGACTACTTTGTAACAACTTCTCATGAATGGATTTTGCCCGCCTATTGCTTGAGAATTTGAGCTCTGCAGCTCCTGAGCTTGCTGTTGTAATCTTATATAGCCATCTTGGTTGGTGGGGTTACTTTTGCTTTTTGTTGTGGTTCTCTTCTACGGTGGTTAGAATGGTATGGACCTGCTTTACGATCTAGGGAAGGAGGATCTCTTAGTAGATCCCAGCCACTTTAAGCAAGTCTGTAAAAATGTTTGTTCTTGGTGTGTCTTGCGCTTATTATATGATTATTAATGGTTTATGCTTGATGGGTTTCGTTAGGTTTTTCATTTGTTTTTAGTGTTTGTTCCAGTTAGTTTATTGGTCTCTGTGTGTCCTGTGCTTGTGATATGATTGATGGTTTGTGTTGGATGATCTAAGTTAGGTTTTTGATTTGTTTTTATTAGCTTCCAGGAATGGCCGCTGAGATTGTGCGCATATCTGAGGTGAGCAAGTTGACATCTGATTGGACTACTTTCGTTGACGTTGTTCAGGTTGACCATCTTAAAGTTGCTCGTGATGGGGACTCAGTGAGGGCTTTCCGACCATTTGAATTTGGTGATTCGCAGGTTTGCTTTACTCTCCAGCCATTAACTTGCTTTTGAGTTCCTACCAAATAATTTGATTGCATAATATTTATGTATTTTCCCTATTTGTTCATGCATAGAGTATTACTGTGTCTGCTGTTGTTTTTGATGATGATGTTTCTCGTCTGGATGGGCTTCTTCTACCGTTTAGGAGCTATTATCTATCAAATGCTGAGGTCTGTGACCTTCGTCAGGCTATGCCAAATGGGTCGTATTGCTTCTACTGGGTCATCAATAGTGAAATTACCATTAGGGAGGCTACTGACGTTGGGAGGCCATCGCTTCCCTTTTATTTTCACCTGCGATCCTATGCTTCCCTTCATTTATGGCTGACACCGATCACTTTATCAGTGATGTCTCTTTCTTTATTATTTATGTTTGTTTCTATAATCTGCACCGATTGTATTTGATTATGTCTTTTCTATTTTTAGATGTAATGGGGATTGTCATGGACGTTTTGCCTCCTCGGGATGTGTATTTTGAAGGAGCCCTGCGACATGGATGAAATTATGTTATAGTAAACCAGGGGTGGTCTTCCATTTTTTTGTTCAGTTTATCTTTCCTTCCTTGTTTTTTTCCTTGTATTGTATTTACGTTGATTGTGCTTTATATTTAATACATGTAGTATGCACCCAGTGGTTTTGACCTTGTGGGATGATTTTGAGGCTATTGAGGGACATGCTATTTGTGAATCAATGTCCTCAATGCCTATTGTTATCGTTGTGAGGGTTAGGGTTAGCACGGATAATTGTAAGCTTTCTAATCTATGTGCTTTTTTATTGTTTTCTATTAATTGTGTTTCCAGTTGTATTGGTGGCCTTGAAAAATTTTCTTTTCGCTAGATTTGACGTTATCGACTCATCCATCATCTATTGTGTATGTTGCTCCCGATGTTTTGGAAGCAAGCCGGCTTGATGAGTGGTAATTGGAATCAATATTTATGTTTTGCTCGCCTAATTTTTTGCTTCTTATTCATGTGTGTGTTTAATTGTTGTTATATTTTTTGCAGGTCTGATGATAATATTTGTAAGCTGATTGGCTTGGTGTTTGATAGGAAGGCGTTCCGTGATCCGTCTCTTCTGCTACCCCCTGCTCGCGATGCAACTCTTAGACCAATTTCAGACGTTGTATCGTCTAATAGTTTTGTTAGTTTTGTCATTCTTGACCCTTAAATTTTGTTATGGCATTTTTTACATTGGTCACTGCTTTTTTTTTTTTTTTTTTTTTTTGCTTTCTTTGAAGCTGTTGCTATGTCTTATTGATCCCAGGACTTTGGCACTGCTTGGGTGAAAGGAATTGTCAAAGTTGCATGGCAATCGATTCTGGTACCTAGCTTGTCCCCACTGTTATGAAATTTACGATTTTTTGGCTACCCTCAGCATACTGTGCCTGTCCTGAGATCAGGGAATGCATGTGTTTCCTAGGTGCATTTACACTTTCCGTTGCATGTGTGTTAATGCACATCTTGCTTGCTTGAGCTTTCTTCCAATAATTTTTTTCACATGCGTTCTCCTTTTTTCCACCTTTTTGTTATAGGGCGTGGATTCGACTTACAATCTATGATGACACTGGGTACGTGAATTTTATTGCATTGGGTAATGAGGCAGAGAGCCTTATTGGTCTCACTGCAGCTGATATGTATGGGGCTGCGAAACATGAGATTAGTGTTGCTTGTTAGCTAATGAATCTGTTGGCCTCTGTATGTTTTTTATGTTTGAGTTCTTGACAGTGATGAGATCCCATGAATTAGTTATGTAGTTTTTGAGTTATTGTACTAACTAATCTTTTTTAGCTGTTTTCGTTTTCATGCTGTTGCGATCCATTATCTATTCTCTGCCGGTTATTTGTTAATTGGGTTTGACTCATTTTGTCTAGCCTTTCAAGCTAATTTTCGGTTTCTGTGTGCAGAGCTTTGAAATGTCTCGATGCATAGCTCGCCGGCTTGAGCGAAAGGTCTTGCTTTGTTACCTGAAGCATTTTTCCAATGCTATTAGATTAGTTATCCACACTACGTACACTGTTGTTACTTGTTCTCCTGTTTAGACAGTTATTCTTCCCTTGGCGATAACCTGTTTGCAGCCTCTGTGGCTTTTCGAGTTGCTCGGCACTCCCATGATTACCATGCCGAGAGATCATTTCTTGAAGCATATCCTATGGTTCTAGACTCTATGGGTGACCCTTCACTATTTTCTCTTGCCTCTATTGAGCAATGGCTACACAATATTACACATATCAGCTCAACAGCTTTCGCAGCACCAGGTTCACAAATGCTCTTTCCAATTTTAAGTATTATAACAGTAAAAGAAAACAACCAGTTCTCAGAGCTGTGCTAACATTTTCTTCTGTATAGAAACCCTTGAAGTTCATTGCATGGTTAATGGACAGCCATGGTGTTATATTCTTTTTTGCACAAGCACTGCAAAACAGGTCATGTCTTCTGAATACCATCATACTTTTTCCCTTCAATATATACTAAACCTGTTATTTTGTTTTATTTCAGAGAATCCCTTCAGCTATATCTGCCACTACCATTAAAGTATGCCATGGTTTAGTTTGTTGGAACTTAAAAATTATTAATTCATGCTTCGAAGAAGAATGGACCACATTTTGCAAGGAAAATTATCTCTCCCCAGGTGATATGATTTTTTTTCGCAATAGAGGAGGTCTCACGTATGATTTTTTCTGCTTTTCTACTTGTCAAAGCCCAATCTCCACACGGTGGACACTCCAGCAGCCAATGCTTCTATATGAATTCTCATCAGTACAAGGAAACTACCCCTTTTATTATAACTTTTTTAGATCCACATCATTATCGCTATATTCTGCTAAATAATCCTAAGGCTTCGGTTGGCAGGTCTTTCGTCCAAGAATTCAGATTTGCGGGTTGTGACCTCTTCCATAAATCGATTTTTCCAGCATGATAATGTCACTCAATGCATTTTATGAGATTTATACTCCGGCCTTCAAATATAGCATGGTATACATAACCAGTTCTCAGGAAGTACTTTCTTTCTTTTCTCCGCGCATTATACTCAATCTACATTAATTTGTCTTGCTTTTACTTTCAGAAAATTCCGGACTATACAAAATACAAATTAGTTGAGTCCCAAACGCCAACAATCATTCTTGCAAGCGGAAGCAGGATATACCATATTGGACTCATTAAAAATAGATTTCAACACAAATGGGATACCTTTGTCAGTGATCATGCCTTATAGCATGGAAACGTTTTGCTCTTCCTTTCTCAATCACGGACTTCACTTGCTGTGCTCATATTTGGAACCAATGGAATAGAAATTATGTATCCCTGGCACTACACTTTTAACGTTTGATGTTTATTTACAGCGCCTTCCATTAACTCTCACAAATATGTAATCAACCTCATAATGTACGGTTTCTCTCTTCACTTGTTTAACAATTTATTCAGTATACCTATTTTTTTCCGAATAAATGGGCATCCATGTTATCCGTCTTACGGCGCAACGTCGCGGTTATGCCTCCTAGTTCATTAGATGTCTGTATCCTTCGTGGTCTTATTTTATGCTGGTAGATTGGGATAGTATACCCGCCTGATCTGCATGTGCAAAATCGTGATGTAAAAAGAAAACTAAATGGGAAAAAAAGGGTAAAATTAATACCTATGTGTTGCTGAGGTGAATCAAAGACAGAGCATGGTTGTGGTCAGGCTGGACGATATAAAAGAACCATTAAAAGATACCAAAAACTGGTAAAATAAGAAAAATATTCAGAAGGTTAGTGATTTCTTATAAGAGGAGAAGATGAATGAAGCATGCCACGTACCGAGATGATACATTTTAGAATACAAGAGGAGTATGCTTCCTCTTGTTCTTTCACAGTAAAGTAAAAATGAAAGTTAATGAACTGATCTAATCTCAATCATCATCTTCGTTAAAGTCAGAGTCATCTGCAACCTCATCATTTTCAGAATCACTCAAGACATATTTCGCTTTACCACGATTACCGCCCCTCTGTGGTCTGGCTCTTGGAACCACAAGCTGAGCTGATTCTTCTGTGCTCCCAGAAGTATTAGAAGCAGGGCTCTCCTGTTCCTCACTTTCAGGTGACTTCTTGTCATTCTCCTGGTGGCTAAGCCTTTCCAGCACAGAGCCGCTCTTCTTGTTGAATGGTGATGGCCTCATTCTCCTGACTTTTTTCTCAGGTGAAATCTTAGAAACATCAGCAGGCTTTAGAACTTCTGTAATCAGCTTCTGCCCAACAAGTTGAGAAGTTTTATTGGCCTGACCTCTTTTCTTTGTCGCTGGAGCAGGCTTATTAGCTGCTTTAGAATTGGCTGCTTTTTTCCTTCCTTTCTCTTTTGGAGCTGCCTCTACCTCCAGTTCGAAGTCTTCATCATCACTGATTTCTATCTGATCATCATCATCAGAAATCTCTGTGACACTTGACAAAGGCTTCTTTGAAGTCGCTCTTTTGCTGGGTTCTCTTTTTGGAATTTCAGTTTCCATGGCTGTAGGTAGCAAGTACCCATCAAATATAAGATGTCAACAGCAATTAATAAACATCTCTCAGGCTTTTACCAAAAAAAAAAAAAAAAAAAAAACATCTCTTAGGCTTCAAAACTATTACATTTTATGGGGGCATAAAAGACCGGCTCAAACCCCTACATAGTCATGCTGTCATTACCCAATTTTGGAGCAACGAACATGAGGATCAAATATTCTGCAGAAGCAAATTTATGAAAGTGAAACAGTATAGAGGAACTTACTCTCGGACTGATCAGGGGAAGAAGACCCAAGGTTATAGGCTGCCAGTCTATCTTTTAGTGCAAGCACTTCATCATCATCTTCATCTCTCAAAACAGAGGAACTTTTTCCCTGCCATTAGTTATTAAAAATGTGAGTAAAATATCAACTCATGTCACAAAATAAGAAACGTGTCTTGTATAACATTCAAACCTTTTTAGCCGGAGCTTTCTTCGGACCAGCTTTGCCTTTTGGTTTGGCTACCTCAACTACATTATCTGGAAAAAAAAAATCAAAAACTCCCAGCTTGAGACGCATGTTGCTAACTGAATGCAAGGCTTACAACTACCTCAAAACATGAAAACTTACTCGTTTCCAAAGCTGAACTAGATGAAATTTCCATTGGTTCAGCTGTAGGCTCTGCGTTGCTAGCCTTTTTATTATACTTCCGTGGATTTTTTGGAGCTTGACGGGTAGGCTTAGGACCATCGTTTTTCATTGCCTTGCTCCTCATCTCCTTTCTTGCTGCCTCTGCCTGGGCATCACTTATATCTTGTTCCTGCATCCAGGAACACAAATGAGAAAAGAGAACAGGAAATAGAAGCAACAGCTAGAAGAGGTGACAGGATATTCTATCATACATCAAGTTGGCTCTCAAGAGCATCAAGGTCCTTCGTCCAGAGAGATTTTGGAGTAGCCTTTCTCAAGTCATCAACTTCCCCCTTGAGCTTGTCTCTGTCAGCACAGAGCTCCTGGACTTTCTCGAGAGTCAAGGTTCCAATTGCCATTGATAACAAGTACTCATAATCACTTGCCCGAACTCCTTTGCTTGTAGCCATTTCGGAACTCTCTTCAGTTTCTTCAGCATCCTCGACTGACCCAGCAACAACTGCTTCCACACTCTTCTTTTTGGGAAAAGGTGTGAAACCTTTTTCTTTCAGTTCAAGGAAAAGATCAGCTCTTTTTCTGTTGCTCACTACAATACTGCCTTCTACAACTGCTAGGATAAACCTGACCTTGTTATCAAGTTTCAAAAGCTCCAGTTGAAGATTGTCCAACAGAACTTTCTGCATACGATCACAAGATTACTGTCACTAACTAGCACAAACAGTCATCCAGACCTTATGCATGCATGCATTTGGTTAATCAAATGCGCCAAACTTACCTTTCTTTTCTCATAAAACTCAAGCCTTAAATGGAAGAACTCCTCTAAAACTGCAAAGCAAAGTTTTCTTGAGTGAGAATTAGGGAAAAAGAGCGTGTTACATCAACATATTCTGTTTGGTATGGGTACTATAGAGCAGGAATTAGTATTTTGTTGGTTGCAAAGTACATACTTTGTTCTGGGTTATCATATTTCTTGATAACACCCTCTGAATCAAAGAGGTGCATATTGCTTGTGCTAATTGTCGTGGTTAGCTTGAATTTCTTCAACAAGCCCTCTTGCTTGGCCATGAGTAAATTCTCCTCGGACATGATTATTTCTAGATATACAGTAGTATCATCTGTATGGTCCCTGAATTCCTGTAAAAGGAATTCCACTGGTAAGTACAATTCGCGTACAGCATTCATCCAATCAGTTAAGTAATTATCTAAAACATACCTTGATGAATGGATCCTTGACTTTTTCATTGCCTGTCATAATCGATTCAAGGAACTCCTTGTAATCCTGAGTCCACTTCCTAATTGGCAGCTCAGTGACCCGAATTGTTGTTTCATCAACTTCCTCTACAATTCCACTGACAGTATAGCTAGCTCCAGCTTCCTTGGTTGCTGTTTTCTCGATGATTCCTCTAAATCCTTTATACCAAGGCTCCATAGGTTCCATTGGCTCATTATTCAGCAAACGCCTAATGTTTACAATAATGTCCCTTGGATTGTAATTTGGAATATAGGAACTCCATCCTGTACCAATTCCTTCACTTCCATTAACCAGAACCGTTGGAATAGTGGGCATGTACCTATAGCAAAAAGGAATCAACCATTCATAATTAGCTAGCCATATATCTTTACAACAAAAACAGCATCTGTAGCACAAAGAATCATACTTACCAAGTAGGTTCAATAGATTGACCATCTTCATTCAGATAATCAAGGAGGACATCATCATCTTTTGGGAAAAGGGATCGTGTGATAGGAGAAAGTCGAGTATATATATACCTAGCACTTGCATGATCTTTTCCTCCCTGTGAGTGGATATACCATTGTATTAGACAGAGTCCATTTTGATCAAACAGTTAAATTTTTTATGAAGAAAAATTATTCTGTTGTATTACCTGATTACGTGTACCAAATTGGCCATTTGGTTGAAGAAGATTAATGTTGTTGCTGCCCACAAAATCTTGAGCCATACCAATGATGGTACTTGCAAGACTCTGCTCACCATGATGGTAAGCTGAGTGTTCAGACACGTAACCAGAGAACTGGGCTACTTTTGCTTCCTTGACAAAGTTCCTCTTGAAAGAACAGAAAAGAATCTTTCGTTGACCTGGCTTCAGGCCATCAACCATCGATGGTATTGACCTCTGGAGATCCGCCAAGGAAAACAATATGAGCTCCTTGTTAACAAAGTCACTGTACTTGATTAGCTTTTCTTTCTGATCCAGGTAAGTGCCAGGCTGCAAGGAAGGAAAGTTTGGCATCATGCTGTTACAAGTAACAATGTTCTTACCACATGATCACTGTTGTGGAACTTAATAAAACATCTGCAATGCAAACCTCAAACTGCCGAAGCCAGTTCTTCCGTGCTTCAATCTTCTTCTTACTGAAGGCAAGTTCTATTGCTTCCCCATCATTATCATCCACCCAGACAAAATCTTTCTTGTGCTTCTCGAGATCTTTGAAGTACTCTTTTCCTTCTTTTGATGTGCTTGTTCCCAACCCCTGCCATGATGAGATACGAATATTATCGTAGCTATGAGTTATAGGTCCTAAAACTATACAGCTCATTTTGATCACACAAACCTTATAATACTTTATGGACCAACCAGTTGCATTGCCGCTCAAACTTTCCTTCCACGATTCATATTCGGGCATTGTATAAAATGACAATATTCTCCCGTTCTTATGGGTAGCCTGCAGTACAAGAAGTTCAAACTTCAACATGCTTAAAAGAAGCTGTCTTTCAATATTCTCACGGATATGGATATAGACTACTGCATGTCAAACGGCACGAACCTTCACTATAGGCGTGATAAACTCCACTAAGAAAGATGGAACTTTCAGCAATGACGGCCAAAATGAGTGAATGAAATTAATCAGCAGTCCCTTGATGTGTGAACCATCATGATCCTGCTCAAAATACGGACAAAATCTAGGATGATGGTCCTTCACTCATCCTCAAAAGCAAAATGGAAGTTTTGAGAAACAACAAGAGAGAGAAGAGACCTGATCAGTCATAATCATCAGGTGGCCATATCTCAGAGACTTGACACTATCATACACTTTTCCATGCTGGAGACCAAGGATTTGCTTGACATTCTGAATTTCAGCATTATCCATGATTTGTTTGTGACTGGCTTCCCTTACATTCAGCAATTTACCTCTCAAAGGAAAAACACCATAGAAGTTTCTCCCAACAACTGAAATTCCAGCCATCTGCACAGCATACAAGGTCCTTTTTTATATTCTTTGGATAAAACAAACTCAATGTGGTGAGTCAAGAGCATAGTAACTTACAGCAAGAGCCTTTGCTGAATCCCCTTCTGTCAAAATCAAGGTACATCTATCAGAATTCTTCCCACCAGCATCATTAGCATCTTCCAGCTTAGTTATCCCAGTAATCCTCTGTCTTTTTGTTCCATCAGTTTTCTTTAGGTCTTTGCTTTGCTTGAAGTCTGCCCAAGAAAGGAGGTTCTCTACCACTCCACACTTGGCAACTGCCAGGGAATTAACCATTGACCATAACTATGTACACTTGTAAGAGTTAAGCAATTTCAATAACAACACAAACTTAAAAAGGACTAAAATGCAAACCTTTCTTTAGGAACTCTTGCGAAACTTCACATTTAGAGCCAAAACTGCTCTGTCGCAGTGTCAATGTTTCCTTTGTTTGAGAATCAAAAGCAGGGTTGTCAATAAGAGCATTGACGAATACCCATAAATGATTTTTGACAGAATGAGCCTTGAGATTGGCATTCTTGTTTTTCTTGTTTACAATACCAATAATATGGTTTGTTATCTGGTTAGTAACATAATCAACATGAGTCCCACCCTTGATAGTTGCAATTCCATTGACAAAGCTGACCTGTAAAAAGGTTCAGAATAGTTAGTTGGACAGCAAATATGACACGAAACTTATGCGACACTTACTAAATCAATCATCTTCCCATACCTGTTGAAACTGCCCTTCACTTAGACTTACACATATCTCCCACCGCTCATTAACTTTCTCCACAATCCTGTAATATTTCTTAGAACAGTTATTGGAAAAACAGGTACTGATATTAAGACAAAAATCTACTTTTAAAGAAAAACAAGAACCTTGGGAGTGGATCTGGTCTGGTCTTTGCGGAAGATTGTATATAGAGATCGCAATAGTCAGAGAATGACTTGACAGGAACTCGCTGACCATTTAATTCAACCTTCACTGTCTTTCCTAGGCATCCTGCCAGATCAACTACTCGCTTTTTCATCAACGCAACAACGTCATCCTCTAAATGGGTCATGTTGAACTTTGCCAAGTCAGGCTTAAAAGTAACCTTGGTCCAGTTCTCACTCTCTTTGCACTTGCATATAACCGGTTGAGATTTATTCCCCATGTTATTAGAGAAAACCTTGATAGAACCAGAAAAAATTACTCATCAATTCACACACGTAGTGAAAGCTAAAATTCATGGAACTTCAATCTAATTTTACTTTTCACAACTAAGAAAAAAATGAAAAACAGAAAAGTCTAAAAAGAATATTTCAATCTAGAAAAAGGGTATAATCTAAATCAAGCTAGAAGTGGTTAAGCAAACCAAACCAGTAATTTGCCTGGTAAACATGGAGCCTCTTGAGCCAGATATACATCCCAGGACATTATATTGATATTATATATCAGTCTAATTAAATTCCAGCTGCAAATGAAATACAAAACAGAAGAATTCTTTCACAAATTCAAAATCAAGAAAAAAGAACAAGATAGCTGGAGCACAGAAATTGTAACGAGGTTAAGCAAACCAAAACCAGTACTTTCCTGGGTAAACATGGAGCCTCTTGACATAGATATACGTTCCAGGACATTATATTGATATTATATCACAGTCTGATTAAATTCCAGTTGCAAACGAAATACATAAGAGAAGAATTTTTTCACAAATTCAATATCAAGAACAAACAACAAAATAGCTGGAATACAGAAATTATGGACTCATAAACTCTCAGAGAACGCTCTGACTAACTATACATGCACATCCAACGCATCAATATTACAAGTATGAACCCTCACAACTTGCTAAAAGCCCAATGCATTCCAATCAACCAGGTCTGGGAAGTCTGAAGAAACCTTAAGCTCAAACTAGCTGGCAACTCAAGTGAATATGCCATCGGCGTTATGCCTGCTACTATGTGCAATCAAAGCACAACAAACATGCACGGTCCTTAAATCCAATTCCAAAAACCAATCTCTTCAGAGCTAAAGATGAAGATTTAAGAAGCACAGGAAACAGGATCCCCTCAACTTGATGGGGAAAATACTCCACAATTTAGGACATCCAACAAAGAAACGGAAATGTGAAAGTTATCTACCTTCATACATTAGCGGAACACAAATATTGGAAAAGAGACGAAATAGATAGTTTAATATCAAGAAATTAAGCACCATCAACTTGATTAAAGAAAACAGAGAGAGAACTTGTATCACTAGGTAAAACCCAGCAATATCAAGAAACCTGCGGAGAGAAAGATGGAAATAGCAAGGACCGAATGTCAATATAATCCGGAACAAAGGATCAAAGCCAAGAAACGCTCGAATGTTATGAATCTAGGAAAATTTATTAGCATTAATACAAAAAGAGCCCAAAATCAAATCCAATCAAGAAAATCTCATTTCAGTGTCATCCAAGAAAACCAGTATATTGATCGTTAAAATTTTCATATGACACCAAAAACCCACAATAAGATACCTCCAAAAAAAGTCAAGTTTCAGCTATAATAGTAATAATCAATTAGAAAAATCCAAGAAAGAAATGAGATCAACAAAATCCATAAAATTTCTGGGACGTAGAAAAATTCCCATTCACAAGGTAAAAGAACCATAAATTAAATTACACCTAAGGAATCAAAACTAATCAAAAAAATCCTGAACCCTAATTTCATCATCATCCAAGATAAATCAGACCCACATCATAATGGCCAAAGAAAACATTTCCATATACAAGAAATTATGGAAATAACAAAATGATACCTGCTTGTACTTCTTCTGCCTCTTGCCGTCAGCAGTCTCTATAACAAATTCAGTTGAAAAGATATTCGTGAGCTTAGCTCCATACCCGTTTCTCCCACCAGTAGTCTTCTTCACAGTATCATCATAATTGCTACTCGTCAACAAGTGCCCAAAAATCAATTCGGGTACATAAACCCCTTCTTCCTGATGAACCTCGACCGGAACTCCATCCCCATTGTTATAAACGCTAATAAAATTCTCCTCCACATTAATAACAACCTTAACCGAGTCCATCTTGGGGTCTCTCTGCTTGTTATCAGCCGCATTGACGAGTATTTCGTCAAAGATTTTGTAAAGACCAGGGACATAGGAGATCTGGCGGTGAACCATGGCACCATTTTCAAAAACCCAGAGAGTTTGAGAGTGCTTTTCGATGGATCCGATGTAGGTATCGGGACGAAGGAGGATGTGTTCGAGCTGGGATTTTTTCTGGTAGGTTTCTTCGATGGTTTTTCCGGTGGGTAAGACAATGTTGGCATTGTTGCTCGATTGGAGAGGGAGCTTTGCTGCTTTTGAGTTCGCCATTGTTGCTAGGGCTTCTTCAGAGAGGGAGAGACACAGAGGTGGTGTCTGTGAGGGGAGAAATCAAGGGGAAAGTCAGGGGAGATTTGGGTATATAGGAAATGGAGGGGCGTCTGGAGAGTTAACGGTCGAATGGGATTTGAATTTTGAATTTTGAAATGGGGTTGGGAAATGGAGGGATGCTTTACTGTTCTATGTGTGTGTGTGAGAAAGCGTGGGGGTGCGTGTTTCTTTAGGGCTTGGGCTTGGGCTTTGGATTTGGGAAGGAAGAGGAAATGAGAGAATTGAACAATTGCCCCTCTTTCATAGTAGTAAGAGCTTGGGGTTCGTGACAAGTAAATTTATATGCCTCTCGATAAATTAAATAGCAGACATTAAAACTTGGCAAGTAGTGCATAACAATTGTAGGCATGGAAAATGACAACCTATATAAAGATGATTTTTAGTGTGAATAATAAACTCAAAACAAAAAAAAAAAGTTCAAAGAAAATTGAAATTTGCATGTGGTTTCGATAAAAATGAAATGCAAACAATTTATTGTATGTTTTTTGCAACTTTTTTTTTCCACAAGTCATTGCAATTTTATGCACTAGCTCATTACTGTAGGTGGAAAAAATGCAATACTAGAAGGTTGTGGTCCTTGTGAATTGACTTAATTGAAGTCTTAAAAGTAGGGTTAATTTCACTTTGCACCGTTTAACTATTTAAAAGTTTTTACTTTGATTTCTAAACTTTAAAATAGGACAATTTAGTTCCTAATTTATGAAATCTATCCTATTTAAATAAAATCTGTTTCACTTTAGTTTTTAAAGTATAAAATTTTTTACATTTTAGTCCCTAAAGTGGGACATGTTTTATTCTTAAGCAGGATAATTTTTATACTTTAAGAATTAAAGTCAGATAAATTTTATTTAGGTGGAAAAGATTTTATACTTTAGAAAACTAAAATGCTCAATTTTAAAGTTTAAAGAATAAAGTGAAAGTCTCGATATAATTGAAGGGTGTAAAATGAAATTAATCTTTGGAAGTAAGGTCCGTACACAAAAAAGCCATGAATCCACCCACCATTCTTGGTCGTGGCAGTAAGTTTGATTTCATGCTCTTACAAGGATAGAATAGCCCAATTGCTAAGGCAGCCCACTTCGCAAGATTGACCCATTTAATTTCATCGAATCATTCCCATTATCCCTGCACATCTCCGGACTTTGGGATGGCCCTTCCGGTTTTGAGCATTGTCACCGACAATCCCTTGTGTGTTTAAAATCCCAATGGCAAACCCCAATTGATCCTGTTCATCACTATTCTTTTTAGAAATGATTAGGCCGCTATGGAATTAAGTCAAACTCGAGTGATACACAACTCGAGTTTTATTCGAGTAAAAAGGTTTGAGCTTCAGTTTGTGAAGTATTTTTGAAATTGAGTTTGAATTCAACCTCAAACTTAAGTTACTTTACTTAAACTCAAGTTCGAAATCAATCAAATTGAGTTAAATTGAGTTTAATTGAATTCAATCAAGTTTTTAAGTTCGATTTTTAAGTAAATTTTAAAATTTCATAATAAATAATTAAAAATTATTTTATAAATATACTACTCGATAAGATTTGATGAGCATTCAAGTTTTGGATTTTTTTACTCGAACTCAACTCAATTATTTGATCAAGTGGTTTGAACTCGAATCGATTTTAGTCAAGCCGAATGATAGTCAAGCTTTTGATTGAACTATGCACAGGTCAAATAGTTTGGTTAATTTACACCCTACTAAAACCTTTATATTAAATGATAGCATTAAATGTCAACGAAATTTTAATTCAAAATACATATTCAATCAGACTTTAGAGAAAATGAGCTCCTCTTGATCCACATAAAAAGTTGAGATACTACAAGTATGCAGCCTTTTTTTTTTAAAATTTTTTTGTTTCCATCTAAAAACTTTAAACAAAATTATTTAAACCGAAAACCACGAGTTAAAAACTAATATCTAACATCATTCCGTTCCGAAGTTAAAACACAATCACTAATTTTGATCCATTTGAAGTCAATAAAGAATTTGCTTGCACATGTTATTCTCATGTTTGAGACTAGACAATTTTTCAAAAACTTGTCCCTTTGTCAACAAAAAATCCTCTATATAAATAAGCTTGACCTTAGCCCCATACAGATGAAAATGAAAGATGCTTCTCTTGGTTTTGCAAAATCAAGAAATTCTATGTCAAACAAAATTTGACAATCTTTGCAGTCCTCGTGTTACCACCAGCAATACATGCCGTGTCACATTGTAAAAGTATCCCCACAAAGCTAAAATAGCGTCTCAATGACCTCAACCATATAAACTAGATAATATACATAAACTAGATAATATATACAATTTTTTTTTTGGTCACCTGTGGTTCCGCCTCAGACAACTGTAGATCAAGTATGTCTATCACAAATGTATAAAATCCAACTTTAACTCTTCATTACTTCTTCGTAGTTCATAGGCCATAACCTCGAAAATAGGAAAACAAAAAAGAAAAAAAATGGCAACTTCTTCATCTTTCTTCTCTTCTTCAGTTCTTAACATTCCCATCTCCAAAACCAATTCTCTCATCATCCCATCTCCCAAAATCCCATCTTTAGACAACCCTTTTCCCAATATCAGATTTCCTTCAAGAAATTGTACAGCACCCATCAAATCTTCTTCAGATTCCAGTTCCACCACAGTTGCTGAGGCTGCTGAGACATCCTCCGATTCGGTGAAATCTTCAAACTCAGCCGGAAAGGATAGTATTGATGGTGTTCTTGATGAAAAAGCAGCTGAGGCGCTTGGGAAAATTGGGGCCAGAGTTAGAGTAAAAGTTCCATTGAAAGTTTACCATGTTCCGAAAGTTGCGGAGATCGAATTAAATGGGAGAATTGGGTTCTTGAAGCAGTATGTTGCAGTGCATAAAGGCAAGAAAATTTCTGCTAATTTGCCGTATAAAGTGGAGTTTGTGGAGGAGAAGGTTGAGGGGAAAAAGGGGCCGGTTAAGTTCTTTGCACATTTGAAAGAGGATGAGTTTGAGTATCTTGACTGATTTAAGTATTTTCTGCTGTTTCAATCCTTTTTTCTTTTTATTTTTTTGGGTCCGGTACAATCCTACCACTTGAATATGTAGACTGACTTTTTGTACAAGTGCTGTTCTATGTATCGTTGTAGATAATTTCTTTTTGAGCATTACATGCAGTCTAAAGAAAAAGATAACGCTTCGTTTCATGGATATCAATCAGAATTTTTTTTTTTAAACTGCTGCGGATAAGAAATTTATACTCGAGCATTTTTAGTTATTATCCAGTCTAAAGAGCAAGAGATTAGCTGATATGGATTTAGATCAAAAGTATTTGTACTACCGTAGGTAGTTTATTCTTGAGCATTATAGTTGCTACATGCTGTCTAGAGAAGAAGAATTTCGTAATTGGATCTATTTTAGATGGAATGGTCGTGTACTACTGCAGATAGTTTTCTCTTGAACCATTCATGTATAAGATTTGAGTCCAAAGGAGAAGATGCCACATAATTAAATGAGTCTAGGTCAAAGTTTCAAGTCAATTTAGTGTGGATGTGGGAGGATGTTTAGGGGTGTACCTCTTGCTTGAGATGGTGGAACTTGGAAGTAGCTCTTTGTGAACGTTAGTTTAAAAAAGGCTTAATGGTTGCTTGAAGTCTGTACAAGACGATGAGGTTGCATCTCTAAGTAGTTACTTTTCTAAATAAAGATGGATTAGTGTTGGCTGTTTGGCTATGACTAACTTGACTTCGGCACCTAACACTTCCCTTTTGCCTAAAGTTTGTAAAGTATCAAATTTTTTCCATCTCATATTTGATTGCCAGTAGTTGTAGTGGATGACTTGTTAAAAATTCGAGACAATACCCTTTGGGGGACTGACGTTAGTGAAGAACAAATGCCAGAAGAGCATGATGTTGACAAATAAAAACCAAAGGATTGGAACCAAGAATCTAGGTGATTTCAGTAGATGCAGATGTAGCATTCTTCTTTTCTGAGAAAAATGCAAGTATGATTAGTGTCATTAAACTTCTCTATGGTTCTTCAGTGCATTGATTCTTGCATTTTTTTTTAATGATAAAGTACACAGTGTAGACTGTCCTGTTTTGTCCTAACAGCTATTTCCTGAAATATCATTTGTTTCTGAATATCCCTCCAGCTTTGCTCAATGCTTGCAGTGTCTCCTTATTCTATTAATCACATGAATCTACTTCTCTTTTTTCCCCTAAATTGTCTCCTCAATTAATACATTTTGTGGGCAAACCCAAAGCCTTCTTAATGTTGAAGTTGTAGAAAATGTAGCTATGGTATCCACAAGAAGTGCATTGATGGTTGAAATTCTCATAGTTTCAAGATAAAATATTCCCATTCCCTTTGATATTGAGGATCATGTGCTTCTGCATTGAATTAAGGGCTCAAAACATTGTACATGATACTGTTTCTTCAACTACAGATTTGAAGGCTAGTGTGAGACTGGGGGAAAATTTGCATGTAGCAGATTAAAGTCAGCCCTATTAAGCATAGACTTACTTCTGTTGTTAGTCATCTGTGAATATTACCAAATCATCATTGAGCATTTTGCCTCTTTCTCTCTCTCCCTCTCTTCCCCCCTCCTTCCCTCCCCCACCCCCTTCTTGTGGATTAAGAAAGCAATTAAATGAAGATAAATCCAATATTATCCTGATGTGGTGTGTATCTGAATTTACATTGCTTGGACTATTTTTGAAACTCCGCGTAGAATGGAACTGATCAGGTGGTAGTTGCGGTTATGCCTCAAGGTTAATTAATAGAGTTCCCCTGAATCTCTGTAGTTTTCTCTGTTTCAGAAATTTTGTGAATTGCTCAGGAGTATCAATCTGCAAGCCCTTGCATTAGCCCTAGTTGGAAGAGAGAAGTTTTTGCTTAAGTTATTTTACGTGGTAGTTGTAGCTTAAGCTGTGTTGTCCCCACTGTGATTCATTATTCCTGTCTAATACTTTGGCAGAAATGAATGTGAAGCCAAATGTTTAGTGGAGGATAAACATTGTTGAAAAGATAATCTGTTTTTGTGGAATACGGCCATTCTTATGGGTATGTTGTCAAGGTGTCAGTGGCACATTTCAGCATTTGCAGGTTCCACTATCTTTCAGTATGTGTGTGTTTTCATCTTCATTCTGTGTATGCAAAAGAAGTCCTTTCCTTCTTTCATTCTGTTTCTTCATTTAGTTTCTCAGTATAGTAAACCATTTTTATGTGAAAATGGTGGTGGACCAACTTCTCTCTCTCTCTCGGCCTCTCACTTTCCTGTGCATGATACAGGGGAAGGGAGGTGTTGGAACTGAAAGGTTTCTTTTCTCAGTTAATTTGGGGGAAAGTATTGAAGACACAATCCTAGCATCATTTAACATGTGACCTTTAGGTGGGGAAGCTGGGTAACTTGTATTCGGCAAAAATAACAATTTTTAGATGATGGTTTACTGGTTTTCGTTGCTTATTATAAAACTTGGTAAAAGAGGCGTGGCACCAGTGTGACACCTCTCTTCCTTTCCTTATTTTGAACTTGTACATATTAGCATAGGGTTTTGCGTAATTCTTCCTTCCTGTTCCTATTGTCATTCTTCTTCCATTATCACCCCAGAAACTAAAGTATTAGGTTTGTATCTGCTATTGATTCGCTTCTTTGTCTGATAGATTTTCAACTGCCCTATTTGTTAGAGTCTTGGGATCTTTCTTGTGCAAAAAATTCTGCACTCTATTTTAGTGTATTAAAGTCATTCTGGATCTTGGACAACAATTGGTGAAAACCTAGAAAACTCTGAGACAATTATAGCTTAGTTGCTTTATATGAGTCTTGTTTTTGATGCAAACATGTGTTTGTGCTGCCATAGTCTTTGACTGCTTGTGCTTCCTTGAGTTACCACAGCAAAGAAAAAGGAGAACTTTTATTTTATTTGTACTTCTTCCAAATCCAAACAGTGATTTTCTTATTTTCCAAGCTAGCAAATTTTCGAGGATCTTAAATATGCCAAACATCATTAGTTCCTGGTGAATGAGGAGGTTCATATCTAGCTTAGATGAACCCTATGTTTTGTTTCTCAAGTGTGTCGTTCTCCAGCTTCGGATCTGCAGCTTTCATGGCATCTTTTCTGCTCAGCTGTATGTAGCTAACTTTTGTTTCCTGCTATTAGCTTCACTGGCACTATTTTATCTTTTTTTTTGGGGCTCTGTGGGGGGTGTGTTCCTATGTGTAAAATCAGATGTTCATGTTTATAGCTGCAATGATCTCTCTAAAGTACCATTTGCATATTTTGGTGAATTGTACTGAGAAAAAAATTGTGGCATTGCAACTGAACTCGTTGCCAGTCATACATATAACTCAGATCCTTCTCTTTGCTTGTTTGGTGTCTGCTACTGGCTTATGGATGCTGTGAATTTGGCATTCCTTAATGCTTCCATCTTATGCGTGCATTATTGGGCAACTATATAGCCATCATTACGTGATAACCCCATTTTAATTTCCATTTGTCCATTGCTGCATTGTGGATGTTCATCTAGATATCAACGCGTGGAGAAGCATTTCCAGATATTTCATCATGTTGTTTGTACTTTAGGAGCTCTAGCGCTTCTTGCTTCTCTTTTTAAGGTCAATTTTCACTGCAATTCCTTTAGTCTCCGTGCCCTTCATTTCATGAATGTGAAAGGCTTATTTAGATTCAATTTTCTTGCTTGCTTTCAGCAAATTCTAGATGGAAGTATTGGCATTCGGGAGCAGGTATTATAGGGCTAAAATGGCAAGATTTCATTGTCAAACCTTAGGCATGTGGAACTTCCTCTCTTTTATTTTAGGGATAATATCAGAAACCTCCCCTGAGGTTTCTCTTAATATCACCTGGTACCCCTAAACTTTTGAAAATATCACTTACCTCCCTTACTTTTGTTATTTGTGTAACAAAATTTATAAAAATCCCAAACTACCCTTTTGCTCATTTTGCTAAATAAAAATACTCCTAACCACTTTGTTTGTTCAAAAAAAAAAAATCACCACCTAAATAATAATTTCTATTCGTACCACTATATCACAAATCTATAATTCATAAAAATAAAAATAAAAAAATAAAAAAAAGATATTTGTAAAGAAATATACTAATACCAATTTAATTTACATATTTAAAACTAATTCATTATGAGCCTTTTTTTTTTGTCTAACATCTTCACAACTCATCACCCAAGTCTTTAAATTGTACTAATTCATTATAAAGTCAACTCAAAACAAGGAAAAAATCATACATTCATATTCCATGTTATCACAATTAGAAAAAATAAAATTTAATTTATTACAATTTATAAGTAAAATTAAACATACAAAAAAAAAAGAATAAAAGAATGTTGGATAAATAGAAAAAGAAGAAAGTGACTTTGATTCTTTTTTTCATTTTTTGACATCCATTTATTTGATATGAAGGTTAACATAGTCAATTTACAATTAGGGAGGTGAGTGATATTTTAAACTATAGGTAGGGTGATATTACAGAAACCTCAGGGGAGGTTTATGATATTATCCCTTTATTTTAACCTTTTCCTTCGGACCTTCAAGGTTCAATTACTCGGTTGGGGTGGGTAAAATATTCACTAACCCAGAAATTCGTGGGATCGAATGTTTCAATTCTCCGAAAAATAGAGTACTCAATCTGCATTATTTATCCGGATCAAAAGAGGGTTAGGTACCCACTTATATACGGGGTTGTAGACACCAAATTTTGACTATTTCTTTTGTTTTCCTATGTTTTTATCCATTAATGTTTGGTTATTCATTTTTTGAATTTTTCTAACATATTTTTCTCATTTTTGTAGGTTTTTCTTAAAAAAAAAAAAAAGGTAAAAAGTCAAAAACGCGGACGATTCGTGGATGAGTCAGCGTAACTAGTCCGCGTAACTGATCGGCGAAAAATGGTATGACGACTTAAGCACTCCAGGGGATTTTAAGAGGGTCCGAAGCAGATTTAGTTGATTATTTCTTTTTTCTAACTTTCTTATATATCATATTTGGATGTTTTAGGTTGCATTCCTTTTTTCTTTTCTCTTTTAGGGTTTTCCGTCTCTACACATGCATACATGATGAATGAATTATTGTTTATTTATTTACTTGTACAGCCTTCATTGGGGTGGGTGTGCATCTACCCTAGACCTCGAAAATGTTTGGTATTTGAATTCCTCCTCTCAAGGGAATCACTTTCATACGTGCATATGTATTTTACTTTGACCCTACTTTTTTTACTTTTTTAGTGGCTTGTCCACTCTTCTATTAGGATTAGGATCGATCCACTTGGACATGTGGCAGGTAGCACGTGCATGTAGCAATGTCAGGGGATCACCAAACCACCGAACTTGAGGCATTTGGATTGATGACCTTTTGCCTTTGGTGCGAAGGTTTGGGAGCCATGTCCGAGTCTAGATGCATTAGTGAGCCCAACCTCATGTCCATGTTAGAATTGCCTGGGAGAGTCTACCTTACCCTATTAAGGATCACTAGACACGAGAGGAGGATCCCAGCCTCTTTGTTTTGTGCAATTTGTTACTCCGGCGTGTTATGTGATATCATCGATTAAACTAACCTTTTGTTGTCTTCCTTTTCTTGCATTTCACAAACTCTAGAAAATAAGAGTCTTGGCACTCTTTTAAGACAAACCAATCCTTCTAGATAGGCTATTGCGCGTTTGAATCTATTGCATTTAAGTTGTAATTGCATATCATTTTACTTTTCCGGCATTCAAATGGGGTTCCTATAGGCCATGTTTCATTTTGCACCTTTACTTGCTTTAATAAAATGGCATCATGCATAAGCCATAGAGGGAATGCCACATAGGAATCCCATGTTAGAAATAAAACCACTACATCTCGGATATATAATCCAGATGAGACTGCATGTTTATGTTTTGATAACATCCAAAGGGTATGCACAAGGTAAGGTAGGGTCCGATCCTTACGTGATGGCAGATGATATGGAGTGACCTTTATGCTAAAATATAAGCCCTAATAATCAACTTTTTTGGCCATTTTATCAAAGTTGGTAAAATCCCATGCATAAGGACACTAAATCGAAAAAGTGCACAAATAATTTCTCATTGTTGGGATAATAATTTTGCTCAGGCCAAATCTTGATTTTAGAGGGCTTATGAGCTAGTGTGAAGTTACAGGGTAAACAATGGACCAGTCGACTTTTGGGTAAACCATCAATCCGTCCAATCCATTTAGATCCATGTTTCCCTCAAAGACTAGTCAAGGCACTACAATTCCTTCAAGAATAATCCTTTTCATGCCAAATTAACCTTTAACCTCTCTTCACATATCAATTAAAGTAATAAATTTATTGGGACTTTGTCCCGTGATGCATCAAGTATCACATTTTCTTTTAATTCGATCCTCTAGATTGTTTTACTAATCATATCAAGCGGTGTCGGACCTATCGGTGTGTATGATGCGTTAGAGAGGATTGCATTTTCATGCTAGGCCTACCCTTGGCATAAAAGGGCTCCCCTCTAGGACATGCATCCGAATTATATAAGCAATCATTAATTTCGTTCTTTTTCCTTTTTTTTTTTCAAATAAATCTCTGCAGCTTCCTTTTGGAAATAAGCTCCTAAAGTGTTTCGTTTCCCATTCAGGTACTTTAAACATAGCTTCACACAGAAGCCCCATCGTTACTCGTTCTAAAAGTAAAAGCTCAAAGCAGCCCGTAAGCAGGAGTTCTGCACCAGAAGGCTCGGATAGGAATGCTTTGGTCACTTCGCCAGATTTTGCTGCTTTGGGAGCTCAGTTAAGTGAAGTATTGGGAAGGTTTCATGAGATGAGTGCGAGATGGCTGCATAAAGCGTGTAATTGATCGGTTGGTGGCCAATAGTAGTGGAGGTGGTACCTGAATGGTCATGAACACTTTGTTAGCATTCCCGTGACAAGTAATACACCTCTTTCTCGACCAATATTCAAACCACTCTTGTTCCACCTATTCCTAACCTTCATGAGATTGCTTTCTCGACCATACACCAGTTTTCCATACACTCACGACTATATCTTGATGAGCCCAACCAACAAGGCAAACCTCATACTCAACCCCAGGATCACCTTAAACATACCTCCCAGTCATACCAAGCCTCATCTTCATAACCACGGAACCCTTTGTATGGGACATTGCCTCTCAAGGAAGGCGGAGATAGATGAGCTGTCATGCCGATCAACAAAGATCGATGAAGAGATTGGACAGGTTTGAGGAGTTTATAAAGAAGAATCAAGTGCGAACGACACGGTGGATTAGATTACGATGATGCATTGCCTATTTCGGACGTCCAACTACCTATGGGTTTCAAGACCCCAGTTCAGCAAGTATGATGGTGGGGAATCCTAAGACGCACCTTAAGATGTTTGCCAACAAGCTTGGTAAACCGGTGGATGATGAGAACTTGCCTATCGCGTCACGTTCCCAGAGCCTAGAAGGAGATGCTTTGGATTGGTACTCAACACGAAATCTCAAGAGATCAAAACTTGGTTGGATTTGTCATGACTTTGTGAAGCGGTATGAGTTCAATTGTGAGTTGGCCTGACACAAACAACCTTGGAAGGAGTCAAAAGGAGACCCTGAAGATCACAAGTCATATGCCAGCGATGGAGAAAGTTAGGCTAAAGTTGAGCCTCCCATGTGAGAAGAAGAGATTGTTCATACTTTCATCAAGACACGTGACCCGTATTTTGAAGAGATTTTTCGCATGGCCGGGAGTTCTTTTGCTACAATTGTCAATAATTTGGAGGAGTATGATGAGTTTGTGAAAATCGGAAAAATTGTCAATGTGACCGCCAAACAAGACAATTGGAAACATTACAAGGGCAAAATGGCGGTGAGGAAACTCCGTTTAAAAAAGAATGAAGGAGAAGCTACTTTTGTGTGGGATCATAGCCCAGCCTTTTAGGCCAGTTGAGTCACCCACCAATTCAAACTCATACTTACCTTATCCCTACCATGTGCACATCACACTGCCTTGCAGGCTCACCCCGACCTATTTATTTGAATTCCCATCTTTGCCTTCAATTTCCCAACCTATCTCCAACCCCTCAAAACTATGCTCACAGACCTGCTTCCACACAATCCTGCTCAAAATTCTTTTCCGCTAATGAAATGCAAAATCAGAAAATCTTTGAACTTTCACCGATGAACCGCCCATTATTGACAATTGTATGGCGGTTGAGGCCGTTGGGAAAATTAGCTTATCCCTCCCAAAGCTATCCCAGGGACCCCTACGGGTATGATCCCCATGCTATCTGCCTACCATTACGGAAGCCCGGTCATTCGACGATTAATTGTTGGGCCTTGAAGCATAAAATTCAAGACATGGTGGATGCCGGGGATATAGTTCTGAAAAGAAAGAATGAGCAAGGGCCGAACGTCAATAGAAACCCTCTCCCGGAACATAAAGACGTCGTTGGAATGATCAGTATGGAGGAGGAAATTGTTGACCATGCTCAGTTCATTAAGGAAGAAGATGAGGTGATAGTGGTGGACCATTCAAGGGAAGGTCTGATGATGACATAGAGACGGGGTTATCTCAGCTGTTAGTCGGAGCCATCCTTAACACCGGTCTTGCGGAGAATGTGGAAGTTTCCTTTGAAGGCCATGCAAAATTGGGCTACCGATTGTCTGCCTGCTTGGAAAAGGTTTCGGTAAATTTGAGGGGGTTGTCCTTAAAAAATGAATCATGCTTTGATGTCAATCATTTCTTCAAAAACAATGCACTTTTTATTTCACCTTTTGCTTGTTTAAAATTATGCTTTTAATTATGCTTCCATGGTATTATCGTCATCTTGCTCTTTGCTAAATGAAATGAAATTTCTCCTTTTGTCATTCAGTTATGGTCCACTCATTTTACTTTCGCACATTTATCTTATTTGCTCTTAGATGACCATAAATAAAAAACCTTTGACCCTTGGATGTCGCCATTTTGGAATTTGGTGGACGAAGACTCTGATATCTCATGAACTTGAATGTCATCATTTGTAAGATGATCGAAACACACCGAGATTGGCTTGAGAAACTACCTTTTTGGCATGTAGAATTGCAATCAGAATTTCTACTGGGGCAACACCTTACTCTCTCATGTATGGGGACGAGGCGGTATTACTGGCTGAAGTTGAAGCCATCTTTAGCATTCTAATGGGCTCAGTTAGAAGAAGCTGAATGGACCAACAGCGTCCGCGAGCAAGCTGTCTTTGATCGGTGAAAGAAGGTTGAATGCCATTTGTCATGGGCAATGTTACCAGCATAGGATGGTTCAGGCTTGTAACAAGAAGGTTAGACCTCGCAGGTTCGAAGTGGGGGACAAGGTTTTGAAATGACTCCTTCCGATACAAGAAAAGGCTAAGAGGAAGTTCGCTCCGAATTGGCAAGGGCCGTTCATTATTCAAAAGGTGCTACCTGGAGGAACATTGGTCCTCATGGAGATGGACGGACAGATTTTTTCTCAATCAATCAATTCAGACATGTGTGAAAAAAAAAAAAAATTTATGATTGAGCAAGGTTTCTTTAGAAATTGCCGCAAAAAAGTGGTCTGAAAATAACACTTTTTCCTTTCGTTAAACACTTTGACCCCAGTTCTCTGTTTGAGCCTACAAAGAGGTTAATTATTTAGCAAACCCTTGAGAATCTCAAACCCCACTGGGGCAATTTTTGTATTTTGAAAAAAAAAACATTTTAAGGAAAAGAAGGGACAAGCTGGGGCAATTTTTGTGTTTTGAAAAAAAAAAAAAGAAAAAAGAGAGACCGAGGCAAATTTTCTACAAAGAAAATTTTTGCATTCAAGTTTAAACCTACCCATTACCTTAACCTTACAAAAGCCTCGTGTTATAGACCTCCACCTTTTTGCAAAATTTTGAAAAGAACTTTCTCAATCAAAGGCAAATGATGCATATACATTCTTTAGAATTTTTTGTCGGAAGGGATTGTCTCAATTGATGCCACCATTTTAACAAACATGTTTAAATTGAGAAATTGGGGTTTAAGTCTATCCATTTCATTAGACTACCTTATCGGTCAACTTGATTACAAATCGAAGTACTAAGCAAGTTTTGAAAAGCAATAGTGCAAGAAAGAAAAGTTCATGGGACAAGGAAGCGGTGATTACGTCTATCGGGTTTACCTTATATCAAGCACTCCCTTGCCGTCGACAAATTCAAGGAGATGATATCAAAGGGGTCAAGTCGGCGCTTTTGTTTTAAATACTTTTCATGGCGTTTGGCTTCTTATTGATTTAAAGTGTCATGTTTAGCATTCATTCTATGGTCATGATGTCATTTTAAAATAAAATTTTTTTTCCTTCGCACAAATTTTTGCACATATTTTCATCAAAAGGGCACTTTCATCAAAGGACAATCCTCTTAGTTTACCATGAAGGTATGGGTGATATGGGTTCAGAAGCAAGCGGAACGACAGAACAGATCTGCACCGGCCAAACAAAAGGAATTCAGGTGACACATCATGGCGTCAAGAACTCATGTTTACTGGGATGTTTGAGATAAAAGGGTCAAACGGTGGCGGCGTTATTATTACTTTTCACCATTTCTTTTCTTTTGCAGAGAAGCAGGGACAAGTGGCTGATCGGTCAAGTCGAGGAGACCAGCTTTATTTTGAGTCATGTTCATTAGACTGTATAATTAAATCATTTTGAAGAGTGATTAATTGCAAAATCAAGGAAGGACAAGTGTCTTTTCAGAAAAATTTGGAAACGGGGTTTCATACGCTCATTGCTAGGTGTTATAGCCCGCAGTTCTTTACAAATTCTTTTCTCTGAGACGTGGCGTGCCTCGACATTCCGCTTTCTGAGACGCCTATCCTAGATGCCACCGGAGGTGATGGTGGATTTGAGGGGGATGACCGACCTATTCCCTGATTTGCAGTTTATCTCATTCTTGTTTTATTTCACTTTTTTATGTTTGATCTTGCGACATAGGTTTAACTGTTAGAAATATTTTTAGTTAAATTGCTCCATAGGGAGGTATATGTTTGTTTAAATTTGGCTCTTTTGTGCCTATATGGTTTATATGTTTTAAAAAAAAAAAACATTGTCCAAATTGCATATTTGTCTCACAAATTGATTTGTTCTTCAAAATTTGATTCAAAAAGGGTGCAAATGTCCAATTTTGGTTGCAATTGCTTTCATCCTTACGAAATAAAAGCCAGTGTGATATGAAAAATCCTTTTTCCATCCTACTCGGAAATAATTATTATGTGATTGTGACATTGACATTTTAGAAAGTATGTTTTGTAAAATAGGGAAAATTATGCCTCAGTTTCTTTCCCTATTGAATGAGATTTCTTCTTTTATTGGATTTTACAAGAAAATGATTGATATAGTTCGCAAATGATCTTTTTTCAATTGATAAAAAAAAAAGGAAGAAAAAGCAAGAAAAAAAGCAACAAAGTGAGAATTAAAATTCTACTCCAATGATTTTAGTACTAAGTAACCGGAGGTTTAGCATCTACAAATGTTAACTTTCGCGTAAAACGGTGCTTGAATTATGAGTATGCAAAGCGGTTTGAACAAGTAAAATGTTGAGTAACCGGGAATCTTCACCTAAAAGTGTTGATTTTCGCGTCAAAAGACATCTTTACTATTTGAGCAAGAAGGCATATGTCGAGTAACCGGGAATCTTTACCTAAAGGTGTTGACTTTCGCGTCAAAAGACATTATTGCAATTTGAATAAAAAGATGTGTTTCAGTGAATCCTTTTTAGCAGTAAAGTTTGAGAAAACTGTGAAAAAGGCAAGCTTGAATTGACTATATGAGTCATTTGATTGCAAAATTTGGTGAAAGTGAGAAATCAAGCTTGAATTGTCAAAATTGAGGTATAATTGTCTCTCTGTTGCTTGACATTATGAGTACTTGATGCAAATTGAATAATTGCATAATAATGTTTTGCCTGATTTATGAGGATTTGGATTTCCGAGATCGCATGATTTATTTCAATCCCATAACTTGTTTTGATGAATACTTCCTATCACTTGAGAACAAGTAATGTTTCATGAACATAAGTATCTCATAAATGCATTTTATCGCATGATTCTGATACATTTTAGTCATTTAATTGCCAACAGCTGTGATCACAAGAGTTTTTTACACTTTATGATTAAAAAAAAAGAAGAAAAAAAAAGAAGGAAAAAAGAACAAAAGAAGAGAAAAAAAAAAAGTCATTGTTCCTATCAATCACTTACTTTTCAAGTCAAGAAAATCAAAAAATCAGAATTGCACCATTTCATCGAGTGCATCATTACTTGCATTTTACATTTATCTGGTTTGAACAACTTGTGTTTTATTTTTCAAAGTCTGGCAATCCAGCATTTATATTTTCATTTAGTCATTCAGGCTCGGGTCCAATCCCACTGAAGAGTACGTTTAGTCATTCAGGCTCGGGTCCAATCCCACTGAAGAATATATTTTAGTCATTCAGGCTCGGGTTCAATCCCACTGAATAGGTTTTTTTTAGTCATTCAGGCTCGGGTCCAATCCCACTGAATAGGTTTTTTTTTTAGTTTTAGTCATTCAGGCTCGGGTCCAATCCCACTGAATAGCATATTTTCATTTTCCCATCTAGTCATTCAGGCTTGGGTCCAATCCCACTGAATAGTCTAAATTTGAAAAGAATTTAAATTTCTGTTGGCTGCTGTCTCGACCCTCTTGCACCTTCTATCCCCTTCAATTTAAATTTACATTGGCTACTCTCGACCCTCGCCGGGCACCTTCTATCTCCTTCTTCAATTTAAATTTACATTTGGTGAGTCTCGACACCTTCTATCCCATTCTTCAAATTTAAATTTATGTTGGTGAGTCTCACCTCCAGACACCTTCTATCCTATTCTTCAATTTAAATTTACGTTGGTGAGCCTCGATCCTCCAGCACCCTTCTATCCCGTTCTTCAAATTTAAATTTACGTTGGTGAGCCTCATTCCGTAGAGCACCCTTCTATCTCCGTTCTTCAATTTAAATTCACGTTGGTGAGTCTCGACCTCCAGCACCCTTCTATCTCCCTTCTTCAATTTAAATTCTGTTGGTGAGTCTCATCAGGGCACCCTTCGTCCCCGTTCTTCAAATTTAAATTCTGTTGGTGAGTCTCGACCTCCGTGGCACCCTGTCCCCGTTCTTCAAATTTAAATTTACGTTGGTGAGTCTCGACCTCATGGGACACCCTTCTATCCCCGTTCTTCAAATTTAAATTTACATTGGTGAGTCTCGACCTCCAGGACACCCTTCTATCCCATTCTTCAATTTAAATTTACGTTGGTGAGCCTCACTCCGTAGACACCCTTCTATCCCCTTCTTCAAATTTAAATTTACGTTGGTGAGTCTCGACCTCCGGACACCCTTCTATCCCCTTCTTCAAATTTAAATTTACGTTAGTGAGTCTCGACCTCGAACACCCTTCTATCTCCGTTCTCGAATTTTACAAGTTTGATTTTCATCTCATCATGGTTCATTTGCTTGGAACTACGTTTGACTGATTCTCATGTCGAGATATCGTGAGCAACTTCGACACAGTTGATCCGTTATGCATTTTAGTTTGAAAATTTGGCAATCTAACATTCCTCTTGTTTACAATGGTTGAGATACAACCAGTGAGACCAGGGTAAGCATTTGGTGTCTCGTCTTTGTCTAGAGTTTCTTGAAACTTCAGACAAAAGAAGAACAAGCTATGACACCAAATTTTGACTATTTCTTTTGTTTTCCTATGTTTTTATCCATTAATGTTTGGGTATTCATTTTTTGAATTTTTCTAACATATTCTTCTCATTTTTGTAGGTTTTTCTTAAAAAAAAAAAAAAAGGTAAAAGTCAAAAGCAGCGGACCGATTCGCGGATGAGTCCAGTAACTAGTCCAGCGTAACTATCGACGAAAAAAATGGGTGACGGTGTGTTAGGATCACAGGATTAAAAATCTGTAGGTACCCGACTTGCTCATATATATTTATATTTATTTTATATTATTATTTTATATTATATATATAATATTATTTTTAGAGCTAACTAAGTAATTTTATTGAACAAGTTATACGCCAAGTATGAGTGCCTACTATCTGTTTACAAGATTCATTTGTAGAGGTCATGATATTATTTCTTTTAGAAAAAAGTTTAATTAATATAGAATATGTATAAAAAGGGGCATTGTTTATAACAATTTTCATTTACTTTTGAATTCATTTACTTTTCTTTTTATTGTGTTCTCTTTGCATTTTTATTTCTCAGCATACAAGTTTTTTTAATGTGTAAAATTTATATTGAATGTTAGATGAATATGTAAAATATAAAAATAAACAAGTATAAATTATTTTTCAAAACAATTAAATGATAAGAGGGGCAGGGCGGGTACTCGCCAGTCCGATCCACTTTTAGTGGGTACCCAATAATTGGGTATCCGTTAATATGCAGGGCGGTTAAAGGTCAAAAAATAGTTGATCTGCAAAATGTGAGTCGGGTCAGCGAAATACCTCATGGGACGGTACAAATACCCGACCAATGCCTGCCCCTAATTCTAGTCTTCAAAACCTAGTTCATTAGGATCAGGTCAAACATAGGTAAAAGTTCAAACAGAAAAAGGAAAAGAAGGAAAGAAAGGGGAAAAAAAGATAAAGAACCAGTAATAAATGTGTTTGGATAGGAGACTATTTGAGAAAAATTTTTATTTGAAATAATATTTTAGTACTTTTTGTGATATAATGTATGTGATAGAAAATGGTGGTTTTTTTTTTTTGAGATAAAGAAAATGGTAGTTAAAAATTGTGTTTATAATGGAAATTGAAAATTTTCCTTTCTTTTCTTCTCCTTCCTTGATCCAAACAAAAGCGTATTTTTATCTTTTGTTCTAGGGATAATTTTAGAAACCTCCCTTGAAGTTTCATGAAATATCACTTAGCTCCCCTGATGTTTTTAAAATCTCTCTTACCACTCTTGGAATTGACATTCTGTTAACAATGTCACCCCCTATTAGAAAAAGTAATATTAAAAAACACATGTTGAAGGAGAGAGAAAATTTTAGTTCTCTTAATACCCTTAAACTATCCAAAAAAATAACAAAGTAGAAACATAATATTAACAAGTCATGGAGTTTCTAATAATGTCAATAACAGCAATCGACAAAGTGACATTACCTAATTTGAAATTCTCAAATAAATAAAAAATACTACCTCAAAGTAGGTCCTGTATGGGAGGAATGCATATAAGTACTTGGCATCAACTACCTATTTGTATAGTTTGATTAGGAAGAATATCTTACAATCAAGCAATAAAAATTATACCACTTTCTTGCTTTTATATAACTATTTTGATTATGAAACCTACATCATTTGTTGATCATTTAAAATATGAGCTCACAACCTGTTATGCAGTTTATTTTGAAAATCACACATTCACTCCAAAGCTTAGGGAATTATCTTAGTGAAGTTGCAATTTTCTCCTCATCTACTCCAAGTTCTCGTATTGTTCACAAAAAAAAAAAAGAAATAAAGAAGAGAAAAAATGATGATTACAACATCTAAATAAAAGTCTCATTATTATGAGTATTTATTATGACAAGCAATTGTACGCCTTTGAACTTCTTGTCAGATAATTTCATGCCTTTATTGGTACAGAAGAAGAAGAGTTGTGCCAATTATTTTCTGAATATTTGGTATTACATGCTTATGAGCTATGAGGTTTGTCAAACTTTTTTTTTTTGATCTTTAGAAGATAAATAATTGCTAGAAGAAATAAGGGTATTATTGGCAATTGATCCCTTCTGATAGTAATTTGTGCGCCTACAATTACTTCAGGGGTGGTAAGAGAGATTTTGAAAATGTTAGGGAAGCTAAGTGATATTTCATGAAACCTTAGGGGAGGTTTCTAAAATTATCCCTTTGTTCTATGTGTAGTTGAATGAAAATAGCTTCTCTCTAAGAAGGGTTTAGAGCACGTACAATTGGCGTTAGTTTCTATTGATGCAGTTGTTGTAATTTTTTTTATTACAAGGGAGGGGTCCAATCTCTTACAGAATTGCACAGAAACAAAACGTTGGGGTCGCAGCTCCTATGATATCAGCCCCCTAAAAATTCCCTAAGTTCCCTAGGAGGTTCTGCAATAATCTACGTTTCAAGTTCCATGTTGATTCTACTCCTAGCCAACCAACTTGTACACTTATTCTGTCACACCCCAAATCCGTGTCCTTGGACCGGATTTGCAACGTAGCACGCTGTATTTGTGAGATCTTACTCCCACAAATACAAGGCAACATGATCATAACTTACAAAAATTCACTAAAATTTAAAACTTACAAATGCTAGAGAAATATATACTACATTTAAACTAATACAACTGCTAAATACTTATACTATGATACCAACATTAGATTCTAACTATCTACCTTGTTCTTATCGTCTACTCATATCCAAACTTGCTTTTGAGATCTGCAAGAAAAGTTATGAAAAATGGATTGAGCGAAACATGCTTAGTAGATAGTGCTTACTCCCCTGCCAAATCATGTAGCTATGTACATAATATACATTTACAATTCCTTTCACACAATCTAAATGCACGTAGTAAGATGAAAAGAAACATTTTGCAATTTTTCCAAATTTACATACATACGTTTCAAATAGTGAGTGGCATACCCATAACAATTTCCATTTAACGTGGCATGAAAACATATGATATGATCATCTTCGTTGAACATATTTCCAAATCATAAACATATCCATCATGTCATCTTATTTCTGAAAACACAACTCTTAAACAATACATGCAACATTCGGCTACTGAATACTTAGCCTAGAGATTAAATCCCTTCTAGGAGGGCGGTAGGTCAAGCATTTTCCTTGATTTTTACTTAACCTACCCATACATGAGTCAATCGGCCGGGCTTTATATCGAACTCCCATGACTAGATCAATCGGTCGGGCTCTATACCGAATTCCAATGACCCCATACATAAGTCAATCGGCCTAACTCTATACCGAACTCCCATGACTAAATCAATCGGTCGGGCTCTATACCGAACTCCCATGACCCCATACATAGTCAGAACTATAGTCTCTACTATCTATTTCATGACTGTTTAGAGCTCATTTCACACCTTACATGCATTTTCTTTCTCAAAAATATGCCACTCAATTTATAATAATTTGAATAATAAAACATTTCAAATAGGCATACATGATCCATTTTTCATATACCAAAATTAAGCATTCACTTGTGAAAATTCATAGTTAACATTTCGAAAATACAGAGGGGTGAGAACTACCTACCTCACACCGCTAACTTGGAGCTATTCTTAACTCGCTCTTAACTTGCGTCAAACCTATAATCAATAACATACACACATTTATTAATTTACTTAGCTTATTTTTCGTGTGATCCATCATTGTGAGGACCCGAAAATTTATTTTATTCGGCTTATTTTTTTAATTAATTATTTATTTTCACTGAATAATTGATTTAGATCATTTTAATTGCAATTACACCATACATTACTTCCTTTTATTTTAAAACCTTGTTTAATCATCAATTTAATTCATAAAATTTCAAAATTCCATATTTTCATAAAAAAATTACTTCATTAAATTAGTTTGAATTATTTGAATGTCGTTTATCAACTGTATGCGAAAAGTTTTAAAATGCATTTTATGCGTTTAAACTATATTTTCGATTTAAAGCTGTTTGAATGTTTAACTTTCTTTTCGGGTCTAGAATCGACTATTCGACGTAAGTTTGAATATTAGAATGTATTAGGGATATATAAATGAGAGAAACGGGAATCGTAGTGTGGGTGTGTGTGGATTGATCCGATCGACAAAAGTGATTTTACGTCAAATTACTCATTTTCCCTCATTTCACCCATATCACACAAAAGCCCAAAGTCCACGAAACCACCACCACTCATTTCTTTCTTCCTTCCATCTCTTGGCTGGTTCCTTCTTCTTCATTTCTTCCCCAATTTCACTCCAAAACAGCCGCCCCTCTCTCTTCATTTTCCCCTCCATTTCCTCTCCAATAATCAACACAAAACCACCAACACGAAGCCACCATTGCAGCCATCAATAGTTTGGGAATTTGGTTGAAACTCTTGGAGATGCATTCGGTCCAACTAGGAGGGAAGGATATCCGGTTTTGAGCTTGGAAGTTGAGGGTTTTGTGAGCTTGATCATCCACCATAAGCCAAGCTTCTTGTTGGAAGAGAGGTAGTAATGCTCAACACCATCAACTTTGCTCATTGTTTCATTCTTTAGCTAGGAAAACTTATGGTTCTTTGTAGTAGATTTTATTGTTAAATTTGGATGAATGTGGGCTCTATGAAATCCCACCATATATGAATTGGGGCTGTTGATGATGTATTGTGTATATGTGAGGTGTTTTTGTGGTGTTTTGTTGTCAAAATGGAAGAGGGAAAAGAAGAGGAAAAAACCAAGAGGATAGAAAATGCTTGCTACCCTGTTTTTGGTTGCCTTGATTGCAGCCTTCCCATGCGAATTTTTGGATGAAATTTGGTGAAAATGTATTTTACATTCTAAGGTTTATGCCTGAAAAATTTGGTGTTTTTCCAGTACCATTTCGTTATTCAAATAATGTCTTAAAGTTGCACTTCAAATCTGGAAAAAAAAAAAAACGCAGGTGACCGGACAGCTTTTGGCCCATGTTCAAATGACTATATTTTCTTATTCGAGTATCAAAATTGAGTTTCGTTTGTTGCATTTGAAACTAGAATACAATTTCTTTTAGCAGTATAAATTTCAAGTCTAGTTCAATTTCTGTGAATTTTGGCAAATTTTCAAAATGAACTGAAAATCAAGACTGATAGGCTTTGGTTTTACTGTGACAGCAGTTTTAAGCTGGATTTTGATTGGTTTTCGATTTAAATATGGTATAAGTGCCTTCTTGAGAGTTTTAGTTCATCGAATATATTTTCCAACGGTATAATATTCGTAATTGGACGTATAGAACTCAAGTTATGATTTTCCAAAGAACACTGCTCAAAACTGAAATTTCTTCCAAGAAAGTTTAAAATCTGGAATTTGAATGTTCAAAATTACTACTTGTCTTCTGGGGTTATTTTGCCCTGTTTTGACACCATTATTTTGTGGTTATTCATTTCTAAGATGATGGTCTAAATGATGAGCTTTAAGTTGTTAATTTTCCCTACAAAAGCCCCTCAAAAGTTATAGTAAGAATGGCAAGAGAAAATTCTGCTTTGGAAGCTTTAATGTTGGCTGAAAATCTTGCTATGCTTCCTCTGTTTTGAGGCTGTGTTTTGCAAGCTTGAGACCGAAGGTGATGTGTAAATGGTGAGGATTAAGCTGGTAATTTGTCCCCACAAACCTCTTCAAAAGTTGTGTAAAATTGGTGTCACTGGTGAAAGCCAAAATCTGGAATGTGGGAGGACATGCTGTCCAGAACTCTTGAATGTCTTAGTGCTAAGTTTTGATCTAAACTTATGGCATTTTTTTTTATCATTATTAGGCCTAGGAAGATTAATACCAGCTTGGTTTCAAGAATTAGGGCATTTGGTAGTGATTTGAATATCTTAGAAGCTTATGGATGAAGAGGACAAAACTTCACAGATTGGGTTTAAACTTGCTGAGGGCACTTTGGGAGTTAAGAAAACTATCTTCCCGTGAGAGTGTTTGGTTGAATTTTAGTATGAACTTATCCTACATATATTAGAGTTAGTGTACCAAATTTAGTGATTTTTGAGCAAGAATTTGTCACTCAAATGGTGCTCTAAAAATGGCCCTGCAAATCTGGAATTCCAGAAATCTCAGAAATGCCAACTTGTTTTGTTTGGGCAGCTATTTTTCTTACTCAAGAGTCAGAATCGAGTGCCGTTGGTGGCGTTTGAAACTAGGGTCATAGGGATTTGGACTGTGTAAATTTTAGGGGCTGATTCATTTCCTACGATTTTTGGTAAATTTCTAAAGTAGACAGAAAAACCAACCTGGGCTGTCCTGTATTTCATTGTAGCAGTTATTTTTACACGAATTTCTGGACTGCTTTGGTTTACAATCTCACTGAAGTGTCTTCCTCAAAGTTTTAGCTTTTTTAATAAGGTTTCCAACGGTACCAACCATGTAAATTTTGGACTTATATAACTCAAGTTACAATTTTTCAAAAAATTCTGCCCATAAACCCAAAAGTTTCTTCATATTGCAATAAACTAAAGTGACTTGAAAATTTTGCTTGGCCTTGATTGTGCACTTAAATGATCGTGATCATACATGTCTCAGGTAATTACAAGGACTCTGAGGAGCTCGTTTAACTACTTGACTTTCTCTCTCACTCGACCATTGGTGAGTGTCAAGTGCATGTTAAGTGTTTAAATAAAATGTTTCTCGTACTTAGTAGTTAATGAGGCTAGGGTGTACCTTATCGCCCTTGTTCTCTATCTCATGTGATTGCTTGCTTGATAAGTGATAAGTGTTATATGTGAATGCAAATGAAAGTGTTTCGTGAGCATTGAGTGGCGAGTGTATCCATACAGGGTGGAAGGTACCCTCATCCGTCTCAATGCTATGACCGAGTATGTCGATTGGAGCTTTGTCTCATAGACAATAGTGGGGGGGACGCCCCAACCCATTGGCTAGCCTTGTAACTCGAGCCGGCAAGGGCTTGGTCGAGAAGATTAGTAAACCATGGGAAGTGTTATAGCTTGATCCATTGGGGTCTTGCTAGGTATACTTGTTAAGTATTGCCATTTAAGTGCGTGTTTGGTTACGGATCCGAGAGGGTGTCATGGTGGTTGGAGGAAGTAAGTGGAGTACTACGGACATGGTTACTTGGGTTGATGGAGAGTCAACTAAAAATGGATCGATCGGGCAAGACGTGGATTAGCTCCTGAGAGCTCCAGTATCCTTTTATTGTGTTTAAATTCCCTATTTGCTAAATGTTTCGAAATTACCTGTTATTCAAGTTTCTTGCTTCATTCCGTGTTCTTTGCTCGTATGCTTGCATGTTTCTTTTTCCTTGGCCTCACTGAGCGTTAACTCACCCCAGTTTGTTTTCCTTAAGAGGTCTTGAAGTGGGGATCGTAGATCGAGAATTTAGTTACTTTGGTAGGATTTTCATACTTTTGTATAGAATTAATATTAATTTGTGAAGTTAATGGTTTATTGTACCTGAAATTGATATTATCGGAATTTTAATAGAAATTATTGAGGATTTACTCTTGTAAGTTAATTATTATTTATTGTTGGACCTCAATTAAGGTTTTAAGAATGAATGCTTGTATTATTATTTTAGAGATCTTAAATTGTAATTATTTGAGGTCTGTAATATGATTGAGAATTTGTAGTGAGTTCTGGCGAGAGTTGGGCAGACGGTTCGTTAAACCCTTTGGTTCGCCTTAGGGGGAGGTGGGGCCGTCACAATCATATCTTAAACAACCCTAGAAAACGTGTTTAGATATTCACTAAAGTGTACTTGAATAGTTTCTAAAGGTAAAAGATTTCTCTTTTGGAAACTTTCCTAATTTAGAAAGTTTCCCTTTTTGGAAAATTTCCATATTCAAGAATTTCTATATTTTATTTTAATCAAAAGAGGTATAACTTTATGACATATGAATAAGTACTATTTATCCGCTTACTCATTCATCTATCACTTTTATTTATCTTATCTATTATATATATATATATTTACGTGTATATATATACATAGTTTATTCATGCGCTTATGTATTTGAAATACTCACTTATTAGTTCATAATAAGTATTTAACCTATTTATCCATTTAATATTTATAGGTATATCTCATTCATTTGTTCATGTATTTAACTTATTTACAAGTATTTACTTATTTGTTTATTTAGTATTTGCTCATTAGTTCAATCATTTGTTTGTAGAATATTCATGAGTCTTGTTTACTCAATTACTTATTTAAGTAATTGTTATCTATTCATTATTTGAGTATGCACTTAATTGTTCCATATTTACTTATTGTTTCTATAATCCATTGTCATTTAAATAATTATTATTAATTAATTAATCAATTAACTAATTACTATTAACTAATCAATCATTTAATTAATCTCTATTAATTAATCAATCATTTAATTAATTACTTTGACTACTCATTTAATTAATCACCTGTGATTAATTAAGAATTTTTCCTAATTACTATTAATCAATTAATTAATTGTTATTAATCGACCATTTGATTAGTTACCCTTAACTAATTAAGAATTTACTAATTTTCATTAATTATTTTAATAATTTAACTATTTACTACTAATTAATAATCTAATTGATTATTGTTAATTAATTAATCATTTAACCAGTTAATCTTAATTAATTAATCATTTAACTAATTAATGTTAATTAACTAGTAGTTTAGTTAATTATATTGATTAACAATTTATCTAACTATGTATTATTAATTACTCATATATTTAACTATTTCCTATTAACTAAATAATAATTTAATTAGTTACTATTAGTCAAATTATTCCCCCCAACAATTAATACTAGTTAACCATTTAATTAGTCCCCTAGTTAATTATGAATAATAATGTTAATATTAATTTTGTTTCCTATTGGGCTATATTATTTAATTAGTCTTGGGTTAATTTGTTTGAGCCTTTACTAAATACGTTGGGCCACTCTAATTAGGGTTGTAGTATTTGTATCTAATAAAACTTGGGCCGACTATGTTGATATTCCCTCTAGCCCAATGAAGCCCAAGACCTTTAAACCTCTTTTGGTCCCAACCAATTAGCCCAACTCGTATTTGGTTCCGGTCCAGCCCAATATCCAACCCAATTAGTTCTCTTGACCCGATCCAAATCCTAAAACCCTACCCGGTTTCCTTGGATCCGACTCGGTTCTTGACCCGAATTGCAAAACGGGTCATTTTCTTCCTCCTTCCAATTTTTCCAAATTTTTTTTAAAATAAAAAAACCCTAATTTCCATCACCACAATTACCACCCATCATCCCTCTTTCTCCTTCGCCGTCATCATCATCATCTTCATTTCCGGCAGTAAGACTGCCGGCAGCAACCACACAGCAGCGGCAGTAGCCGTAGTGGTGGCCACGGTTCAGGTTTGGACCGGAACCGGAACCCTAATTGTGACTAAAGGTTTAGGTTCAGATTCACAAAAAATTTGAACCGAAACTGGAACTAGCGGTTCAAAACCCGTTCAAACCGTTTAAAATATATTTATATCCTTAGTTGTTGGGCTTTTTTGACTCAATTTAGAATTCAATTTCAATAACCAGCACCCAATATATATAAAAAAGTCTCAGTTTTAGTCCAACAGTCTATTATCCAAATTCATTAATAAATCCAGATATAATAAATAATTTAGGTCTAAATCCAATTTAATCATAGTGTTAAAGTCAAATTAATCAAAGTATTAAACTAGCATTTGATGACACTTTGAGTTTGACTAGTCACTATGACAAATTCTCAATATAAGTTGAGGTATTTTTTCATGAAATTTGTATTCTTTGTTTTTCCTTGTCACATGATAGTACAATAAAATTCATAATTTTTTCAACATTAGTTGTTATATTTACTTAAAATTAATTTTATAATGCAACTATTTATACATAACTAAAAGAACCGAAATTGAAATCGGAAGAACTTGAAACCGTAATTGAACCGGAACTAGAGGTTCAAGAACCGTAACCGTAACCGTCCTTGTAAGGTCCGGTTCAGCTTCCACCTTTTAGTGGAACCGGAATCGTTGGTTTTTAAACTGGAACCAACGGTTTTGGAACCGTGGCCATCCCTAAGTAGCTGCTGCTTCTTCCTTCTTTTTTTTTTTCCTAGTGGCAGCGGCTGTTCAGCCGGTGCCTTCCCTTAGCCAGCCTTTGGTTGGCATTCAACTGCATTGTCGGCAAGTGCCGGCAACAGAAGTTGTGGGGAGGGTTCGATGACCCTCCCTTGTTACTTTCCCATGGCTGAAGCTTTCAAGCTTCAGCATTGGGAGTCTTTATTTATTTATTTATTTTTAAACAGCCCCTAATCTTCCTTATCATCCATCAATCTCACCCATAAATTCATCTATTAAATTAGGGAAATTCCTATCTAATCTTCAAAGAAATCTTGAATGAACAATATTGCAATAATCATGGCATAATTCCTTTAAATAATAATATGAAAACATGCTAAATATGGTAGTGAATTATGCAGCATAAATAAAGAAAGTAATTGTTAATTGTAAACTTATTTGATTAAATCACGATGCAAAAGGTCCTCTGGTGAGTTGCCTTTGTATCTTTAGTTTGGTAAGAAGGTTTCTGAAGGTTTTTTTGTTTGTCAGATGAAGAGGAAAGGAAGACTTTGTTTGTCAGATGAAGAGGAGAGGAAGACACTACGTTGTTTAGAATTGGGAATATAGCATTATCTAGTTTTTAGAAATAGGTATAACCACCCACTACTTGTTAGTGGTTTAGTAGGGGTAAGTTATTAGATTAACTTATCCAATAGATAACTAGTTCTTTACCCTTCTTGTTGAAATACGTTAGTTTTATTCCTTAAGAAAATCTGAGAAAAAATCCGAGGTTTCATATATTCCCTTCCTGCCATGCGTGTTGCAGTCTTCATTTCCTATCCCTGCATGCGAAGCTTCATAATTCCCTAACCCCTCGTTTGGTACGATAGAAAGGTCTAGAATGGAAAAGTCTTTTCACTCAGAATTCTTTTCCTGCCAGAATGGTGAGGAAAAAATTTATCATTCCAGTGTTTGGTAACCAAATCAGAATGGAATGTTAATTTCTTTTCCTATGTCTGGTATAATCATATTGAGAAGTCAGAATGGAATAGTAAAAACTACTATATTGACTTAATTGCCCTTACATATAACATTCTATACACATCTTGATTTAGAGACAAATGAATTATTAATTAATAAATAACTTTTTAATAGCATAAAATCACAATAACTTATTAAGTGAAAACATAACTTTTTTATAGCACACAATTACAATAGGTGAATACTAACTGTAATACAATTGCAATAGGTGAACACCAGTTGTAACTAAATTAAAATTTTAAATTACATGTATGTTGAATCCAGTGTATTTTTCATGCATGTTAAATTCTTTACCCTTGATTTTCTTTTGGATGGTTTTAAGAACTATTTGTAAATAGAAAAATGTAATTGTGCCTTAACAGATAGTCTAGTGGGTTTACTCTTTTTTAAAATTTTTTAATTTCATATGAATGGCATGTTGTTGTTTGTTTAAATTAACAAATGTTATCATATAATCCAATATTGTAAATAAAAATATATTAAAAATGTCAACTGAATATTTTATTTCAAAGTAAAAAGAAAGAAAAGTCATTAAATAGAATTAAAATTATTCCTAAGTAAAAAAGTAGTAGACTTATTAACTAAACTCATAAAATAGACATAATATTTGACAAAGTAAATGACAAATTAATATATATATATATATATATATATATATATAGGTACACAGGAACTAGAGATATAGAATATAGAAGGATAATTTTGACTCCTATAATTTAGGTATTTATTGGATAGAGTTGGAATGACCTTTCTCTAGATTTTTGTGAGGAATGGGTTTCCAGGAAAAAGTTGAAAAGGGCTTTCTAGGGGGAAAGGGTTTTCTAGGGGGAAAGTGTCATACCAAACACTAGAATGGAATAGAGAAGTTGGAAAGATCTTTCCATTCTAGGCCTTTCCAGCGTACCAAACGAGGGGGAAGTTCTCTATGAGGTTCTGCAATAATCTGCATTCCAGGTTCTTCGTTGATGCTGCTCTTAGCCAACCAATTTGCACACTTGTTCCCTTCCCGCCATGCGTGCTGTAGTCTACATTCCCAATCCCTACATTCAAAGCTTTTGATTTTGCGTATCAAATTGTCGAAAGGTGATTTCCACTCTTGCCCCCAAACAAGCTCTAGTGTTGCTTTGAATCACTCTCTGCTAGGAAATTGGCTTAATTCGTAATAGCCAAGGAATTTCCTATGAGTTTAGGAATTAGAAGTTATTCCCAATTCTATATAGAATTAGAAACTAACAGTTATTTCCTATTATTACTTGGGTATTGGCCAAATAATGCGGTCTATAAATAGGTGGGATTTGGCATACTACAAAGGGACACACATAAATACACAAGGGGCAACATGTAGCCTTATATATGCGGTGAGAGAGGGTTCTTGGGAGATGAGAAAAATTGTACGAGAGATTGGGTTTGGACTCAAATTGTATTCTTGTATGGGGTTTTTCTCTCATAATAAAGAACATATTTTCTCTCCTTGGATTTAGACTCAATGGTAGTCGAACCACGTTAAATCTTGTGTGTCGCTTGTATTTCATGCTTGTAACTTATTTATCATTAAATTGTTGTGTTCTTGATATCTCAATTGTCGTGCATTCCGCGTCCGGATCCCAACACTCTCCAATATCACCTTCTTTAATACTAGGTTCCAAGCCATTTCCAACCCTTTCAGTACTATCGCGCCCCGTTTTTTGTGAAAAGGGAAAATTGATTTTTTGAAAAAGAAAGGGGTCATGGGACTACAAAAATGCGACGATTTGGACCCAAAACCAAAAGTCTAGAAAAGGGTTTTAGAAAAGTTTGGAGTCAGCCACTTGGTATGGAGTTTAGGTGTACAAGTCACCCAAAATTTTAATTAATGGAAATAAACTAAGAAAACCCTTTTTTAGGCGACTCGGTCTTTGAAAACTAGAGAAAAGGTTCGAGGTTGAAAGAAGGAAGGCAAAGATTTGATGTTACTCGTCTCAAGGCACCCTTCTAACCTAGCAAAGCTAGTTGCATGATTTAGTTAAAAATTTCCTAATTCTAACTTTAAAATTTATCACATTTGGATGTTATCTATATGGATGCAAAACCTAAATCTAATGTTGGATCGAGAGGGGCAAAATATCTCCTTGAGGTTTGATTGGAATTGATCACATTAGTTGTGTCATCCAACTTTGATCCCTCGAGGAGGTTACAAAAATGCAAATGATGAAACTTCGAAAAGGCGGAGAACTAGGGTTTTCAAAAGAGTGCAATTTTTATAAAATCTCAAGGGAAAAGAAATTGGATTTTTGAAAAGATCACTTTTAAGTGCAAAGAGGAACTTGAATTTTCAAAAGATGCAATTTTAAGGAAAACGGATTTTGACTTTGAATTGCTAAAACATGAAGAAGAAACTTGACTTTTAAAGAATGATTTTGATAGCATTTAAATAATGCACATGTATGTCCTAAAGAGGGATAATGCAACATAACGAGTGCGGGGAACTAAGTTCGTGACTTTAAATCTTCCTTTTCATAGAAGGAAATAAAAGCGTGCTAAGGCTAAGAAGCCATACTCGCTCTTTTCCCTAATTCAAAAGGTAATGCCTTAAATGCACTAATCTAAAAAAAGAAAACTAAATGAGATGTTTCGCATACGGGATGGGAGAATAGTAACATGCAAAAATGGAAAAGAAATTCTAAAAGTGAAGAGTGTGTGAAATTTGTATCTAATGCATGAACGGCATTTAAGGGTCTAGCATTGGACTAGCCCTTGTCTAAAAGTTCTCACTAACATTGGATTAGTGAGAAATCGAAAGGAAAGACCACAACTAGCGTTGGACTAGTGTGGTGGCGTCGATACATTTACACAATAAACATGTAGACATGATAATAAAGCAAGTAAACACATAGAAGACATAAACACATAACACATAGGCATAATATCTAGATGCAAGACCCTAGGAAAGCAAGTAAACACATAATCATGTAAGCATGCAAAATAAGCATATAAAACCTAATTATTACATTGGGGGAACCTAAATACATTCTAAAGGGAAAAAATTTGAAATAATAATCTAACTATTACATTTTCTAGAATAAATACACTTTTTGCAAAATTAAACCTATCTATTACAACTTGGCATCCAAGGCCTCCAAATGATTTACCCAAAAATTAAATGACATAAATAAAGACTAGACATGAATAAGAGCAAAGGAAAAACTTAATTTAAAACATGCAAGATCATGCAAAAACACATAAGAGCACATAATAGGAGAAAGAAGTTACCATCCCTTGATGTGATGCCTTAACTGAATCCTTAAATGAGGGGAATGGTTATCTAAGACTCAATATCAACAAAGGGATCAAGGTACCAATTTAAAGGAAAAATCAATCAAAAATTCAAAGAAAGGGTATCTAAGCAGTTACGCAAGCAACATAGACAAGACTAGGAAATAGAGTAAGATTACGGAACAAAGAGGAAATATCAGCAGAATACTGAAATAGAGGTTAGCGGGTAGAAGCAGGCGAGCAGCATAACTAGGTCAGCGTTACAAGCAAAATCAAAGTCAGGAGGAAAGCGGACTCGGCGTAACCGTCGCGTCTCTTCCATCTTCAAAATATCGGAAGATTGCTTCCAGTTTTTCAGACAATAACACAAAACAAAATCTTCAGAGGTAAGGGGATCTATTTAAAACATTAAACATCATCATTCAGATCATCAAAACAAGCTAAAACAGAAAAAAGTCAAATCTTAAGCATCGACATCATCAAATAGACAAAAAAAGGGGAAGGGAAGAACTGTCAGGCTAGAAGCGCGGGTAGTTACGTGGACTATCCTGCGTAACAACCCCGCGTTTCTTCACATCTTCAAATATTCAAGCAGAAACGAGGAACGTTACGCGAACCAAGTCGCGCAAGAGATCCGCGTTTCTTTATATCTTCAAACATTCAAGAGGAAACGCGGAGTAATCCACGCAAGTGGCCCGCGTTTCTTCACATCTTTAAAACGTGAAGAACATTTTTCCAGAAATTTTTGAGAAAACCATGAGAATCATCACGAAGCATCAAGCGTCTGATTTTAAGCGTAAAAACAAATCTATTAGCCTTACCAAGGCTATCTAAACGTAACATACTCATAAAATAACAAATAAACATCATCAACTATTATAAAACATCAAAAAAACATAGTCAAGACCTTGGTTCCACCAAAAGGTCACATTTTCAGCAAGATTTACGTTCAAAAAAATAGGGATGAGAAAGAGAATCACCTGAGCCTCTTGATCTCAAAACAAAGGGAAAGTTCGGTTTGAAGATGGTTTCCTTCTCTTCCCAAAGCAAAACCCTAGAATCCTTTTCTTTCTTTTCTTTTCTCCTCTTTTCCTCTCATTTTTCTGTCTTTTCTTTTCTCTCTCAGCCTCCCTCTTCTCTCTTTCTCTCTCAGCTTTCATGCCTCTTTTTTTTTTTTTTTAGAAAACCCTCTCATAAGCTATTTATAGCCACAAAACCTATCATGAAGGGTTTGGATAGTTTGGGGTTTTCTTGGGTTAATCTTGATCATTGGATGGTGTGTTAGGGATTAAGGGTGAGTTAGGGATTAACTAAATAGGTTTCTTGATGCTCAAGTCGTAGAAAATACAGCTGGAAATGAGGAGAAAAATGACTGGAAAAACGCGCGCGTATTATTTTTTCGCTTCTGATCAAGTTACACGGACTAATCTGCGTAACTAGTCCGCGTTTTTGACTTTTCTTCTTTTTTTTTTTTAAGAAAAACCTACAAAGATAAGAAATAAGTGTTAGAATATTCAAAAATAAATAACTAAACATTAATAGATAAAAACATAAGAAAACAAATGAAATAGTCAAAATTTGGTGTCTACAAGTACTCCCCAAAACTCTGTTGCCATGTTGTCTGCTAGCCCAATGTTTATGGTAAAACTGGATTGCCATCTTCTCCAAGTGTTTCTAAGAATTCCTTCTACTCCTGCCCTTCCAGAGGCATTACTAGCAGTTCCATCAACATTTATCTTGTACCAGGTCTTTGGTGGCCTTTCCCACTTGATATACTTCTTTTTCTTTGTTATAGCCTCCTCTCCTTTCACCAGCGAGCATGCTCCACTTACATCTTAATGACCTCTGGTTTCATCTTCACTTTGCTTTCATCTTTGTAACACAGAACAGGTTTCTTTTCTGATAGTCTGTGATGGCCTCAAAATTCAGTATTATTTTTTTTAAAAATGTATAATATTATTTATATTGTGTTTATTTATTGAAAAATGAGTGAATATGTGTTTAAAGAGAATATTTTCCAATTTAGAGAATTTTAAATGAATTATTTGCCGGTGTGTGGTTTTGACCGAATTAAGTGCTTAATTTTCTACCGGAACGTGATTAGTGACTTTAAGTTGAAATTAAGCATAAGTAGTGATATTTTGGAAATATTAATAAGTTTGGACGGTGTTGGAATGGGTAGAACAGTGTAAGTTAGACTGCCCAGTGACATAAAGTGCCAAAAAACACTTTTCCTTAAAACATGGAAAGTGCACTTTTTTTAAGCTTTGACTTCTTACAACCTTAAGCTTCATTTTCAGCCACTCTTCAAACCCAAAATAGGGGAGAAAACCGTGAGCTGAGAGAGAAAGAGAGGAATTTCTTCTTCATCTTCTTCATCCACCATTTCCTAGAGCTTGAAGGTTCCATTGAAGCCATTTTTCCCTGTGTCTTTTCCCACTTCTTGGCTGCTATGTGAGGGTGAAGAGAGAGAAAAAAGGAGAAAAGTTTGGAGATTTCTTCTTCATCTTTAATTTCTTGAAGTTTGAAGACTTCATTGAAGGTTAGACACTTGTTTCTTCTTCCTCCTTGGCTGCACGTGGGTGAGGGTGAGAGAGGCTGGACAGGAGAAAGAGAAAGAAAGTGAGGGAAAGCTTGGGGTGAGTTGTCTTGTTCTTGTTTTAAGCTAGTTGTAGGAGAATCATCGTCAAAGCAAGAGAATCTCGAGCTAAGGTTGAAGCTTTCGGAGTTGCTAAGCTTGGGAGTACCATCCTTGAGAAGATCTCCTAGGTCTTGGTTGATCTTGTCGGATCTAATGGGATCTGAAGGTATAAGATTCGAATCTTGTGAATCTAACTTTATTAGTGCTAAATAAGGTAGATCCATGGTTTATTTTGTTAGAAATGTTTATATCTGAAATGATGGAGTTGGGCTCTTGAAATCCCAACCTAGGTAGCGGTCTTGAGGTGGCCTCTAGGTAGCAGAACTTGAGGAACGATTGGGACTTGTATGATATTTGTGAAATTTATCATGATATGGTTAGAAAGTAGGGCTTTGTTGTTGGAAATGGTGATAGAAAAATGTATGAGATGGCCAAACCCATGCTTGGTAACTTTTATGTTTGACTTCGAGACTTTGTGGTTATCTGTGATGAATTTCTGATTAAGAAAATATATGTTATGTTCATTTATGAGTGTATGAGTTTAAAAGATGAAAAGTGATTTTGAGGTGATAAACCTCACCTAAGTGTTTTATTAAAAAAAATGTGAAAATAGTGTTTGGTGAGTACATCGGTGACATGTCATATTTGAAATGATATAAAGATCTTCAAAAGATTTATTGAAACGTGTATCATGTAAAATGAATGTTTTTCCTTGAGGGATTTTGGGAAAAATATTGATTGGAAACTATGAAGTAAAATGTTTTAGTTAATAAGTGAAGGAATGAATCTCAACTACTATTTTTGAAATTGTTTTAGGGATTGTGCAAGGAACTGAATTCGATCCTTATGTGGAAGCTGAACCCTACTATTTCGGTGAGTTTCCATACTTGTTATGTGATTATGTGAAAATGATTGCAACTATGTTTAGTGAAGTGATTTTGAAGTGAAGCATAGTTTTCAAACCCTCGGATGGGGTAGTGAGTTTCAGTGTATGTAAAGTGTTTATGTGAAAATGATTCGAATTGTGTTGGTCAAGTGATTTGACGTGAATTTGGATTTTCAAATTGTTAAGTAGGGTAGTGTGTACTTCATCGCACTTACCTTTATTTGAAATAAAAGTATTGTGAAAGTGTTTGGCAGTGTCCTAGATGTGTGAGAGTTCTAACTCTCTTTTAAATGAAAATCTTGCCATGATCTGTAAATAAATGATTTTGTTGAAATGATTTGCTAGTGTTTACAAAGAAATGATTTACCACTATTTCCAAGTAAAATGCTTTTACCAGTGAAATAACTTATGAAGGATCTGTCAGTGTTTCGACTCCCTTTTAAAGGAATGATTTATTGAAGTGATTAACTATTATTTCCGAGTGAAATGCTCTATAAGTGAAATAGTGAATGAAGAGTTTGTGACGTCGTTGGGCGAAGTCCCTCGACTAGTTTCAATGAACTAATGTGACGTCGATGGGCGAATTCCCTCGACTAGTTTCAATGAAATGATGTGATGTCGTAGGGTGAATTCCCTCGACTAGTTTCAGTGAATTATTGTGACGTTGTTGGGTGAAGTCCCTCGACTAGTTTGAGTGAAAGATTGTGATGTCGTTGGGCGAAATCCCTCGACTAGTCTACTTCGTTGGGCGAAGTCCCTCGAGTAGTTTTAGAGAAGTATTGTGACGTCGTTGGGCAAAGTTCCTCTACTAGTATGTGACGTCGTTGGGCGAAATCCCTCGACTAGTTTCAATGAAATAAAGTGACGTTGTAGGGCGAGTACCCTCGACTAGTTTGTGATGTCTTGGGCGAAGTCCCTCGACTAGTCTACTTCGTTGGGCAGTGTCACTCAAGTAGTTCATACGAGCAATATCCATTAAGTGTCTATTTACTTGATTTGAATTGTATACTGGAAGTATGACTTGAACTGTTTTACGTGAATTGTAAACCTTTTTGGAACTCACTGGGCTTTTTAGCTCACTCTTTCCAAATTGTTTTCTTTAACAGGGACCGAGAACTCAAGTGAAGGAGCCAACCTTTAGAGTTAGGGTTTGCTTTTGTATGGATGTGACAAATGTGGATTGTGATTTCGAGAGCTTTTGTATTATGAGAATTTGAACGTTTGATAAGTATTTTATGTAATTTGAAGATTGTAAGGATGGTGTAATGTGATTGTAAGTTATGGTTGAGTTTAGATTTGAGATTTGAATGTTAGTCTAATGTTTTAGCGATATTTATGTGAGTGAGTTCTGGCGAGAGCTAGGCAGGCGGTCCACGGATACCTTAGGGTACACCCTAAGGAGAAGTGGGGCTGTCACATAGTCCACGTGAGATAAACTATCTACAGGAAGATTAATTACCAATCTGCCTTACCTTCTTTTCCAATCCTTCTCTCCTTTAAATTCCAGTCCAGCCATTCTTGTAGCGGCTTCTCTTTGAAGTCTTCCCATCTGTTTGGTCTCACGAAGTGTTTCCATATATTCCTAATTCATTGCTATATTTTTTTCATGATGTGATGTGCACTCACATAATTTTGAAGTATTGATAAATTTCATTCGTGTACACTAAATTTATGAGATCAACTACTTCTGTAAGTTTTGATTAAAAAAACTACTTCTGTAAGTGTACACCACATCATGTAAGAAATGTAATAAGTAATAACCCTACTAATAGAACTTAGTGCTGACCGTACTTGTCTCGAATCCCTCTAAGAAGATGAGAGAATTTTTCAGGCGCAGTTAGACATGCAAGTTGCAACATTTTTTGGGGATAAATATATAATTGGACTCATATCTTGGTTGAATAGACTCTTAATCTACAATCGCACTACCCATCCCTCCTAGACCTGCTTGGGACTAGGGGTGAAAATCAATCGAACTACTTGACTCGAGTAATCGAGTAGCTCGATTTCGAGCTCGGTCAAAGTCGAGCTCGAGTTACTTGACAACAAAATCGAGTCGAGTTCGAGTCCGGAAATACACTACTTGAGTACTCGTCGAGCTACTTGGCTTGACGAAAATTAATAAAAATTAATATATTATATTTATTAATTTACCATTTTAGCCTTGTTAATTAAAATATTACCATGAATTTCGAGTTCTCGAGCTCGTCGAGCTCGAGCTTTGATTAATAATTCGATCTCGAGCTCGAGCTTGGCTTGATCGAGCTCGGCTCGATCGAGATCGAGTATCTCGATACTTGAGCTCGACTCGACTCGATTTCAGCCCTACTTGGGACACTCAAACGGATTTAACAATGGACATTATGGGCTTTTTCTGAAAAATTAAGGCCGAACTAATTGTTGAGGATCGGCATTCACTTTCAGCCCGATTACTCTAACGAGGCAGCTACTGGAACTATTAAAACGGTTGGGTAGCCTCAAGCCTTGATTAATTGGGCTGATGGCCTTTACACTTCGGAAAAGATCTTAAATTATGCACCATTATGATACACTAGAATTATGAAGCATGGCAAAGTAGCACATAATTGTTGTAAAACTAATAATAATGTGGTGGTGGGGCGGTATTTATATAGTGGGCACTATACTAATAGAAAGTAAGAAAATTAGAGAACTCGAAGAAATAGAGAGTTAGAGAGAAAACTAAAGTTTATTCATTCAGAAATGAACTTCATATGAACTGTTTCTGAACTGTATCTATTCTATTACAGAGGGCCTCTATTTATAGGGGAATACAAAATAACTTACAGAGCAGCTTACAGTAGCTGCTTAATAGCAGCTTACAGTAGCTGCTGAATAGTAGCTTACAAAGCAGCTTACAGTAGTTGCTTAATAGCAGCTTACAGAGCTGCTTGATCTTATCTCGTAAGTCGTACTTCTCAAAAGTCGTGAATCTCAAAAGGCGAGATTACCTCGTAAGACATGAAGACTCCGTCCTTATTCAAGAGATAAGATAAAGTGATAGACATCCACATAAATAATTATTTCATAACAATAATGTCCATTGTTTTTTTTTTTTGGGTTTTTTTAGGTCTGAAAAGTCCATTGACTTTTTTTTTTTCGTTGGTTTGTTTTTCTTTTGGTTTTATCCCTCATTTGGTACGTAGAAAAGAGTTGGTAAGGAAATGCCTTTCCCACCTATCAATTCCATTCCAAAGTTTGGTATGGTTTATTATATGAGAAAGTCCTTTTTCCCTTAAAATACTCATTCCAACTATTTTTTGGAATCCTATTCCTTATAAAAATATAGGAAAAGATCTTTCTACCTTCATTCTAGAATGCCTAGATAATAGGATGTCAAATTTATCATTATAAATCTTTATACTACATCATGATATCTTAACTTATTTGTAAACTCAATTAATATTTGAATATAAGTTTTCATAATAATTAATTTTTATTTGTATTTGAAATAATCTTTTTCTTTTAAAATAGGAAAAAAATGTTTTAAGATATTTTACACTTTGACTTTCGAACAATTGTATAAGAATTTTTTGAATCTTATCAAAATCAAAAATAGATTAAAAATAAATTATAATTGTTTGACTTCATGTAATTTATATTTTATATTGTTAGTAAGTGAAAAATTTTAATTTAAAAAGCTATATATTGGACTTTGTCAAACATTACAATTGAAGAATTTTGATATCAATCTTCATTTATTTTTCAAGTAAAAATATCAAAATTTCACATAAATTGATAAATACTATCATAGAATAAATAAAAGAGTAATAAGACATATTTCATCTTATAAACTAATTTAGGGCAATTAAATCAAATTTTTATATAGTATATTCCATCCTGACATCTAAATGTTGATTATACCAAATATTGAAAATTGAGTAAACATTCCATTTTGACTTGTCTATCAAATCCTAGAATAATAAATTTTCTTCCCCCACCTATTTTGGATAGAAATGTATTTTGGGTGGAAAGTTCTTTTCATTTCGAGTATTCTCATGTACTAAACAAGGGATGAGAGTTTTTTAAGATCTCTCTATAAACTATGAGATTTTGCAAGTCCTTGTGTCGTAATATTAATTTATAATTGGAGCTTAAAATAATTGAATAATACACCCCAAAGTGATGACATACATAGATATTCAATGGAGTGCAGGTCATTTATCTAAATTTAGAGATTACGAGTATAATTCTTGTTATTTTTTCAAATATGTTAGGTTATTGTTGCATGTTTGATATATATTTTTTCTACTATTAGTGGCAGATCTTAATGAATAAAAGTTTATTTTTTATCAAAAGAGAAAGAAAATACTAACAGAGCAGCCGTAAATCTTCAACAACCACCTTGAACAAAGCAAAGAAGGTGAGTTGGCTGCAAAAGGTTTCAAAACTTTGGAATTTTTAACAGCCTCCTATGCCAAAGAGTCCCAAAAAGCATCATATTTTTCTCCAGCTTTTTGGGCACTCGATGAATTCTTTGTACTTCTTTATTGATATCCCTTGGGATCCGTATAGAAAGGGGAAATCAATTGCCCGGACTTTCTGTTACATCGAACGCAACAGGATCGATTATTTTTCAGAAGTAGTAAGTAACTTGGGGTTAGGTTGGTCACCAAAAAAAAAACTTGGGGTTAGGTTCCTGTCTGTTAATTGGAGAGGATTTTCTCTTCGTTGCACTTAAATAAATGCAATTACAATGTTATTTATAAAAATCAAAACTATTGATATTATATTTTTCCAGTTGTTTAAAAGTATATAAAAAATTGAAATTAAATTGGTTAAATTGTATCATTGAATTAAACTTTATAATTTTCAACATAATTTTGATCCATTTTGCACCGTCAAAATGTTTTGTGCACATTGAATGACAAAACATTTATAGATAAGTTTGAATTTTGAGCAAGTTGATCTATTTGTGAAAATAAATTTACTGACGCAAACAGATTATCGTGAAAAAATTTAGTTTTATAAATATAAAAAAAAGGTAGATAAATGGAGAGTGTTGTATTGGAGAGGATTTCATCCCGTGACTCGGATATGTTCTTTTACCTAAATGCTAAATTGCTAATAAAAATTTATGTCCGAGTAATCTATAATGTTTTTGTCAGGTAATTGACTCCAAAACTATAGTATGGTGTTGGTTTAATTGCTTTAATGTACTCAAACATGCCCTATTGTAGTACTTGGTAGAGCTGCTGATGGGATGGTGTGGAGGACGCTGTTAGGCAAAACTGTAACATACTTTCTGCTAATTAAAGTCCACAAGCATTAGCGAAATGATTATAGCCATCATAAACATGCAATCCAATATTGTCTTTTAGGAGACTAATTAAGGTTCAAGATTATAGATAGTTACAGCAACTACTTTCGTCAAACATATATACCAAAAAAAAAAAAAAAAGGAAGTAGAAGAAGAAGAGAGATCATAACCGTTGGCTATTAAAAACTATTATTAAGAGTCACCAGCGTTCACAATTTGAATAAATAAGATCTAGATGTTGCAAAGTCAATATATAAAGTACTTATATTAATCAACAATTTAAAAAATGCATGCATTGGATCAAATATTCACACTACAAGAAATTCATTCTTTTGATGACTTGTTAAATAGTTAAAAGTCACAAGACTTATTTCTTATGACATGAAATTGGTGACAGTCACAAAAAGTATGATTTCAAATCACAAATAATAGAAATAATATTCATTTACAAGTCACCATTGATTTTGTAACATGTAAATATGGATCACCATTTATATAGTCACAATTCATTTTTAAGTCACAAGATAAATTGTGATTATGTAAACGATGACTTTCATTTATAAGTTGCAAAATCAATTGTAACGAATAAATGAATGTCTCTATTATTTGTAACTTGAAAATCATACATTTTATGACTAGTACCAATTTCGTGTTATAAAAAATAAGCCTTTTGTCATTTGCAACTATTGGAAAGGTCATGAAAACCATAAATTTCTTGTAGTGTTAGATCGCAATGGAAAATGTAGTTCATTCCTAAAAAGTGGAATTTCCCTAAATGCATTGGTCTGCTTGGTTTCTCAAGTTCTGTTGAAGAGTTAATTCTTTAGAGCTTAGGGTTGCTGGCTAGAGCATCAATCGGGTAGTGTGATTAGCAAGTTTATACTTCTGCCCATGCACAATAATTGATAGTATTATGACCCCATGAAAAGTGCATTGAGGTTCTCCAAAATGGGTAGAGAAATTACAAAAAATAAAAAGAAACTTGTAAGAAATGAAATATGAATGTGTACGTGTACATATACATATACATATACATACACATACATACATACATACAGACATACATACTTATATATATACATGTATATATGTGTGTGTATAGATATATACACACACATACATACATATACATATACATGTATATGTGTGTGTGTAAATATATATATATATATAGACACACACACACACATACATACATATACATGTGTATATATTTATATATGCATATATATATGTACATATGTATATGTATATGTGTATGTATATGTGTGTCGTCATTTTTGCTGCCCGGAGAAAAGAAAAGACAGTAAAAAAGGGATTTCCAAAATTAACTATTAACATGCTGTAGTATCTGTTTTACATGCTTTGTTACATTTTTGGTGTTACACTCATTGTACATTGTGTGGTCTAGTGATATCTTTAAACTTTTACTGACTATTAATTAATGAATATTAAATGAGGGAACACATGTTATATTGATATATGAAGTCTAGGTCAAAGTCGTCGTGCTAAAGGAACCGTGGGCCAAATTCCTCTCTGTACTTTAGATCAAACGAAAACCAAGCTAGCTTCGCCGAACAGTTGTAATTCAGACTGTTGAAGGGAAGAGCAAGTTGGCGTGCAAGTTTCATATTTTGTATTTCAGATATATAGGCGCTTTAGGTAAAACCGAAATTCTTTGAACAGAAAAAACGATGTTAATTTGTATTGTACATGGCAAGAGCATAACCTGAATAATTTGAGATATGGCAAACTGCTCATGCAGAATACCTAATGTTCAAAAATGCTCTTCCAGAAAATATTGCTCCATGTTATGAATTTGATGAGAACAAAGCATGGACATAACATTAAACAACAAGAAAGACATGCTGAACAAATTAGCTAATCAACAAATGCTTAATCAGAATCAACCTGGCTACATCTATCTATCCCTGAACTTTCCATATTCAAGAGAATGACCTAAGTAGAGCCAAAAGCACGAAGTAAATTAAATTAGGCTTTATTGATTCATGAGGGTGATTTTATCTTTAAAGGCTTGTTTCAACTAAAATCAATTTGCGTTACAAAGAAATTTTTCTGCCTATAACTCTTTCTCAAACACTAAATGACTTAAACATATTTAATGTCCCTCCGTTCTGCAAATACTTGCTACTCAACCTGAATGAAATGATGCAGTAGAAGTCAGAAGTAGCATCAGATAGCATGATTTTTTTGGTTCACTTATCAAGTAGGGTTTTCTCAAATACTAGGAGAACTCTGTGCATTTGGGATAATATGTATCACTTTTCTTCATATTGAAAACACTTTACGGTCAAGTGTTAAAGAAAAGTCTACCCTGTGCATTATTTCCAAAGAGAAGTAAGTGTACATGTAAAATGGCACCTCAAACTATCTCTTGGGAACCTAAGGACTATGTTTTTTTAATGCCCCTTCTTCCTTCCCTCTTCTCTACAGTCATTTGATCAACCAAATTCACGTATCCCTGTTAGTTGTGCAACAACTTCCAGCATACAGCTTATGTTGTTGAAAATTAAGCATCATTATGATGCAGGGATGGATATTAGAAGATGCACTATTGAATCAACACCAACTAAGTAGGAGAAAAGAGTTCCATTGAATTCTATTGTAGGTTCATTCGACTATGTAGAAATGTCGTACCTAACAATATGTTCCTCCACATGCATTTCAATCTGTATATTGAAAAGAACCAATCAATTTTTATTATCTCCTGTCAGTTTTGCTTCACTGCGATTACAAAATTTTATACCTGAAATGTGTAATTCACATGAATTATTTGCCTTAATCTGTGAATGCTGAAAACTTTGTCACCTCCTGGTGAACTAATTTAATGAATTCAATCTCCGTTCCATATGTCAATATAACAAATTTCTTCTACTTCACATTAAGCTGAAACAATTTCTTTCTTCCGTATCTATCGAACTTTCTTCAGTGTAAATGCATGCATAAAGCTATTACATCAACTCACAGTATGGTCCATCATGAGAAGGGAAAGAATGGACAAATTTATCATCTCATCTTGCATATCAAAACATACCAGATTTAGAACACTAAAATATGCCAATGCTAGAAGAGGATACATCTGTGCAGAAGAGATTTTCTGGGCAACAAAAAGCGTGGAAGATAATCATGGACAAGAAGTGGTGTTAAATTTCAATTAGAAAAGGATCTGGATTTCACATTAGCAATTTCGTGACTCGCCTAATCATGTTTTTTCATTTTACTAACCGAGAAACAAATAAAAACAAGCAGGACACTGAAAATCTTCAGAAACCTAAATCTCTTGAAAGTTAAAACCTTTTGAAGTTATGGTGCTCATACTAAATGAGCCCAATTCTTGTATTGCTCTAGGACTCGAACTTTTTCCAAGTCATGACCTTTTCAGTCAGCTTTTCTTGCAGAGAAAATAGATCAACATCTCTCGTATGGCAGGCCTGGAAATGATGTATTCAAACCATGTAAGTAACAAGTGGGCAAAATAGTTATTATTGTGAAAGTCATTCTACTCATTCTTCACATCTGTACATCATAATTGTACCTCAGTTTGGATTGTGCAAATAAATTCTTCATTGACTCTGGTGCAGACACAGCTAACGACAGTAAGGCTCTCATCAAGCAGCACATGCAATATCCTTGAAAGAGGAAACAAATTGGTATCGGCCAAGTGTTTCTTCATCAGAATCTCAATTCCTCCAGCCGAGCATGGCCTGACAGACAACTTAATAGAAAAAGAGCTTTTTTCCTCGACATTTTGAAGGTGCACATCGCTAGAGCTGGCTGTTAAGTTTCTCAGCTTATCCCTCTTTACTTCCAATTCCCTAATATTCTTCTCGATCTGTTTTATATAGTTCTCTGCCTCATGAACATGATCAGTTATTGAACGCTTCCCCTGGAAAAAGAAGAAATTTATCAATAAATCTTGCATTCTTATAGTGGTACTAAACTACCAAGAAATCCTAAATGACTCAGCATCGTACTTTTTTTTACTGTAAGAAAGGAGTATAGGTATAAGGGTCGTAAAAGATACTAAAAGAGCCAAGTATTTTTAACAAAATCCAAATTTCTAGATGCCAATGATCTATACTTGTGATTATGCATAAAAACAGAGAATTCTCCAATAAAATTAACTTGTCAGTACAGCTTCGTCACCTTTATGTATTCAAGAGGCAGTAAATTTCTGAGAGAAGCATAAAGATTAGCCATTTCTTGCCTCCTTTGACGCTCAATATCTCTATGAAAGGCTCTTTTCTGCTTCCTGTCATCAGGGTTCTTCCCACAATCATGACTATCAACTTGAACACCTGATGATGGCTTTCGATGCCTTTTCCTGGCCGTGCTGGTCATGTTCTCCTCAGTACTCAGTTGAAGTGAAGCAAGTGAAGCTGCACCCTGATTTACCAGATCTTGACGATGGATTGTGGGGTCTTCAAGGTAGGAAGAAATGGATGGGATTGGAGAATACTGAAAAAGCAGCTGATCATCTTGCTGTAAAGGAAACAAATAATTAGTAAAGTCTTCCATGATCGGACAACTGCCTTGTTAGGTTGATATTCTGTGATATGATGGAGTTGCCAAACTAGGGATCTGGTTGTTAGGGTGATTTGATACAATGATATCTCCTTAATGGGCTGAGGATTGCCAGATTCCTGCAATATCTTCATAAACAAATGGAAGAAAATCGGATTGAGGTGTGCCCTCTTCTCTCACCTGCAATATTTTAATGCTTTGCTTGTTTCTTGTACTGTTATACATGTGCACAACAAATTCCTACAGCTAATTAAGTTCGCAAACCTACAATATTATAAAACGAAATGCAGCATTAAACTATTAATATTTGCTGTTTTGATTGATTGAGAAGTAAATTTGACCTAATAAGGGAAGAAGCAAGCATGATGCTTTTGAGTTTCTGTTTTGGTAAACTAACCAAAGCTTTTTAGTTTTTCTTTTGCGAAACTTATTAAAGTGTTCTTCTTGAGAAGTTGGGGACTTTTTTCAGGATGTTTTGAGACATGGACTTTTCTGAGTGCCTTGGGTGGGGAACCTGTCAAGATATTTCAACTATACCTACCATGTTAATATTCACTTATTGACATTTATTTCCGCATTTAGATACTTTTCCCAGTTCGTTTCACTTATAAATAAAAAATTAACATTTGAAACTATCTTAATGAGTGATTGGAGCCCACGTTAAATAAGCCCTCGAAATATTTGATAACAATGATGTATGGATGTTTGGTTTTTTATTTATTTATTTTTTGGGGGTTTGTTATATTGGGTGTGTGGACTCTCTGATAATGCGGCAATGGGAAAACTTAAGATGCCGCAAACGATTAGGAAGCAATTATTACTCGTGCTTCTTTTTTTCAGTCAACAGGTAATTGTGTAGACTTAAGCATAATCCACAGAATATACCAAAAGGTATTACTCGTGCTTCTTGGTCGACCTAAAATTGATGTCACCTCGTAAAAATATTTCAAGACCCATTTTTTCTTTTATCATGAATTTAAATTTTTGAAACGTTTTTTGAAGCTCACTTCCTACTTGTGATCTGTTAACAAAACTTAAATTAAAAGAAAGTTCAAACATATTTCAAAGCGTGTGTTCAATGTATTTAAGTTGCTCTTATTCTCTCTTTTTTTCTAACGATGCTCTTAGTCCCTTCTTACTAAAAGAAAATTTTTTGGAGCATCCTAAAAGAAAATTTACAAATAAAGTACTATTAAGTCATAAGAAAAACTCAAATCTGGCTTATGACAGTTCGAAAGAAGATTTATATCTACAGATAAGAAGAAGTCTGACACATAAAGATATCCAATTGTAAAAGCGACAGTTTTTCTTTTTAAATTGTTTTTTCTAATAAGATAGGAATGGGATTTAAAATGTAGAAAGAAGGAATGGGATTTCAACTTAGAACATCTAAGTTCTGGAGTTTCAAATTTAGTCAATAGACCATATGCTTTCTTGATAAAATTGCAGCACCTAATAGTTAAGGAGATATTCGATGATTTGATCTAAGCAGACATGCCTCTTTAAATTACTAGACAAATTTAATTTTGAAATTAAAGACAAGAAATTTGTTGTAAAATTAATTGGCCAGCCTCTCGATCTTAAAGCCCAAATTGGTCCTGCCACAAAATATAATTTCAAAATAAACAAATTAATTCTAAAATTAACTAGTCAACCTCTCTCGATTAGCAATTCTAAGTAGTCCAACTGCCGTAGAGTGCCCAAAAAGCCCTCTCTACATGACAAGATACTAACTATCTTTCATACAAATAAACCGAATATAAACTGCAAATATTTTTTCTGACAAACGTTTTCCTCCTAACTAACTCCAAATCAAATTTACTAAGGTAAGAATCTTTCCAATGTGGGATAATAAAGTACAAACTAATGCCATGGTGAATGTCCTCATAATGGAATATCTTGACCTACAAATTTCATAAATACATTCTGCTATTAAAGTCCTTCCTTTGTTTTCTGAAAAAGATGATGGATGTTTTTCATGTGCATAACATCTGATTTTTATTTTTTTCAAAAACTGATGCCTTAGAAAACACATTCTAGACTCCAATCCTCATAGTCAACATAGACACACAATACTAAACAAAGAAAACACAAAATAAGAAAGAACTTAATAAAAATACAAACCACGCATCGCGCAGTGAAAACGCTGGTTTGTGAAGGGTCCACGAGCCCACGAGGACGGCAGGGGACCGTGTGTGTGCAATATTCTTAATTTACTAGCTCACTCAGTCCTAAACCAGCTTAAACAATGGGATTCCAGATTTTGCTTTCCAGGCAGAAAATATGGAGCTGCCTAATACCCTCATAATTGATGTATTATGCTATTGCACAAAATCAATGCCACTGCAAATTGCAATTCCAACTTCCCCGCTGTTCATTTAGAAATGATTACGATTATTCTCTGCTACTTTTATCTTTTCTTTAAAGTTGCTCATGAATTGACTTTTTATGCCAAATCATCTGATCATATTGAATACCTTTGAAATTCTCCCCCAACTTTTGTCAGTTGTTGTTTGATGATTTCCAATGATCTTAGTAATAAAATCTCTTTTTTTATTAATAAAAAAAGGTGCTGGAGTATTTAAACATTTATGGAAGATGCAACTAAATCCGGATGGTTGTTGCTTTGTTGCTTCTTGGCTCCTTTCCATTTTTAATCCCACAAAATCGCTTTCATGGTTTAATAACTGAAAGCTTGAATGTATTAGAGATGTCTTCTTTTTTCTTGTCAATCATGATTCCTGAATCAATTGTACATTTAAATACTTCCATTTTTAAATTCAGGATGTAAACCTCAACTTTTAGAAAAGTATTGCAATTTCTTTTGTCGATGTTATGCACTAATTATAATTCTGTTTATATTTGGTTCACATTTTTGGAACTATCAGCGTAAGTCGTCATGATCTAATTCCACTCTATATAATAAAATGTGCTTCTATTTTTAACCATGCTACTGTGACTGCATTCCAATTCGACCAAATATAAGGGTGCATTTGACAAAACTGAAGTCTGAAAATTGAAAATTGAAATCTAAATCTATTAAGTGATTTGAGCATTTGATAAAACTGAAATCTGAAAATTGAAATCTGAATCTATTAAGTGATTTGATTTTTAAGTACTAAGGTCTCGTTTGATAACCTAATTCAGCACTTCAACTTAATGGATTCAGATCTTAACACATTCACATGCGTTTGATAATCAAAAATAAAATGTTTGAATTAATTAAGTGGTACTGAATCTTTTAGGCAAAACTTGCTCCAAAAAATAAGTGATAAGCTATTCACTTATCATTAAATGTGATATACACTCAAATGTATTAGTTTTAATACATAACAATTCAATCATTTAATGAATTCATATTTCATATTTCAGATTTCAAACTTCATTTTAGACTTCAGTTTTATCAAATGTATTCTAAGCGTAATTCATTTGCATATATCTCACATTAAGTGATAAGTGAATAGCTTATCACATATTTTTAGAAACAAGTTTTGCCTTGAAAATTCAATACCATTTAATTAATTTAGATGGTCTATTTTTTGTTATCAAACGCTTCTGAATAGGTTAAGATCTGAATCCATTAAATTTAAATGCTGAATTGAGTTATCAAAATGGGGCCTAAGACCCCGTTTGATAATCCAATTCAATATTTAAATTTAATGGATTTGGATTTTAATACATTCAGATGCATTTGATAAAAAATAGGACATTTGAATTAATCAAATGGCACTAAATTTCTTATAGAAATCTTATTCCAAAAAATGAGTAATAAGCCATTTACTGATCATTTAATATGATATATATTCAAATGTATCAAATTAAGTGCTTAATAATTTATTTAGTTTTCAAATTTTAGTTTTATCAAACGTGCCCTAAATATGTTAAACTGAAGCTGAAGATGACTGGATCATTACTCGAAAATTTAAGGACGAAAAATGAGTTAGAAGTAGGATATCCACCATATACCAAGTTTAAACTAGTAAAAAGACATGCTTTTCGTTATGATTTTATTATAATATGGCCCTTGTCACTGTTTGCCCTAAAGGGTCATAATAAGCACACTAAAAAGAGGGATGGATCTACTACGAAATTTAAACTTTTGAAAACAAGAGAAGACGAATTCCACCTCTTATTGTGTGTCTTGACTCTTGACTCTTGAGGCACATATTATATAAAAGCCTCTTAGAACATTACCCAGTAATAAGTCGATGAGAATTAAATTTAGGGATAATTTTAGAAACCTCCCCAGAGTTTTCTAACAGTTTCACCTGACGCTCTCAAACTTTTAAAAATCTCACTTGCCTCCCTTATTTGAAATTTTTTATACCATTTCAAACCCATTTCAAAATATAATGTTAAAAAACTTATTTTGGGTGAGAGACTATAATTTCATTTCCAAGTTTACCCTTTTCTTATGATTTCTCAATTACTATAATACATCAAATTTATCCGTTAATTTTTATAAATAGATGGATGGAGTTTCTTAATAAATATTTAGAAGCTGATAATAATATTAAAAACTTTTTGGTAGTTTTTATGTCATTAGTTTGCACAAGAAACGTTAAATTACTCAAAATTATGCATAATTTATAATACTCTTGGACATAATTCACAATAATTTATAACCATGAATATACCTTTTGTCTGATTTAAAACAATACAAAAAAATTTATATATAATTTTTAGCATATTATATCTTTTTAGTTTTCAAGCCATCAATTTGGACAAAAAGTAGAAAATTCAAAAATATGTAAATAATTTGTAAAACTTCTTAAATTAACTCAAAACACTTTGGAATAAAGAAAATATTATCTTTATAACTTGTAGAATTCAAATATTAATGCTTGCTATATTAAAATAAACTATATTTTTTTAATCAAAATAAAATTTCATTTATTTTGTTATGAATATACTTACGCAATAAAAAGTAAGACAATAAAGGGTAATTTTGGAATGAGATTACATTTACTTTCCCAAAATAAATTTTTTAATATTTTATTTTAAATTGGGTTATAAATGATTGATAGGGATTTTTCTTTACTCCACAAATTTTAAAAAACCTTTATAACCCTATATCACCGCAAGTATACGGATCATTTATTGAGTATAGGGAAATATAGGTGTCGATCCCACGAGGAACTATGGTTTTGCAAACACTAAAATTTAATCACTTGCTTCATTATCTAGATAGACAATTATATGAAGGCGAATAAAGTAAAGAAAGCTAGATAAAAGGGAGAAGGCGGTAAACCGACCTAAGGAAGAGGGATAAATCAATTAAAACCAACCGTTAGGTGTCAAAGACATCAATTGGTGGTAGACAAGAAATAAGAAAGCAAAAAGAAATTAGAGAATTAGGTTAGAGAGTTTTTAAGATCAAGTTGGAGGAATCCTAGAGCTTTGGAATCCCTTGTTATGTTTAGATTAGAAGTTAGTCAAGTTTATTATGTCCTTTCTCCAATGATTTGCTAAGGTATAACTTCCTTTTGTATGCCACCACTTTCGTTAACGGTCATGTGTAGTGCAAGTTCTCGTTTAAGATGAACTAGTCACTCGGAATCGCTTTCGCCAATTCCTTAACTCCTTGGAATCTTCCTTGACCTATTTTCATAGAGAAAAGAGAGAAACAAGTTAAATAAGCTCAATGAAGTTATAGTATAAAACCAAAACCAACCAACTATATTCACTACTTTCGTAAGAACATAAGTTAGTGTTTAAGAACTTAGATCTTATTGAAGGCAAGTTTTTCATTACTCATCAACATCAAATCAATTATAGTTGGTAGCTAATCAACCATAAAGCATAAGCAGAAGTCTTAAACTAACAAAATCATGGAGGACATAAATCACTTAACTACTTCATAATCACAACTAAAACAAGTTCATCCTAACTCTAGGATTAAAGAGGCTTAGCTAGACATCATATTAAGAATATTTAAGCATAAACAAACTTGCACAAAGTCATGAAATTAAAGCACAAGAGATAAGTAAGGAAGAAGGACTCTTATTCAATTTCTTGAAGTTGAATCCATAAATTTCTTCACAAGTTGATCTCCCAAATGCAAAGTGCAAGATTCCTCACAACTTTCACTTTTACTCTCTTTAGAAACTACAAACTAAGAACTAGAACTAATCTAATTAACTAGAGCTATTCTCTAGTCTTTTTTTTCTCTCTTGTTTTGGAATTGAATGGAATAGGATGGGATACAAAAGGCCCTATTTATAGAAGATTTCAACCATATGCATCCAAGATTATGTCACGTGAATACAAGACAAATTGGCCTTCAAAAGTCAAGGAAAATGGCTTCTTAAATTTCTTTGTCTTCATGCATTTGAATCCTTTGAATTTCAATCCCAAATGAGTTGTAATGTTGAAGCAAATTGTGTTTTGAATTAGCAATGAGTTGTTTCTTCAACTTCACACAATTCTTCAAGTAGCCTTCATTGAAATTCTTCTGAAAATTGAGCTGGAAGTGAGCTGAAAAACTGGAATTCGGCTGCAACTTGTAGCTGTCTTTTTCTGAGGATCCACGAGGTGGATCCGCGATGCATAGGATCGCGGATCACATCGCAGATCGGCTTCCCCTGTCTTCTGTGAGAGGGATTCGTGAGCTAATCATTTCTTCCACTTGTTGGTTCGCGTTTTGCCTCGCGACTCCACTTGAAACTTGCAAATTCCGAGCTTTTTGTCGTGAAATTGGCTCTTTAATTGCTCCGACTTTTATCCCTTTGATTCCTCATTGATTGAATTGCAATTTGCATTTTCCAATTTTTCTTCCAAGCTTCTTGGCAAATATCCACATTTTCATCTCATTTGATAACTGAACAAGCAATCCTACAAAAAACTGAAGATTTCACCACATTAATCCACAAAAATGCATTTTTCATCATTGAAGCCATCAAATGCAAAATTAACTAGAAACCCTAGTTCATTAGCTACAAAAATACCAAAAACACACAAAAACTACATAATTAAACCTATTAAAAATATGCAAAATATTGACTTATCAATGATACCAAAAGCATAAAGTAAGGGAGGCAAGTGAGATTTTTTAAAATTTGAGGGTGTCAAGTGAAATAGTCAGAAACCACTGGGGAGGTTTCTGAAATTATCCCTTAAATTTAGGTATCTGTCTAGAAACAAGTCCATAGATGTATATTTTGCTCTAGGGATTGTTTAAATTTTCACCTTTTTACATCGTGAAACTTCGACGGTTCCACCGTCTCTAAGTCTCAAGTATTCAGTGATTTTGACAAGTTTTATTTATTTAATTTCGTTAAAAAAAAAATTTGTTGAAGCCGAATACAGCGACATTCTTTAGTTGTAGTTGGGACCTCCAGACAAGAATCAATTTATCTTCAGTACTTCTCTCCTAAAATGGCAATGTGATAAAACATTGTCCAACAAAAAGGGGGAAAAAAATATTGTACAAACTAATGATTGTTAGACATTCACATTTAACATGTTTAAAAAAAAGAATTAAATTGACCCTCTGAAAAAAAAGGCTTGAAAGCTATTACACAATCACATAATCATGTAATCAAATAATGTTCAACTCCTCATATGGTAGGTTGCTGATTTGCCTATTCCCATATTGCCAAGTGGATGTTTAATTTTTTCACCATGTGGCAAAAAAATTTTTGTATTTATTAATGTATTTTGGTGGATTTTATTCTTTTAAGTAACAATTAACTTACAGTTTTTTTTACTTTATTATTTATAGGAATTTCAATTAATCATCAATTACATGCCTTATATATTTTTATTAATTTTGCCTTTATTTCTTTTCCAATCACTCATAACTTTCCCTTTGTTTCTATCTAATGACCTTCTCTATCCATATTATAGGTTTGATGACTTAGTACTATTATCAAAATATTTTATTTCATTTTCATGAGATATTAGTGATATATTATTTAATAGGTTCGACACTTCTTTCCTTTTAACAAAGATATTTCTACGGACATATATACTAGGTTTATATTAGTTTCTAAATTAATTTTAGAAACCTCTTGTTTCATGTTGTTTAGTTTTAATTTGGTTAACGATCTTAACATTATACTGAATGTTAACAATATTTTATTTAGTGTTGCTTACCTAACTCTCATTTTATTTAGACTTTATATTGCATATCCTTTTCAACATTTAGCTCATTTTAAGTTTGTAATATGGCATACCTTTTCTTTTCATTCTCAAACTCTTTTGAATACTTGTGTGAAAAAAATTGTTTACCTATTAAAAATTTTCTAAATTTCTATTGTGATTTCTAATTGTGTCACTCAACTCAAAGTAACCCGTGCTAATGCATGGAAAAATAAACTAGTTTCAGAGAGGATAATACTTGATTAGACATAATGATTTTCAAAATCACATACACAATGTGAACACCGAGATTTTATAAAATCGGACAAGCAATCACTTTTAGGGATTTCTAAAATTTAGGAATAACATTAGGATTAGATTAGAGATTGATTTATATTAGAACTTATCTATGGTTTATAGACATTTCTAACTCTAAAAGGCACCACCTGGATTGAAGGGAAGGAAGGGAAATAAAAGAAAGCATGATACTAGCGAAAAGAAAGAAAATGAGAGTAGCAGAAAGTGATTTTAGTCATGTTGATTGGATTAAATATGAAATGGAAAGAACGTAAATAGTGAAATTTTGGTTGAATTGGGAAGGAAAAGAAAGGAAACATGATTAAAAAAAAAAAACTAAGGATTAGTTAATTAGAAATTAAAAGGTCTTTTAAATGAGTTTCACTTAACCATTTTATTGAAGGAAAGGGACTTAATGGGGGACTCTAGAAAAGAAAGGAGATGGGGAGATATAGTAGAGAAAATTGTATTCCATCTATCTTATTTGGATTAAGTACAAAGGGAAAGGAAAGGGAAACACTGAAAATATTGTTTGAGAGCGCAAATTGAGAATCAGCTTAAACTTTAAACTTGTAGGTGCAATGCCGAATTAGTCTTTACAAACCTACTTTGATCCAACAAAAAAAAAAAAAAAAAAGAAAAGAGAAAAGAAAACAGAAAGCGGTTGGTTTCTAAAAGTGTGCTTAACTCGTAATAATATTTACAGTTCAGCATGAACAAGTTCTAATTCTTGATGATTAAACATAATCAAATACACAAATTGTAGTTTCAACAGGTAAAATTATATGCTTTGGATCCAATGCCCAAACGATCATAAGGAACATGTTCACTTCATCCCTAAAGTGGGATAATCTTAGAAGTTAGAACAAATTTTCCCCTAAAAGTAGCTAGAAACAATGTTAACATGTGTGGAATAATGTTAGACCAAATTTTCCCTAAAGGCAGCTGGAAACAATGTTAAAAAGTAGTATGAATATTTTCTTTATTACTATCCTCCAAACTGCAATTATAATATTAAAAAACCCAATTAGGATCATGCCATGCAGTTTCTAATTAATGTATATTAAATAAGAAATGCATGCCACATGAATTCATGGTATAATATTAAAAAGTATGGCAGAATATTCAAATACAAGTAATAGATGCCAAAGTATATGCCCTCAAGAGTTGTATTTGGAGGAAGCATGGACCTAAACGTCAGTAATTTGGATCAAATACAAAGCAAATGAGCCTGGCTAAATAGTTTTATTTGAGACACTTCAACGCAAGTGCAGTTAAGGAAAAAAAAGGGAAGAGCAAATTAAGGAATACATTCCAACTAAATTCAACTCCAGTATTATGGATATTAGTGCAGTCAAGTGTCATAAGTTGAATATCAAATATATAGGCGCTTTTGGTAAACCGAATTTATATAAAATAGAAAAAATTGATTATAAGTTGTCTTGTAAATAATTAAAAAGAAGGCTACCTAGAATATTTAGAGATCTGACAAATTGCTCATCTAGAAAAACTATTGCTCCATGCATAACTTGACATTGACATTGATGAGAACAAAGCATACAATTTCAGGTTAAATGATGAGAAACACATGCTGTGCAAAATAATCTTCAGGTTAAACAATGAGAAACATATACTGAACAAAATATAAATGATGAGAAACACACACTGAACAAAATAGCTTATTTGTAAAACTTTGATTAGGTCTAATTGATATAATTCTTATAACATTTTGGCTAAATTCATTATAATTTTAGTATAATCAGAAAATCTATTTTGGTGTAATCACAAAATCTATCAAGTCATATAACTAAATTTATGTTTTACATTAGAGTTATTAAGTTTAAACTAAATGTTGTAAACACCACATCAACTAAATTGAATTAGATAGAACTTGACTAAAAGGCCCTGTCTCGGGTCAACACAAGCTTTGCAGAAGCAACATACATCTAACTATAGATGAACTTTACGCATTCAACAATATACCGTCAAGTGTTAGAGAAAGGTATAACTACTTTTTTTTTTCCCCCTCATGCATGGATCATTAAAAGGAGGGCTTGTGAGGGCCTCAAAATTCAGATTTATTTTAAAATGCATAATATTATTTATATTGTGATTATTTATTGAAATATGAATGAATATGTGTTTAAAGTGAATATTTTCTAATTTAGATAATTTTATACGAACTGTTTGCCGGTGTGTGGTTTTGGCCAAAATTAGCGTTAAAATTTGTTCCGATGCATGAATAGTGACTTGGACTTGAAATCGAGCATACGTAGTGAAATTTTGAAAATATTATGAAGGTTAGACAGTGTTGGAATGGAGTAAAACAGTGTAAGTTGGACTGTCAAGCGTGTGATGACATAAAGTCCAAAATCACTTTTCCAAATCATGGAAAAGCACTTTGGTACCATAAAAGTCTTGACTTCCTTGCACCTTAGAGATCATTTTCAGCTGCAAATTTGGGGTAGAGAGAGGAGCAGCCGAGAGCTTCAAGCAAGAGAGAGTGTGTTATTTTCTTGTTTCTTCAATTCTTTCTTCTTCTTTTCTTCAACTTTCAAGCACCATTGAGGCCATCATCTTCTTCACTTTGCAGCCGAGAGAGGAGAGAGAGAGGGGCTGGTCCGATTTTGGTGGAGAAGAAAGAGAGGAAAAAGCTTGTAGTTGAGTTTCAATCTTCTTGATCATCCATCAACTTGAAGTGTAAGATTTTAGTGGAGGATTCTTGGGCTTGATCATCCAATCTTGGCAGCCATGAGTGAGTGGGAGAAGGAGGAAGAAAAGAGAGGTAAGTCTTGTGATTAAATCTTCCATTTCTTCTTCAACTAGAAACTTGAATTTATGAAGGTTTATGGCTTGAGTTTTTCTCTCCATGGCAGCCGATTGAAGGAAGAGAAAGAGGAGTGAAGTTCAAAAATTTGGAGGAAAAAGAAAGAGAGGAAAAAGCTTGGGTGGTTTGTCTCAAGCTTGGGTTTGAGATTGGTGTTGGAAATCTTCGACGAAACTTGTAGATCGAGGGCTAAGATCGAAGCTTGTGAAGGTTGCTAGGCTTGGAAGCACTCTTGGAAGGAGGAAACTCACGAGATCATCTTGGATCTTGACGGATCGTGTTAGATCCGGAGGTATAAGTTTTGAAACTTGTAGATCTAGCTTTATTAGTGTTAAATAGTTTAGATCTATGGTTGATATTGGTAAAATGATCTCATCCGAAAAGGATGAAGTTAGCTCTTGGAATCCCAACCTAGGTAGCGGACTTGAGGTGGCCTCTAGGTAGCGGACTTGAGACCTGATTGGAATTTGAATGTTATTTGTGAATTTATCATGATATGGTTAGAAATTAGGGTTTTGTTGTTGAAAAGTTCAAGAAAAGTGTATAGATGGAAACCATGCTTGGTAATTTTAATGTTTGATTTTGAAATGTTGTGAACGTTCTCAAGAGTTTTCTTAAAGAAAAACATGTATATTGTTCAAATTCAATTGTGAGTGTGTGTGTGTATGAGGGAGCGTTTGAAATTTAAAAGGTTAAAGTGAAGTTTTTCATGAAATTTAAGTGAAAAGTGCCATTTGATTGAATTTGAGGTTTTACTATATCTTGGCCCAGGGGATTTTGAATATAATGGCTTGGAATGAAGTGTTTTATGTTAATATAGGAAAGCTTTAACTAAAATGAATGTCGAGCGTGTTGTGCAAAAAAGTGATTTTAAGGTGAGAGACCTCACTTAAATATTTTGTGAAAGAGAACGTGCTTGTAGTGCCAATGAGTACATCGGTGGAGTGTTATTTTGAATTGATGCAGTGATTTCTAAAGGATTTATGTGGAACATTGTATCATGTGAAATGAAAATTTTCCCTTGAGGGGATCTTGGAAAATGTGGTTTGAAATTAAAAAAAGTGAGAGTGAAGTGTTAATGTGATTTGAGAAATGAAATAAATCTCAACCATTGTTTCTTTTAATTTGTTCTAGAGTGTTCAAGGCGAGTTTGATCCCTACGTGGAAGCGAACCCTACTTGGTGAGTTTCCATGCATGATACTTGACTACACGAATTTAATTCTGATGTGGGCCGGGTAAGTGTTAATTGTCATGAAAAATAGATTTTGATCCATCAAATGGAATACGGTGTGCCTACTTTATAGCACTTACTTCCCATTTGAATGGTACTACTTACAAAAGTGTTTTCATAAGCGATATTTTGAGCATACCTTGAATCTCTTGTCTTGTACCATGAATCTGTTTTGAATTATGAAGTGAAGTGACGTGTCTTGTATTTCTGTTCTCCGAGAATGCTTAATCCCCTTGATATGTTATCGACTCAGAACCATTGGGAAAGGGGACCAGGTCGAGGAGATTTAACAATCTGGCCTAGCGTGATTAACTTAATCCCCTTGGTAAGTTATCGGCTGGAGCCGTTGGAAGACCCAGGTCGAGGAGATTAACTACCTATAGACTCACGTGACATGTTGTGTGCAGGACTTGGCAAATGGCCTCTTCCATTGTAGAGCAATACACAAATATAAATTTCCGTTAGTTGGCGGCCAGACCCGGTTGGGGTTTGGGAGAGGAGAGAAGTGGTGTTCTACTTGGTTAAGTGATGAAAGTTGGAGTGTCAACTACTGAGAGGTACTTGCTGTCCAGATGGGATGTGCTCCTTTAGCTTCGAGGACCTTAGCCCACAGGGCTACTCAGTATCTACTCTTGTGTGATTATTGGCTTTCTTTACTTGTTTATTTTACCAAGTATGAATTTTGAAGTGAAAAATCATATGTGTTATGTGCTTTGCATGATTTTGGGGAACTCATGGGCTTTAGCTCAACCTTTCAAATTTGTTTTCATGCAGGACCAGGAGCAAGCGAAGGTCTCACCTTGGGTGATCTCAGATTTACTTTTGTATTTGTCTTGAGGAGATTTAGTGTAAATTTGGAGTTAAGGAAATGAGTACCCAAGTGGAGAAACCAACCTTTTAGATTAGGGGTTTATATGGTAAATATTTAGAACTTTGGGTTATGGTTATTGAAACTTTTGTAATATGGAACCTGATTGTAAGGTCGGAGGTTATGTATTCAAAGTTTGTAATTTGAGGTTATGGGTTTGTAAGAATTATTCATTGTATTGTGTTTAGATTTTTGGGACAGGCAAGTCGGTGGTGGGCGGGTGAATCCTGGTACAGGAGCTGGGTGAGCCCTCTTGATGTCTACTGGAACGTGCGCAGGGAGAGGTGGTGGAGTCGATCCTTGAGGGAGCTAAGAACCAATTACTGGATCCTTCATCATACAAATTCTGCTCAGCCACTTTACTTCCATGACGCTGTGCTTCTGCAGCAGTCGTTCCATCAATCAAATTCTAATTATCCCTACTACTTGTAAGAGAACAACTTCTAGCATACAAAACTTGCATAGGTTGGGCGGAAGATGCGATATCGTTAAATATATGAAGGGTAATCATCGCCCCGTTACTCGGTTTTCATGAAACCCTATCTTCTTCGACAACAAATTTTCCATGATAATGCGGTAGTACCACAGGAACACGTGGCTAAAGATATATATATATATATATATATATACACACACTATATGTGTGTGTGTATATATATAGATATATATACAGAGGATTGGATATTATGCAGCAGCAGAAAGAAAACATCAAATAGGGAGAGAAAAAAGTTCCACCAGGTATTGTCTTGTGGGGTTTACTCGAGCTTAGTGGAAAATTGTACCTTACAATGTGTTTCTCTACCAATTTGTATATTCAAGTAAGACTAATCAAGTTCAGATTATTATCTGTCAGTTTTGTTTCAGCTACAATTGTGTAGCCAATTCATTTGACGTATTTGCCTAATCTGTGAATGGTGATTCCTTTATACTCCTGATTAACTAACTCAATGAACTCAACTGCCGATACATGTCCAGCACAACAAATTGCTCCTACTTCACATTATGCTGGTAAATTTCTTTCTTCTGTATCTATCAAGTTTCAATGGAGGATAAATGCTTTTGAAGCAATTATTGACTACTCACAAGATGGTCCATGATGAGAGGAAGAAGGAGAATTTTATCATTTGATCTTGAATATCAGAACCTACCATATGTAGTTCACCAAAGAAACATGCTAAGAAGAAGATACGGATGGGCAGATAAATTTCTTCTTTTGGTAACACAAACAAAAGGGCACTAACAAAATGAGTAGAGGGAATAGTAATCATGACCAAGAGGGGTGTTTAATTTCAACGAAAAAAATCTGGATTTCATAACATGTCATGCTAATCATGTGTTTTCCTTTTAGAAGAAAGGCTCTATAATAAAAAACAAACAGGCCACTAAAATCATTAGAAACCTTGATTTCTTGAAACCTTTACAGTTTCTGGTGTTCATAAAATGAGGCCCATTCTGGTGATGCTTTAGGATCGAGAGTTTTCCAAGTCATGAATTTTTCAGTCAGCTTTTCTTGCAGAGAATTTGAACAACATCTGGTATATT